>OY735232.1:2203127-2265627 GCA_963457665.1 Thysanoteuthis rhombus | reverse complement strand
CGAAAAACTGCAATGCACACAAAATAATGTACATCGAACACAAAAACTGCGGCACACAAAATAAGACTGGGGGAAAGAAATTGTGCAACCCTTCAACCTCCTTTAGCCCTGAGCTGTTGGCAACGATTCAGTAATGATTGCAAAGGACAGAGATAATAAATAAATAAAAGATTCAAAATAAAATTAAAAAATGATTAAACAAAAAACAACAGTAGTAAATAAACAAACAAGCAGAACCTTTTACATTATTCATTTTTGGTTGGAAATTGAAAAATTGAAATAGAAATAACACACAGCATTTTGGCAAGTATTTCAAGCTGAAGTTTCAAGTTCTCTGACCCTTTTTGGCCCAAAATAAACAGTTCAAGAACTAATTTCAAGCAAATTTGAGGCTGTCTAGAATTCTTAACTGGTTGGAATTATTTCTTTTTTTTTTTTTTTTTTTTTCCTCAACGACCACTGAATTTTTTTTAGTTACTTTTCTTAGGAAAAAATCAACAAAAAGAATTAAGATATAAAGAGTCTGCGTTTTTAAAAAGTTTATGGGGAAGGTGAAAAGTGATAATCATTATTATCATCTTTTTAGCGTTCGTCGTTGGATAGAGACCTTCCCAAAGATTCGACAGAAATCTCTATCATGGATATCGCAGGACCTGTTAATTCTGAATTCGTCTTTGCATTGGCTACAATTTTGCATAGGATCCACATTGTGATTCGTGATGTAAACCGGTTATCTGATATTCTTTTAGAGTTGTACTTTTGTGTGCTCTTGAATGTTGAGCTTGCGCTTCTGAAAGCTTGGCAACCTAATGTGATTCTTCTTTTGAGGACTTCATGGAAATTTGTTATCCTAAGTAGATGTAGTGATTTACTTTCTCCAACACAGCGTACTCGATTTTGGTCGTTGAGTCTTTGTTCCCAACATGCTTGTTGTACAAGATATTTATTTTGGTAAAGTTCATGTGGAGACCAAGTTTCTTGCTTGCTAATCTTAGTTCGTCTAGCATTATTTGGAGATCGTGAAGGTTTTTAGCAAAGAGGACGATGTCGTAAGCAAATCCAAGTTTACTTAGAAATTCACAGTCTATTCTAATTTATCTATGTTTTCATTTTTAGCTTTTCTTTTGCAGCAAACATATATAGGCAGCGCGCACCACCTTTCCTTCCTTTTGTACCCTGCCTCCTGTGCATCCCACTATCACAATCTCTGATAACTCAGCCTAACATACAATCCACATAATTTAGGGGGTCTGGGAATGCTCAAATTATTTCCAATTTAGTTAATGATAATTGCTTGTCAGCTTTACGCTACCTCGGCCAACAAAAGGCTTTATAAGGAACACTTTCGCGGGGGTTAAGTAGTAATCTATATTTTATTCAGTGTTTTCTCATCAGTAGTGAGAGCAGGTCTCCTCAAAACTCTAGCAGTAGATGACTTCAGTATTCCTGTCATTTCTATCTTTACTCGGATACCTGATCTTGCCAGTTTTCTTGCTGGGCTCTCCAAGACTGTTCCTAGTGCACCAATAAGTTTAGGTACTACCGTTACCTATATTTTCCAACCTTTCCTTTAGTTCCCCAGCAAAATCCTGTATTCTTCTAGACCATTTACGCATTTAGATAAATCTACGACAATTAGAAACCTGACTGTTGAAGTGTTAAAACTTGCTCCTACCACTATTCTGACTTAAGATGATTACAACGCGTGTTATATTGTTTATATAATGAAAACTGACTAGTATATTCTATTTTGGTTTAGTTTTATTTATTTACTTATTTATCTATTTATTTATTAGGATGAGATAAGCCCTTGCGTATCCGTAAGATTGTATACATAAGTGAAAATTGTCATTTTAGCTTAGTCGGTGAGCCATAAACCTACCAATCAGTTTTTCGAGATTTTATATCACAGTAGGGAAATGTTAATTCTATAATGCATCAGAATCAAAAAAGCTCCTGGTTATTTCAAGATATAAATATATATATATATATATATATATATATATATATATATATATATATATATATATATATATATATATATATATATATATATATATATATATATATATATATATATAAGACTTATCAATTTAACTCTGTCGATATAAAATACGACTAACAAGTTGAGATGGTTGTGACTTCAAATTACAGTTGGGGAATATCGATTTTTCATTCCCAATATTTGTAAAGGGTTGTTCTTGTCCTATATAAAAACAAGTCTGGGTTTTGACCAGAGTTTAACAATACAGTTTTTCCTACATTATTAACATCTGAAATCTTTTGTGATACAAGATCAAAACAAAAGCTGAATAGAAAACATCCCTATAAAATAGATGATTTTGCACCGATTTCGTTTGATCTGCCTCCTTTGGGACCAGCAGTCCCGGTTTCAAGTCAAGTCAGCCGCTAATTTGTAGATATATGCGTGTGTGTTTTTTTAATCAATTTTGACTGAGGGCCGGAATCGGAATGGAATAATGCGAACATTTTATCCTGGGAATATTTTTATATATCTATGCACTCAGGGATAGTTTGATCTAAGCTAAATTAACGGCAGTTCATACATCTCAATGAATGGAACGACTGACAATCGTCATATTTTCTTCATTGTGGCAAGATATTGAGATTTGAGACCCAAAAATCTCTGAAAAAGCGATTATCATTACGATAAAGTAACATCACGGTTGCTTCAGAAAAACCATTGCAAGATAGGAAGCATTTATGCCGTTTGAAATTTCCAGCCCAAACTGGTTATGTATGAGTGTACATATGTATGTATGTATGTATGTATGTATGTATGTATGTATGTATGTATTAGTCCGTATGTATATTTCTTCCACACTATGTTCTAAAAAATGTTGTGTTTCTTTTTAATTTTTCCCATTACCAAAAATGTTTGAAAGGAGGGGGTTTAATTTACAAAGTTACTGCTGAATTGGTATGTGTGTCATGTTCACAAGCTAAGCCAATGGAGCTAGAGGGCTGAGAATTTAAAAATTGACTCACTTCCTCACTCCGAAAAAAAGGTTTTGAGAGAGGGTTTCAATTTATAATTGAATTAATGCCACTTACTTTGTTCGTGGTCTTCTTAGTCATCCAACAACACGTGCAGAGGAGTAATACATTCATTGGTCTCTCCATTTTCCATTTGTTTAATTGATCACCAACACAGCATGCTGCCAATGATCATTGGTCACGTTACAGTTTCCATGGAGTGACCAACCAGATTTATTTATGCGAATACATCAATCTGCTATAAACGTCGACGATGATTATTTGGTTTTTACGACAGGAGCTTTGAACTCAACAGACTTCTTACACCAATACTGAATGTTCTCATTTACTCCGTGCACCGATTCCAAAATATTCTTCGCAAACAAAACTTTCAGAAACTACGTACGTTCCTGTCATCGCACACAGGCTATTCACTCGTCTGTGGGTCTATACTTTTTAAATGTACCAGTCAACCAAGGCGCTGAGCAATTGGCCAACAATAGCAAAGATAAGTTTAAATAAGAATAAAATAAGAGAGAGAAAAAACTATGATGACTGTAAGAAGCATGATAAGCCGAACAGGAGAAAAAAATACATATATAACCTATTAAAAGTAATTGAAGAATTTCTCAGAACCTCATTTGAGATTAGATCTTAGTCGTACAATAGAAATAGATTGAAAAGCTCGCCGAAGCATGCTTCCAATAAGATATGGTGTCTCACCACTTAGCATCGTAATTGGTTCGTCTTGGAAAATGGACAATAGGCGTCAATGGAGGATAGGAATCAACGAACGGTGTAGCCTACAGATCTTCGAGTTTATTTTTATATTATATTTCTGCAGATTTCATTTACTTCATTTTCGATAGGTGTGAGTGGTTGATGAGAGAGACAAAAATGCTTTAAAACCTCGAAACACGTGCGTTTTAATAGATGTTGATATTTCTAGTTTTGTCAACTTCTTTTTTTCCGTTGGAATCCGAAAAAGCGGTGATGAATTTTATACTGCAATTTAAATTCTACGAAGTAAAAGCATTTAACTATATCTATACTGAACAACTGTTGCCAACAAAAATGGTGAAAGCTTGAACGAGCTTACCCATCAAGAGTCCTAACTCTTTTTATATGTGCGTGTGTTTTTGTATTTATGTTTTCCAGCGCTCATGGTCATACCGTTTTGTCTACAGACTTAAAAACAGGCACCAAAGCTTCACTCAACACTTTTTAAAATGCTTATTTCTTATTTCTGGGGGGAAAAAAGCTTCTTTTACTTTTTTTTTTTTTTTGGGCAATATTTCGCCGGTGGTATTACTCAAATGTAGATTCTCGAGATTTTTTTTACTCTATTTCAGAATATTTCCTTGAAAAAACACCAATGATATTTTAAATAGAATTTATCCTGACCAAATTCATTCTTTGATGGGATTTCTTCTATATAACTTCATATTTCGACGCTACGGTAGTTAAATTATTAACTGTTACGGCAAGTCCATTATATCATTTCACAAAGGTCGATTGAACCACTTCTTGTTTTCTTTTGACTGTGCTCTGTGCCTGAAATGGTTCCAGATGGCTGCATATATGTTCAGAATTTGCATACGTATCCCTCTTCCTCAAAAATGTGGTGTCTGCGTTCGCTCTCATGCCGATAATAATGACCTGAAGAATATCATTGAGTCAGTTAAACCCGGGGGGGAAGGAAATATCGGATATATTTGAATTTCTACTGAATGAATTTTTAAAAAGAATACGACCCTCTTTTCAGTGGAAGAGTCCATTGTTCCGAATCGTTGGTGGGAGATATTTTTATCTATAAAATGGTTATTTTTAGATGGAAGAATTGATTGTTAGGTATCAAAGATCACACTGTTCATTATGTGAGTAGATTAAATAAGTATGCATTGGTATTAAATCATCGATATTGGGAAATCCAATGAGGATCGAACCCGCTAACAAGACGTGTATAATCAGTTTGGTGATTGCTGTTGAACGTGCGTCCTGATCCATTATTTCTAAATTATTCATTGACTTATCATAAAATGGGATCACAACATCGATAATCGCAGATCAATTTACTAAAATCCTTTCTAACCAGATTCAATGTCAATGGTATTACTTTGTGTAGTCTGGATGAGGGCGATCGGGGTTCGACTGAGTCAACAAATTGTTGCAAGGGCTTAAGAGAATTTCCGAGGAAGTTCCTGCCCAACACGTTCATACACTCCCTACATTACAAAGACCTTATGTCATATAATGTGCACGTAGATTATCTGGTAATTAAAATCTTGATCATCCAAATTTCAGGACATCATTTCTGACTAGGCGAACGCAGATACTTTGCCCTTGGCATTGCTCTGTTGGTTCGAACCACCGGAATCAAGGTTCGCCCCTTGACAAAGTCAAGTGTTCCTATGTCCTCGAAACAGTACCTTGTATCATATCCTATTCTCGTTGGGATTTGGGTTCCTGTCCCACACTTTCTAGTCATTACTGTAAACCTTCAAAATAACTCTTATAAACCATTCAAGAAAGTGAATGACCAAATTATTTACATTCATTCAAGTTTCAACCACTCACCAGACATTATAAAAATACTAACTCCTAATGCAAAGATTCTTGAATAATTTCAAAAATGCACAAGTATCGGATAAAATTATAAAACGTTTCAACACAAAATAAATCTAATTCAGAAGTGGAATATCAACCCCAGAATATTACAGAAAAGAAATGCAATAGAAAAATATTCTTGTTCAATCAACCATTACGATATAATGTATGAACAAACATTTTAAAACCAAATAACAAAACACTTCCCCAAAGAAAACATATGATAGAAAATCTTCGGAAATAAGCGACGTATGCATAGACAAAATAATCAAAATAATTTTAAAAATTTAACAGACTAATCATTAATACTCCGAATATATCGGAAGAAAAATCATAATTAGAGGAAAAATCGATTTGATCGGAAATTGCAGACATAAGAAATATTCCTATTGAAAGGCTATCACGAAAACAATAAAATTCTAACAACTTGAATTGTATCAACAAAATCAAAATACTTATTATTATCTGATAACATCAGAAAAATAAATAAAAATTGCTAACCCTTCATTCAAATAGATAGAATAGAGAAAAATCAAACTATTAACGCTTTAAGATAACTAATGAATATCATTAGATCCTTATTATAAACAATTATATGAAGGGATAAAAGATTTTTAAAATGCAAAAAACAACTTACAACAAATTGAAAACATGGTTTGAAATTCAGAGATAATACCCAAAATATCATATACAATACCAGGGGAATAACTCAAATTCAACGTTGATACATAAATAAGATGAAATAAAATACACTGGAAGTAATACAACAAACGTTGAAACTAAAGCATTATGGGTAATCTCCAAAGACAAAATCCACCTGAACATCGGAAGATCTTGAAGGGATCTGCCGTGAGCATCAATCACTAATAAGATTATACTAGCAATAGTTTTTTTAATATCGATCATTTTTCTATGAAAAAACACATTACTTACGATATATATATATATATATATATATATATATATATATATATATATATATATATATATATATTACAAATCAAAAACACAATTTGATGTATTGGTCCAGACGATATAACGCGGTTGGTTATAATGTGGTCAATGTCCGCTGGTGTACAGCACTTTATTGAAGTGTAGTTTTATATATATATATATATATATATATATATATATATATATATATATATATATATATATATATAGATAGATAGATAGATATATAGATATAGATATAATACTTCATGTAGAAATAATTTTGATAAAGTAAATAGTATCGTTTGAATCTTAGAATTTAATATTTTTCTAAATCAAAATTTCTCAATGTATTATCAATACTATACAAAACGATATTTACAGGAGATTAGAGAGAGGAAACATGAATAGAATTCAAGTTAGTAATAAAATCAGTTTTGGTTAATTCCAAATACTGCGTCCAAACGGGAAACTTTAACGCAATCAGATTAATACTAAATATAATTAACCACTCTCGAAAAATGGATCTTCCTTGTCTCGGGTGTATTTACCTTCTAATATATATATATATATATATATATATATATATATATATATATATATATATATATATTGTACATTTTAAAGACACATTTATGATATTGGTATAGGGGCCCCTGATATGACGTGATTTGTTATAGCCAGGTTCACGTCCCTCTATATTGCGCGCTTCACACCCCATCTCACCCACATATTCGGCAGTTGTGAAAATTCAATCATAATTGATTCAATACAAAGGAAATGACATAACATCAAACTAAATGGCTAGCGGATAAGGCTTTTAAGCAAGTAGTTAATATATATGACATTTCTTAACTTCTCAAAGCTCAGAATGTTTCCCTTGTGGTCTACGCATGCGCAAGGTAATTTAATGCCTGTACACCTTAGCACAAGTCAACGTGAATCTCACAAGTCCACGCACGAATTTCATGCGAGTAACTAAATACTGCCTCATGACTAAATCCCCCTTTGGTCGATCTAAAATGTGTAACCATTCGTAGATCACATGAAATGCTGAGGCACACCAAGCCATGAGAAGGTTAAAGCTCTAACGCAGCTTTCCTAATTGCTCGTCTGCTATTTTTCATGCCAGTCCTCACTTGGGGGAGACATTGCCAGCAGAAAATGTTGTGATCAAGTGTCAAATGTCATTCCGACCTCGTGCCGTCGTCATGGGGACCGTTTGATGTCAATGGCAGTAGTTTGGGCTAAGAAGTCGATGTAAGGAATGAGATGCGAGCAGGGAAATATGTTTATGTGCTTATTTGCCTGTAGGATTTCGAATTTATCTCCCTTTTATCTATCTTTATTTACAAACCTCTCTATTTGTAAGCCCGGGAATATATATGTTTAATAGACTGCCGCTTTCTTTCGTTCCGATTTATTTGCTAAATCTATCTTTATAAACATATCTATCTATCTATCTATCTATTCATCTATCTATCGATCTATCTACGAACTGTTTATATCTATCTCCTGTATCAGTGTCTTTTCGTTTTTATTTATCTCATTCTGTTCATGACCCCCCTCTTTCTCCGCCTCTCTCTCTCTCTCTCTTTCTCTCTCTCTCTCTCTCTCTCTCTCTCTCTATATATATATATATATATATATATGTATATATATATATATATATATATATATATATATATATATATATATATTGTGTGTGTGTGTGTGTGTGATTCTATCCACATTTATCTATCTATGTATCAGTCTACAAACTTATTGAAGCACCCTCGTACACATACCCACACTCACAAACTCACACAAACACAGACAAGAACAAGCATACAATATAATTATCTTTATAATTTTTTTACTCTTCCCTTTTTACTGAATGCGTTTTGATGTTTACATATATACTTACCAAGTTAGTTTGTGTACACCTATCCACTTCTATGTAAGCGCCTCTCTCTCTCTCTCTCTCTCTCTCTCTCTCTCTCTCTCTCTCTCTCTCAAACTGACGCCAGAGGCCTCGTTCTTTGTTATGTTCCATTAATTATGAGTTTGTGGAAAAAATGCTTATTTTATTCAAGATATTCCTTATCTTATCTCGAAAGAAATCCGGGATAAAAGATAGTCTGGTTGTTTATTGAAGGGGCAGGAAGAAAGAAAGGAAAGGGTTGAAGGTAGTCTATCAAGAGGGTATGAAGACAGGAGGAGAAAGAACGTTAGGTAGTTTACTAAGGGGTAGGAAGAGAGAGAAAGGGGAGAAAAGAAGGTCATGTTATTTGAAAAAAAAAACAGAAAGGGAGAGAGTAGAAAAGGAATTCGGGTAGTTTATTGAGGTAAAAAATATCTTTTTTGCACATGAAACTAATTCATTTTTGTGTAACCCTCAGATAAAATCATGGAATTGCTACAGAAATTGAGAGAAGATGAAAAAATACATAGGGTAGAAAAAGCAGAGGCATGAGATAATGGATATTCTTAGTTTTCAACACCCAGGGAATTTCCGTGGGTCCAGCAAGTCACAATCAATAGATAGAACCAAAAAAAAACAATAAAGAATCAAACATCAAACAAGATGCAGAAATAGGAAGAGCCACAAATATCTGATACATTCGAAAAATATTTCAAAATATGGTCGTAAATAAACTCGCTATAACAGTCAATAATTGAACAACCGTAACGTCAAAATTGGAAGTCATGTTCGAAAAAGTTCCATCGAGGAATAAATTATATTTATATCACTGGCTTTTTCAACAGAAGAAATAGAGAAAAAATAGAAAAAATCATGATTCTCCCGAATCTAGATGATATATTTTTAAATACGCCGTCAAAATAAGACCCTCAAAAATATCAAAGGGACTTTTTTTTCCCGAAATTGAAAAAAACAAAACATTTCTGCAAGTGGCCTAGTGGAGTACTGATGCTAATTTTCAAGTTTGTAGACAAAACGGTATAACCAGGACTGTTAGAACGCACAAACAAAATAAAAAGAGATGAAACCCTGCACCAAATTGGGTTCTACAGTTGTTCAGTGCCAACTTCCAATCTTTTTATATCCTACGCTAAGTTGAACTGTTTTTTAGCCCATTTTTCTCTAACAATTCACGTCTTGATAAGCACAGTTTTGTGGACTGCGTTTTTTTGGATTCGAATATCTAATTCTTGTCGTGATATGTCCATTGTACTTGAGTTAGTATACTGCTTGGGCCACCCCTTAACTTTAACAGTCTTCCCCTGGAACCATTCCGTAAACACCCTGGCTATAGACTTAAGATTGATGTCTTGTTGAAAGATCCAACTTCGTGGTAATTTCAAGGCTTTGGCCAAGCGCACCAGAGAAATCTGTCGATATATAGCGCCGTTCATCTCCCCTGATATCATGTAAGGCGCGACAGTGACTACTAAAAAAAAGGGCTCAGATTATTACGCTGCCCTTACTACACTTCACTGTCAGGATGATGCTTTATGGTTAGTACCCAGTTGTTGTTCTTTTTTCTGGATACGTTGCCGACCATGTTCAGACTGAATAATTTTATTTTGGTCTCATCTGACAACGTCACAGGTTATCTTAGGTTCTTCTGAATGCTCTTTGTGAAATTTGAGACAACCCTAAGAATGTTCAGTTCTCTGCAGTGGGGACTTCTTTGGTGTCCAAGAATAACCTTCACTTTTTGGCATTACAATGATATTGACCTTGGACGCGATTGTTCCAGATTTCTCCAAAATCTTTGTATATCTATCTCTTTCCGAATAATGTCCCTCACAGGACGAACCGTTATTTGTCAAGAATCTTCAGACCGGGACTTTTTGTCGAATGATGAAACCTGAATCAGCGATTGTTGTATTTGACGGGGAAAATTGGTATATTTATCTGATGCTCGCATAACCCAGCCCATTTCTTTAGAGTGGGATATTCAGTTCTCGGTTGTCTTACGACAACTGTTTTCATTTTGGCATAGTGATACTGGAAGTGTCCTGTTTATGCAGTAAACAATTGAGCCACAAGCATGAAGTCAAAACTATTTTTCATTTGTTCCACGATGATTACGTTAACCAGTATATTTTAGATCAATCACATTACGCCCTCTAGTACCATCTATTCGGAATTTTTTTTTTCAGAAATTATTGTCTATTTGTCTTTCCTCTCGACTCTGAAATTATTCCATAATTTTCGATATTTTTCATTTTTGTGTTTGTTTTAACCTCGTAGCCCAACAAAAGGTCCGACCAATCAGCAAACTGATCTACAGATTCTTTCCTATGACTGTCTGTGTGTCTCTCTCTCTTTCTCTGGATGCTCCTGGTGATATTTTTGGAGCTATAACCTTGGAAATTCGGATTGGCTACAGATTCTTCTCTCTTAGAGTGTCTGTGTCTATCTATGCGTGTGGGAGGCGCCTCTGGTCACAATTTGGGGCTAATATTTTCGAAATGTGCGTGAGTATATCACTAATGACAGCTTTAGGATCTTTGTGGTCATTTTGACCAACAATCCCCAGAATTTGTGCCGATGAGACGAGCTAAACAAGTTCAGGAAGTACTGGCTCCGCGACGCCCATGATAGAGAAGTGTGGCAAATCCCGGGGAAGGTCTATGTCCAACGACGGACGTTAAAAGACTCATGATGATGATGAGATAAAAGATATATTTTTCAAGGCAGTCTTAGAAAAAAAATCAATCTTTTTATATTTTTTAATTAATTAGTTCTGGTACATGAATGAATCACCGTAGCCCGTGTTAGCTAATAATCACAATTTCCTGGTCTGAGAACGCTGAAAGTACTTTCCCGTATAAATCAATGTTAATTGATTCTTCGTTTTACGGCATTTCGGTTTACAAAATGTTCCATAGAAACGCTCTACTATCGGAGGAAACCTGTATTATGATTGTCATTTTCCCAATTTTTCCTTCCGCCTCTTTCTTTCTGCCTTTCCTTCGTTTTTCCTTGCCTCCTTTCTTTTTCTCCTTTCATTTTTCCTTCGTTCCTTCCTTCCAACCATCATTCATTTCCCCTGTTAAGGATCACTATGGCTAAAGGGTTAAATCAACAATAATATCTAATCATCACTGACCTCCGGACATGCGGCCTGTCACGTTTTGGTCAGCAATAAACATTCTATAATACGTGACAAAATCTCCCTGGCTTCATATCATGTTTAAAGCAACCTGCAACGAAATGGCGCGAAAACTATTTTCGCTTTTCGCATAAAAATAAAAAGGTGGCGTTCAGCGAACAATTGAAAAGAAAGGGTAGAAGTTATGACATATCATACTATCATATTATTTTAAAATTGAATTGCTCCATTCAGAATGGCAGAGTGGTGAGGCTCGTTGCAAACACTGGGATAACAGAATACTGTCGAATCACCTTATGGTCAAGTACTATTTTGAGGAAGGCATGAAACACAAAAAACGCAGAAATGATAGTTAACGACCTTTCACCAATCTAAAGACCTGTAAGATACACCATCTTATTAGGTGTCTCATCAGCAGCAGCAGTGATTATTGAATAGAAAAGAGATGTTTTTATCTCCTTTTAGGGGGTCGGTTTTCTTTTGGAAGTGTGTATAAATCGACTTACCCAAAATAAAGGATACGAGAAAGATAAAAGGGATTGTAAACTTACCATTAGAGTCAATAATTGAACAACCGTAGCGTCAAAATTTGAAGATATGTAAAACTAAATTTCATCAAAGAATAAATATGGTCAGAATGAATTCTTTTTTATGACATCAGTGGCTTTTTCCATTGAGAAGCATCTAAAATGGAGTTTTAAAATATCTAGAAACCTCTGGAGAAACAAAAGAATATCCTTAGAAGTAGTTTAGTGGAGTATTGGTACAAATTCCTCAGTCTGTAGACAAAACAGTATGACCAGGAGCACTGGAACACACAAACATAAGCGCACAAAGACACGAACATGTGAAAAGCGTTTGTTCGACGACTAATTTTTGATAGTAAATAGAAATTGACTATAACATAAAGCATTCTTGAGTCCATGGAACCAGGATACTATCCTACCGTGTTATGTCTGGGAAGTATCCAACCACTTGATAATAACAAAAATAACCGCCTACCTAGGTAAATGGGACCTTACTTCCCACCAAAGTACTACCCCTACATTCAAACGCCCCTAAAAAAATACTTAGTAGTTTGTAATGACCTTTTCTCGGATTGCCAACAGCTGCCATTGTCTGATATCTCTTTGGGCAAAGCCAGAATTCGTGGGGAGCCGAATCTTGACTGTAAGGGGGATGATTGAACAGTCCCAGCAAGGGACAGGAAGAATTGACAGGCTTGGTCATTGCAAATATAACAGTTATATAATAGTACTGAATAGTGTCTCGCCGCCAACTGAGTCACCCTATGAGAGAGTGTATGCTCTGCATGTGCATCAAAATCCCTTTTGATCGGCTGCCATATTATAGCAAGGCAATGCAACCGGTTTTCGAAATATTACAGGCTTCCAGATGCTAGTGATATCAATGCTCGGTTTGACTGAAGTTCCTTCAGTTGTCGTATTTGGTTATTGTTCTCCCAAGCAATAATTTGTACACTGCCGAAACATTAATAGATGAACTTACAGACAAGGAAAATAGTCCAACCACATCATATATAATGATTAATTAATACACCAAGTCTAACAAAATTCAGACAATCTAATCTCTTTTCGTTTGATTTTTCCACCTATTCTAACATTTTTAAAACAACTGACTATTTTCTGTAAGTAATGGACCCAAAGAACACGGTATTGCATTTTTATAAGATTATTCAGCAAAGTCTCTCACATCTAGTTTGTGATAAATAGTGTAGCACAAAGTTTTCTTCTGTAACAATGTTCCTGATATTAAAACGTTTGAAAAGCATCAGTCAACCTTTCTCCTTGGCCAGTAGATTCGTACAAACAAAACAAATACAAAATTGCAATTTATTCCGAAGATGAATAAGAGTTTGCTGCGTTCAGTGATGGTTGACTTTGACGGTCGATGACCGTCGGGGCTACCTATGATTAATGTAATCCCTGGGTCAGACGCTACAATCCAGCGGAATGAGTAAAAAGGGCATCACAAGGTCGAATTAATAAAAACGATGAAATGACAGAAGAACTGGCCAGTACGAGATATCCCCAAGCATGTACAACGGAATGAGAACAGTTTACCTTTGTGAATTGGATAAAAGGTTCAGATCGAATTTCTGTTGTTACGTTTCCCGTTTTAACATGACCGCTGCTCCAGAAGGTTAGGGTTAGTATCTTTACCGCTAATGTTCAGGTTAGTATTGCTATGGATTCGTAGCGATAGACCAAGAGCCACTTATCGTGATGCTATAAAATGGGGTTTATAAGACGGCAAATGTTATAATCTGGTACACCTAACAGCTCTTTCTGATAAAAATAATCCGATCATAAAAAGTATTTTCCACCAAGTTACTGATATGTAGTTATACTCGAAATTTCGTATGTTTTTTGTTTTTGTACTTTTCTTGCATTATTCACTTATACGTACAATTCCGTTTTCTTACTTCATCATGCTAAATGATGCTAAAATTGAAATATATACAAATATAAATGCCATCTTTTTTAGACTTAGATATCATCCGTTGTCATCGGACGTTTGTCCAGCCCTCAACAGCTATAGTGTCAACCCAAGAAGCTAGAATAAGACATTATGCTACCTAAGCTGCTGATAAGTCTTTTGGGGTAATAACTACATCGTTGTAAACTGTTCAGCGTTGTGTCGATGGGCTCAGGTTCGATAAAAGGACCCACATTATAAACCACCGTTGGGGACCCAAATATGACCTTGATTATGGAGATTTATCAACAGCAGAGACAATCAACGAACGGGTGTTCTTAATACCAGAGACCTTTAAAACGGGTGTTCTTAATACCAGAGACCTTTAAAAACGACCATATCATGTAATCTAAAAGCAACAGGGAAGCGTAGAAAGTAGAAAAATTGGTTCTACATTACTTATATAAAATAGTCCTTGGCAGTGCTAGACATTATACCAATTGACTGACTATGTAAGATCTTACAGAATTGGTATATGAAATTTTGTGGTATTTTCTGTACAACTAATCAGTTCTACAGATTATCATTTGTTCAAACATTTTGAACTTCCAATCTGTAATACCAGGTCAGATAATGGCGAAGCCATAACTCGTACTTTGTGGAATTAATTACCATTAAACTCAAGGGACCTAACCAAGAGACAGACCACCTAACCAAGAGACAGACCCGTAAGCTGAGAACCATGCAACGTGCACATGAAAGAATAATGCTGGGCCTCACATGGAGAGACCACAAAACAGCACAGTACATCCGGGAAAAGACAAGAGTTAGACATCATAGAATCCATAAAAAATCTCAAATGGCGGTGGGCTGGCCATGTTGCAAGAATGGCAGACTATCGATGGACATCGCGACTCACAACATGGATCCCTCGAGACCACATGCGCAACCGAGGCCGGCAAAATATTAGATGGAGAGATGAACTAGACAAGTTCAGGAAGTACTGACTCCGTGACGCCCATGATAGGGAAGTGTGGCAAATCCTGGGGAAGGTCTATGTCCAACGACGGACGTTAAAAGACTGATGATGAATGAATGATGAAAAAACTCAAGGGATTCAATAGAGACAGCGTATTATCGTTAACGAATCTTTGGAAAAAGGTCATTGCTTCAACTCATACTCTGATTAATTGTATACAGCTTGTTATTGTTCATATAATCTTTCATCTTAATATCCCGACTCAACACTTCACATGCAACAATCTAATGGGAAAGTGTTAACTATATTAGCATTCTTTTGTTGGACATTTTTCTATTTCCTACAAGTAGAAAAAGACTCGCTGTCGGAATGCTGTCAACTAATTTAACGCAGCCTATCAAATCCAATTATTTCCAAATATCGTACTGTAACCTTTTCTCCTGTAGGCATATGCTTGAGAGCAAAATGGAGGGGAAATTTCAATCAACTTTGCTCCGTCGCCCGGAGTCTTGTATATAACAAACAAATTCAAAATGGCTACTGATCCCGAAGGCTGACAGTAGTATTCAATCATTTGATAAACGGCGTTTATTAGTGATCAGTGTCGTAATTTCAATCGGAATTCATAAGAGGAAATTATTAATAATGTTTTACCAGTCTATGGAGTTCCGATAAAGAGCCACTGAAATTAAGATCAATAATGATAACCTACAACAACTAAGGTGAAGAGGTATATGTATTCAGCCGTATCCACAGACGCTCCCTATCCGTCTGTCAGTCCCCACGATATCTCCGACAGTGCTCACTGAATTTCGATTAAATTCTGTGGGAGGTCAGCAGTGGGTTGAAAAGTTTTGGTAAATTTTAGGGCAGAGTACAGGAATCTTTATTTTTTTGACAGACATTTTTTTTTTCACCATACATTCATGTATGCTCTTATTACTGTCCACACTACTGATTTCATAACGTAAATTATTTGTTTAGTTGTAAGAATGTTCGATCTGGCGTTGGATTTAGTAAAATTTTTAGATGATTTGATAAAGCCATAATTAGACATCCTGATCCCTTTAAAACCTCTCAGTTTGACCTTAGTGAAATAATGACGAAAGTCAAAGAGTACGTTAATGACGGTATCAAAATAGGAAAAAATGAATACTGTATGTTAAGATAAATCAATTTGTATTAGTGTTGGGTGGGTTGGGGGATCGAATATAGAATGAAATGTTAGGTTGTCTCAGAATATTTTTGGAATTGCCAATTGAAGTATTACTACCAGCAAGAAAGTGGTATTGTTCCGTTTCAACCATGTATATAAAGATACTTTCTTTGATAATAATAAGTGTTAAGAAAAAATATGGAAGCTTGATGGTATATAACGTGGAAAAATAACTTAAACGTTAGTGTAGAAAATTATCAGATTCTTCAGTTGAATGTGTTGGTAGAGAATCAACTCAAAGTGTTATTTCTATGTAATTATAATTCTTAAAGATGATATCTTAAGTTGGTTTGGATAAAGTCTGAGATTAAAAACTGACACGGCAGATTTAATATTCACATGGGTGAACATTCGATAGAAATTACACGAGCAATAAATCACGTATGTCGTTATACTCACTGATCCCTCGTCATTAAATACGTTTTGGGGTAACCTACGTGCGTAAACCAGGTTTCAAAGATTAATGATACGTAGTTTAAAATAACATCAATATACAGTTGACATGATAACCTATATAAGATAACAAACTACGTTTATGACATGAGCTATACAGTAGGAAAGGGAGGTGGTGTTTGATTAATACAGCTGGGATGCCATATTAATTTTACTGTTTTGTTTTTAAAATCCCAGGAACGGCTACATGGTAAACAACTGATAATCCCAGCAGAAAAAGAGTATACATTGTACTATACTAACAAGGTATATGTAAAACAGGGGGGAAAACACAGAAGAAAAAGAAAAAAAATTGCATAGACAATTATTTGGAAATGAGTGACAGGAGGGACAAAGGAAGAAAGTTTTTGATGTATGGTGTTTCAATCTGTGAAGCTTTCTAGACTATACATATATCTATCTATCTATCTATCTCTATATATAATTATAAACCAAGTTAAATTATATCAAAATATTTATTTGAAAAGATCTCCTGTCATTATATGATGATCATATCACTCGGCCCAAACAGTGTAAATAGAATAAACAATCAAAGGAAATGGAGCTACTACAGGAATCGAACCTGCGACTGATAGGGTATCCACCTTAATGCAGCGTTGTCCATACCATTGAGCTTGATAAATGTTTCAAAATCATATAATGTGGTTAATTTAATAAATCGTTTCTCTCACTCTCTCTCTCTCTCTCTCTCTCTCTCTCTCTATATATATATATATATATATATATATATATATATTATATAATGTTTTTTTGGCTTGGGAACGTGTGAACAAGCGGGCACATCTTTCTAAGAACATAAACAAAAATCAAAGATAAGAAAGATACAGAGGCGATGATCAAATGATACTAAGGTATCAAACAAAAACAGAAAAAATGTGGAAGATAATCTATCAAGACGTTCAAAGAAAAAGGATATGGAAAAGAAATCGAAATGCAATTAAAAGAGGTAGACTTCTTGGATGCAAGACTATCATGAGAAAAAGCACATATCAACTATTCAGAAAGGAAACCAATGCACCAATTCGAATTCATACCTCGTCTGAACAACCAACACTAATAATGAAACACATACCGAAATCCATTAGACAAAGTTTTATCATCGTCTCTGTATTTGAATTAGATCTTAGATTTTCAACAATGTTAATGTTAGTATATCTCGGAATTTTTGAGATGAGGTATTATTATTATTTCCATTATTATTCGGACCATCCTCATCTTTGTTGTTTTTCATACAACGTTTCGGCCGTTGCACTCTACGGCCTTCGTCATGTAACATCTGGGACACATAGCGCAGTGGTTACAGCATCAGACAAATTACTGTTAAGTAATCTGATGGTACTAGGTTCGATCCTAGTGTGAGGCAGTATAACAATACTACTAACGCTGAAAGAGGGGAGTACGGTCGATATATCCTCGTCAGATAAATAAAGGGTTCGGTTCGTTACTTCCCCAAAATCTCCCAGATGTTACCTGACGAAGGCCGTAGAGTGCAACGGCCGAAACGTTGTATGAAAAACAACAAAGATGAGGATGGTCCAAATAATAATGGAAATAAGTGTTAATGTTAGCCCGTGTTGGTTATGTCATTTCACATGTGCAGTTATCTTTATATATACATACATGTGTGTGTGAGTGTATGTGTGTGTGTTACTTAAAATGGATATATATGATCCGACAGAATGATAATGAATCGTCTCATATTATACAGAAATTTATTTGAAATGATTTCCCGTCGATACACGGCTAATATATCTCTGAATCAAGAGAACGTAAATAGAATTAAAAATTGGAGAATATATGGCTGCTGTAGGAATCAAACATGCTACTGATAGGGTAGCCACTTTAACGTATCGATGCTCCTTACCATTGAGCTGTTGAGCAGCTGTTCGGGCGGCTCTTCAGCTCGCTGGTAAGATCATCACTACGTTGAAACGGCGACTCTATCGGTGGCAGGTTTGATTCCTACAGCAGCCCCAATTACTTTAATTGTTTATTCTATTTGCGTTGTCTTGCGTGAGTGATACATTGACCGGGTAATGGAGGGAGATCATTTCAAATTAGTTTCCATATGATAGTACGCAAATCGTAATCATATATATATAGTCTAGCTTTACAGCTTTAAACACTGAACATTTCAAAAGATTTTCCTTTGTCAGTTCTCAGTATCTGTCCATGCAATTTATGTACTTTTCTTCAGTATTTTTCTCTGTCTCACATGAACTTAGTTATCACGGTACAATGTATAAATTGTCTCTTGTTGGGATCATCAGTTGATCATATATATTTATTACTAAGAAATGGATGTACATGATCTGACAATGATTATAAATTGCAAGGTATTATATAAAAATCTCTTATTTGAAATGATCACCTGTTATTTCACAGCAAATTACCAATTAGGGCTAAACAATGTGAATAGAATGAACGATCAAATCAGCGCACCCATTTACTCTGTTTAGGCTGAATGATACATCCACCATGTTTTAACGATGACCATTTCGAATAATAGATTTTATATGATATAACGCAATTTATCATCGTATATCCCGTTATTACACGGTGGATGTATCACTTGGCGTAGACAACGTTAATAGAATAAACGATTCCAAAAAGTTGGACTGATGCAGGAATCGAACCTGCAACCGATGGGTAGCTGCTTCAACGTAGAGTTGTTCTTACTATTGGGCTAAACAGCTGCCAGTAAGGGTATGACATTGTGGCAGTGCTGGGTGACCCTAGTCCAACAACTTGTTTGTGACGCAGAACGTTCTCAATACAGTCATAGACCTTCCCGCGTGAGCTTTTTAATTGTATCTGCTGCCTTCTTTGAACTTCGAAAGTGACGTCTATTTACTTTGTCATGCAATCGAATTCAAATAAATAACAGATGAATGATTTCAAAAGATCATTTTTAGGTTCAAGCAAGAGCGTGTATGATGATTTTCCCGGGGAATACAGGCTGACAAAGTAAGTTTATCATACGAAAAGATGGGAAAGTTGTTCATACGAATATATGTAAAAATCTAATCCTTTTAAAAAGGAAATAAATTTGCCGACACCGACAGAATTGAGGATGTGAGCAACAAAGGCACAAGCAATCAAAAACACATTATTAACACACACTGAATTAACGAATGTGCTTTCAACATTGTCTAAATAAGAACACAAAGGAATCAGGATAGACAGTGAACACCTAAGTAAGCTCAGATTTGTAGACAACATTGTCCTCTTTTCTAAGAACTTTCAAGATCTCTAAATAATGGTATATGAAGTAAAAGAAGCAAATAAGAAAGTTGGCCTCCATATGAACTTCACCAAAACAAATGTCATATGTTGAGGACAAAGACACATTTATCAAAATCGAAAACGCTGAGGTAGAGAAAGTAGACCACTATATCTTCATAGGACAACAAGTCTCCAAGAAGTCATCAAAAAAAAACGAAAGAAAGTGGAAAATCACACTAGGTTGGTAGAGCATGCTCGACTTTCAAGAACAAGAAAATCCCACTAATCCTATAAAGGATATACAACCAATGTATTCTATCGATAGTCACTTATGGAGTTATAATATGGAACCCAACCAAAAGATTGCCCTCAAACTCAGAACCATGCAACGTGCACATGAAAGAATCACGTCCAACCTCACATAGAGAGATAACAGGGCAGCACAGTATATCAGAAAAAGACAGAAATCTGAGACATCATAGACATTGTTAGAAAACCCAAAAGACAATAAGCTGAACGTGTTGCAAGAATGTCAGACAACCGCTGAACTCGTGACGTAGATCCCAAGAGATCATTTGTGGAGTCGTGGCTGACATAAAGAAAGGTGGCGTGACGAGCTAGATTAATTCAGAAAGTTCTGGCTACGCGATGCTCATGATAGAATTTTGGGGAAGGTCTATGTCCAACAATGGACGTTAACAGGCTACTGCTGCCGCTGCTGCTGCTACTGCTGCTGCTGCTGCTGCTACTGCTGCTGAAGATGACGATGATGATGATGATGATGATGATGATGATGATGATGATGATTTGATAGTTATAGCATCAATTGTCTTTGAAAGGAGAGAAAGTTGCTTAATATTTTTTCGTGACTAAAAATGGTATTCACATACCAATATTTTTTTAGTGTACATTCATCAAATAAAAGGACTACATGCCAAGACTGAAAAACAAATTATCTATAAAAATTAAGCATTCACTTTCTTCGAATAGATTTATATCGTTATCAGATATTTTATCGGCTAAAAATCTGCCAAATGTAATTGAAAATGAATAATTTGGCAAATATTCCTTAACGCAATCATGCATAAGTTTACATTGTCCGTAACCTGGGTTGTTTGTAACCCGGTGACTCCTTTTATGTGTTCATTAATTTTTTTTATATATTCCTCAAAGTTCTTAAATTAAATTCTTTAGACAAAAAGATTTTTCAGGAACGCATCTCCAGCTCATAATTGGGGTCAATAGGACGATAGGTTTCACGTTACGGAGAATCGATATTTCATAGCTTTCCTCCCCACCCGTAATGCTGGGGTATCTATACTCCAACATCGATAATAAAACTTGATCTTAAGAGATTACAACCCCAGTTGGTGAAGAGGGTATTTCCTGTCTTTATTTTACGCAGTAAGTTGAGGTTTTATCGCAGAGTTTTTTAGGATAATGATGAAAATAAACATAGTCAACGATTTTATTATTGGGGATAGATATATCATTTCAAGCCAATTATGAATTACCGATTTCGTTAAAATATTGAATTTGTTATCACATGGCACTAAGCTGATTGTTGTGCCGATAAACATTGATTTCAAAATGGCCAAAATCGACGTTGTAATTTATAAAAATCTGTTTGTTTTTTGTTTTTTACAAATTTTGTTCTTTTTCCTCTCTAGCAAAAATTTTAAAAAATTTAACAAAACATTTTTTAACATTTAAAATAGGGTCTTGCATATATTTTGAATGAAGTATGTGCATTGGAAAAAAATTATATGATGATGAATTTAGATATCATATGATGAATCAGATGCAATTAGAGATTGGTCAAGCCAATCTCAGTATCTCTCTCTATTCGATGTGAGCCGTGTTTTTCTATATTTCTATATTTCATGATTTATAAATAAAAAAAACTGGAAAAAACTGATATTTTAAAACCATCCAAGTGAGAAAGAATCAGTGAAGGGTCAAAAAGTCAAAATGAAAATATGACGCCAAAATGATTGAGAATTGCCGATTAAGCTTTTTCTTTTCTTTTTTTTTTTTTAAGGCAATGCAGAAAACTTGACCGGAAAATCGCTAGTCGTGGGTCGGAAGCAAATAAAAAATACCCTCGCCAGTGAACTTTTGCCAAACAGACCCGTAAGCTGAGAACCATGCAACGTGCACATGAAAGAATAATGCTGGGCCTCACATGGAGAGACCACAAAACAGCACAACACATCCGGGAAAAGACAAGAGTTAGAGACATCATAGAATCCATAAAAATCTCAAATGGCGGTGGGCTGGCCATGTTGCAAGAATGGCTGACAATCGATGGACATCACGACTCACAACATGGATTCCCCGAGACCATATGCGCAACCGAGGCCGGCAAAATATTAGATGGAGAGATGGACTAGATAAGTTCAGGAAGTACTGGCTCCGTGACGCCCATGATAGAGAAGTGTGGCAAATCCTGGGGAAGGTCTATGTCCAACGACGGACGCTAAAAGACTGATGATGATGATGATAAACATCTATGCATTCATTCAAATTTTTGACTCTCTTTATTTCTCTTTCTCCGACTCTCTTTCCCTCAGTCTCTACTGAATTCATCCCTCTCCCTCTCTTCCCAAATTACTCAAGCCACCTAAGTACCTATGTAGACCCAATCATGTTCGGAGACTACCCATCATGTTCCCGCTAATAAACCTGACTTGTTGATACCGATCCCAATTCTTTCTCCCTTTTTCTTCAGGTCCCAAGCATTGATAGACAAGCTGAATGCTCAGCAATAATGTCCTTTGCACCAGACCGGAGGCTCTTTTCTCACCGCTGACCCTACTTGAAGCGGACTATGGTTCACACTCATTCATTCACAGCCAGCAGGGATATCCAACGATGGAAACGGGAAAGTATCGGTAACCATTGAATAATTCATAGGTGTTGGCCCCAACGGTCACTTGAGGAACGAATATTCGCACTTAATAGCTCTGGTCAATGTCACAGGTGACCATAGCGGTTTCACGTTTCCAAGGCCTTGATTCGCATCTTCCCTCTATCTCTTCCCCCACTTTCTCTCTCTCTCTCTCTCTCTCTCTCTCTCTCTCTCTCTCTCTCTCTCTCTCTCTCTCTTTTCCGATCCATCTATCTATATATCTATCTGTTTATTTTCCCCTTCCTCTCTCTTACTCATTTCCGTCACGTATACACTGACATTTACATACTCACATGTACACAGAGGTTAACAAGGAAAGTACTATTGATAATGTTATGCTCTGTTCCGTGCTTATTCCGTGGGTTAACAAAGCTTGTTAGTCAAGAAGTTCTCAAACATTATATCCTATTAGTTAACCCCCATTTTCAGCCTCTTTTGTTGTTCATTACAAAATAGCAACTATCAGAAAGACTGGCAAACGTCGAGTTTTTAACCGTCGTTATTGGACCATTTCAAACGATTTGAATTTCACACTTCACTGTTTTTTCATAAAGAAACGTTTTTATTTCATAGATTCTCTTATTTCTTTTCGCGCTATTTTTTGACATCAAACGTGCACAGATGTGAAACTTTCATACATTTATTCACGCCTATTGTTAAGAATCGCACATAAATGAAAAGATATGAGAGAATTCGTGGGAGGAATCATAAGACGATTAAATGTCGAAATCATTTCCTTTCAAATATCCTGATAACGACGATTAAAATTTTATATCCGCCTAAAGATGTTTCCTTTTAATGATTTCCTCTTGGTGTTAACATTCACCAGGCAAATCTGTGAGGCAGTTTGAAGAGTTGCATATCTCCAACTCTCGGGGTTCGACACCGGGAGAAACAAGCCTTAGATTCAGACTATAGATAAACTATTTTTTTCCTCGTGTGACGATCAACCTAGGGCAGAGTTGTCAACTTTATTGTCAAGTTTACTCATAAATTTGAGTCAAAACATCATAAAACACATAGAAATATTTGAATTATATAGATATATCACCATAATCGTCTTCTAACGACGACACAAACAGATCAACAAAAAATCGAAGCTCGTATCAAAATACACTCATAAAATTCTCCTACAATATCTGAAGCCATACCACGGCTCTAAAGATTAACAATCATCTCAGTTTTTTATGATAACAATATATATATACATATATATATATATACACACACACATATATATATATATATATATATATATATATATATATATATATATATATATATATATCCCTTAGAAAACTCAAATGACAGTGGCCTGGACATGTTTCAATAATGTCAACATCACGACTCACAACACGGATCCCCAGAGATCGTATGCGAAACTGTGACCTATAAAAATAAATTCCAAAGGTAGTTTCTCTTCAACACCTATCAATAGAGAGGTCTAGTAAGTCTTAGGAAAGGTTTATGGCCAACGACAGACGCTGAAGGGATGATGATGATTCACCTCCACATCCAACTTTTTATGACAACCCACTCTCCTGCTAGCCCCAGGGTTTTCAAGAACTTCTAATTTCTTTAAAAAGAGACATTGAAATAAGGTCTTATGCAGCATTGACGAACCTATGACACGTGCGTCAGCAATGACGACTCAGAGGTTTTTAGGTGAATCGTGATGGAATTAAATCTCATTTTAATATCCTAATTTTATACGAATATTTTGAAATTCTAAGTTAAGTTTTATTAAACTCCCATTTACTCTTAAATACATGAGAAAATAGGTCATTTATCTACAAATATTAATTTAATACTAAAATGTATATAAGTGACTTTCCAAGATTAAATAATCCAACAAATCAAATTTCGACACAATGTACAAGAACGGTTTGTCATCACTGGTGCATAGATAGTAGATTGAGAACAGCTTTCAAGTATGAATTGAATGAGCTTGGCTTTACTTGGGAGAATGTCAGTGAATAGGTCCAACACCTGCAGAAGGCTAAGGAGCAGAACGAGAAATTCAGGAATTAAGAAAAGCCAAGATTAATACAAAAGTCCCAATAGATATATGCATACGAATAGCAATATTCTGAAATCTTTTTTTGCTAGGATTTTAAGCATTACCGTCGAAGCTACAGTTGCTGGAGAAAAATAAAAAACTTAGGTTTTCCAAAAAGGTAGTATTGAACGTTTCAAGAAAAATATGAGCTGGATTTCAAAGTAAAATTTAACATAGGATCATTATATATTCTAAATTGTAAAATGATTGATGTTCATGGAAGGTTTGTCTATGTATGAAACTATTTTTGAAAAATGTGTAAGTAAGGTGCTCGATAATATCGTACTTTTCTTTTGATAACGCTCGCTTAGATTTCAGCCCACTGACAATCTTTTTTTCAATACTCATCAATAAAAGGATAACATTTACAATGCATTCCTTTCATAAACTATTCGAGTGCATATCTATGCTAAAATCATTAGAAATATATTTGCACACATACAATGGCCCTCTTCTGTTAATAATACTCATTCCAGACCACAGATTGTCCATTTGCTGTTTGGTTTCACTGTATTTCTACCAAAAATCACTAGCAAAATATGTCAGTTATTCAAATAACAAGACTGACTGCTGCAGGGTCAAACTTCACTCTTTCTTCTATTCCGACTGAAGATGATTTCAAAACTTTCGTATCGTATATATAGTAAATTTAAAAAGCATATATATATATATATATATATATATATATATATATTTGTGTGTATATATATATATATATATATATATATATATATATATATATATATATATTTGTGAATGTTCGTTAATATCTAAGAATTATTAATTTAGCTCAGTCAGTAAAACAGTGTCCTGGAAATCAGTTGGTCGGGAGTTTAAATCATGGTAGGGGATGTGAATTTCACCAATCTGTTTACTCCCTTGTTTTGGTGAGGACTGTTCTTGTTGCGTTTGTTTATGAACGATAGAAAAATGAAGTTCACTCAAGTTTGGGAGTTGGATAACAGCTCTAAACTCTCCATAACGTCTTTATCAAATCTTGAACATTGAGGATCTTTAATTGCTATAACACGACTAACAATTTGAAATATTGAAAAGTGATAAGAGAAGTTTTTGTTAAGTACAAATAAAAGAAATGGGACCTGGTCATAACTTGAGCTTGAGTTGTCCGTGTCGTCAAGCACACTCTTCCGACCCTGTCTGTAAAGGTTCAGAGACAATACAAGTTAAGAAGGCAGGAGATACACTAAAATGAAATCGATGACCAAGGTACTCTGCGAGTCAGGTCCTGCTCTTCTTTGCAGATCATTTAGGACTCCTTCTTCCTGGTTTGGGATCAGAATTGGCGTTGCTAAACTGGTTGCCAAACATGGCTAGGGAACCGAGGCTTCTTTGCTATCCATCGATAGCTTGGGGGGTGGAAAAGCTATGGAATGTGGATTGACTGCAAACAGTCGCAATAGGAGTTTGAACTCACCAGTTCCATTCTCCAAGCGGCTAACTGCCAGGCCACCTGCACCTCCTCAGTAACTGAGCCAAACTAACGAAATAAATACCCACATGCATTCAAAATATGCCATGAAAGCCTCAACGAAGTATTTCATCCTGATGGCTCACCCCCGTTCCCTTAACCCAGCGGCAAAGCTTTCAACCACAACAACGCTAGAGAAAAAAAAATCAGCCTCACCTGATAAATGAATTGACCGGTAAAAGCTTTGAAGATCGGGCCAAATGGCAAGGGTTCGACTCAAAGAAGCAAATTTGAATGAGAGCAAAAAAGAAAGAAAACCCAGCCATAGTGCGGAGCAAACCTGATTTGGTGAAGAGCTGTTATTTCATTAGGCGTTTGTTGGGAGCCGGGAATATCACTTTGATGGCAATCATCACCATCATTATCATCATCATCGTCAGCAGCAACAGAATCAGCAGTATTCTTGTAGCGTCTGTTGTTGGACATAGACCTTCTCATAAATTTGCCATGCCTCTCTATCACGGGCATCACGGAGCAAGTGTTTTCTGATTTGTTTAGCTCGTCACGCGATCCAACTTTTTGTCGGCATCAATTTCGCATATGATCTAATCTTTTGGGGAGGTTAACAAGTGCAGATGAAAAGGATCATAAACTTTTATCTAATTTCTTTCCCTCCATCTCTCTCTCTCTCTCTCTCTCTCTCTCTCTCTCTATATATATATATATATATATATATATATATATATATATATATATATATATATATATATATACATATATAATGTGTACTTTAGAGAGTGAGACAGAATCGGGAGTGAAGTTTTTGGTGGTAAGGTTTATTAATCCTTATATGTCAATAGTCCATACATGTTTAGGGATTCTTCCCATTGTCAGTGGTGTGTGCTGTGTGAGTGTGTATTAAAATGTACCATGTGGAACCAGAGTCCACTGCCAGGGGCTATGCATTGTGGGTAAGTTTTGTTGTCAGGGCTAATATATATATATATATATATATATATATTGTACATATTATTTTTTACAGAAAAGGAACAAAGATCATCTGAACGCATAAATATCTTTGCATACAGTACATTTTCTTTCAAGGATACATGTCCTTGTGAATATCATTTTTTTATATATTAAAAGCTCTATTTAGTGTGTTAAATATTGGGTACTGTGATTAAACATTTACTGACGATAAAATCTGTTTTCCTTTTTTTCTGTTGTTTCATCACAAATAGAGAAAATATTTGCATTATGAAGTATATATACATTTATGGTTTAAAATCATCTCAGTTATTTGTCAGATTACAAATCAGAACAGAAAATATCCGTTGTTGATCTTATTCAACTATCGTACTCAATATTCACCGAAATAAATAGAGCTAATAATATATTAATTAGATTTATATGGATGTTAACATTTCATGTTTTACATATCCGTCAGCATCAGCCCCCTCTCTCCCCCTCTCTCTCTCTCTCTCTCTCTCTCTCTCTCTCTCTATATATATATATATATATATATATATATATATATATATATATGTTCTAGAAAGTTTTGCCTCTTTAAACACTAAAAACGGAAATACTCCAAAAATCTCAATGCCACTTCAGTCATCTATTTACCAATATATGTCAACGCAATTAATACCATTTTCTTCTATTTACTTTCCCTATTCCCATAGATTATTTTTACTATGGTCCGATAAAAAAAAAAGATTGTCTCTTGTTGGGATCATCAGTTATTTGCCATGTAACTGTTTCGGGGATTTCCAAAAACCAAAACTTTGCACCTCAATAATACTGATCAAACACTACCCCCCTTTATCATACTGTTTATTCCACACATGTAGTTTGTCATTTTGTATAGCGTTTTAAGGGATCAGGATGTCCAATCATATATATATATATATATATATATATATATATATATATATATATATATATATATATATATATATATATATATATATATATATATATATATATATATATATATATATGAGGAATGGGATAGATATTCAACAAGAGTGGGAATATGTCTTGATTTTTTCAGTAATTCTTTGTTGAAAAAAGTGTCCAATACAATCAGTAGAGCGGTTATAAAATGAGTACTTTTTTCAAATGGTTCATCCAGGAGTATACATTCTGTTGCATTAAAAAGAGATTAACAAATGAACCTTTCAAAATCTCTTACAAGTGAAACAAAATGTATCTATAATGAATGCCATTTTCTTCCATTTACTTTCCCTATTCACATATACTTTGTTATTATGGTACAATAAAAAAAAAGATCGTCTCTTGTGGGGATCATCAGTTGTTTACAATGTAATTGTTTCGGGGATTTCCAAAAACCAAAACTTTGCACCTCAATAATACTGATCAAACACTACCTCCCTTTATCATAGCGTTTATTCCACACATGTAGTTTGTAATTTTGTATAACGTTTTATGTGTATTGTATATTGGTATCATTTAATACTTCGTATTATTTATCTTTTAGGTTACTAACGTAGGTTACCCCAAAACTCTTTTATAGTGACGAGAGATCAGTAGAGTCACAACAGACATGACATGCTGTTAGTATCATTTCTATTGAATGTTCACCTATGTGAAAACTAAATCGGTTGTGTTGGTTTTAATCTCAGACTGCATACAACCCAACTTATGATATCATCTTTAAGAATATTATTCAGACAAAAAAAACTCCTCCAAGTCGATACTCTACCAACATATTCAACCGAAGAATTTGACAATTATCTACACAAACCTTGAGATTATTTTATCCCATGCCATGTACCATCAAGCTTCCGTCAGATATTTTTTCAATACTTTTATATAACAAATAAAGTGTCCTTATATATATAGTTGTAATGAAACCACTTCCTGGCGGGAAGTCATATATCAAGAGGAGATTCCAGTAATAATCACAGACAATCTATCTCATGGTATACTATGTCCGATCTCCAACTCTATCGAGCTACCAATTAGTCTGACAAATAATTCAGATCCAAATGTTTTCCCCTTTCTCTAGTTCCAATCAATACAATGATCACTCCGACAAAGACTGGATTCATCTCTTTTGGTTACCTAATTCCCCTAACATTAATACAGATTGATTTAATTTAGTATATACTTTTGATTTATTCTATTTTATACCCTCGATAACATATTCCATAATTTTTGTTATTACTTCACTATAGTCAAGCTGATAAGTTTTTAAGGGATCAGGATGTCCAATTATATATATATATATATATATATATATATACATATATATATATATATATATATATATATATATATATATATATATATATATATATATATATATATATATATATATGTATATATGTATATATGAGGAATGGGATAGATATCCAACAAGAGTGGGAATATGTCTTGATTTTTTCAGTAATTCTTTGTTGAAAAAAGTGTCCAATACCATCAGCAGAGCGGTTATAAAATGAGTACTTTTTCAAATGGTTCATCCAGGAGTATACATTCTGTTGCATTAAAAAGAGATTTATAAATGAACCTTTGAAAATCTCTTATAAGTGAAACAGAATGTATCTATAACGAATCTTTAAAAAGAATCTTCATTAATTCATGCATACATATATATAAGTGTGTGTGTGTGTGTGTATATATATATATATATATATATATATATATATATATATATATAATGAGTGAATATTTTACAGCTACAAAAAAGACCAAGTACAAGATGGTGGATTAGAAAGAAAGATCTGCTGGTAAGGCATGAGAGAGGTAAAAAAAAAAAATTAAGCGTATTTATGAACGTACGAATGGTAATTTCGACCAATCAGCAAACACAACCCCATCCCTCTGACTTGTTCTTCAGATGGAACAGGCTTTGAGGATCAATGCGATTTTGACATTTATCGCTGATTGTGCGTTAGAATTCTTAGCACCTTATATATATCGAAAAAATATCAGTAAATTTAGCTGTTTAGGCAAGAAAAATATAGCAACTACTTCCTTAAAATTGGATTCAAGAAATTATGTTTAAGGAAGATAAGCTTGGCTGAAAAAGTAATACGTATTTATTGAATTTCAAACCATTAAGAAAATTAGATATGGAAATATTCTCACTATCACAGAATAGTATTACGAAAAATTCAGGGTAATTTGATTCCGTCTGTTTTTATTTATTTATTCAAGTTTTGCTTTCAACCTTGACTTTTTAGGTATTCCTTATTCTGTCGTCGCTTAAGTTTTCATCTTCGGTATCTCTTTAAAAGGAGTCAACTGTATTAAAGGTTGGTGGCTCTACTTCTTTGCGCCAATTGTACAGTATCTATCTAGGCTTTCTTTTTAGTTGTTATATGATCACTTAACGCGAACCCCAGGAGGTGTGTATGCGAGAGTGTATGCGTTGTTGAAAAGACATTAAAAAGAAAGACATTGACGAGGCAGAATTACGGAAGATAAAGGTCAGGAAAATAGTGTTGCATCAATTTTCTTATTTAAATCGGCCAGTTTGTGAACTTTTAAAATCAGCATGACAAATTCTGGTCCTTTATTCGAGCTCAAAGGAATACTGCTCAGACTGGTAGAAAATATATGCAATACATTTTTTTTCTTGTTAGTAGGAACAGATGGGATCAATATATTGATAAAATTGAGAAATATGAATTTCAAACCAGACAGAAGAATGTATTTGAGTGAAAAGTAAGATTTTAGGAATATAATAACAACTGGGTATGACAAGCAGAATCATATGAGAGTAGATCTCATTGATTTATTGTAATTAGATAGAAGACGGAAAAAAGAACAATAGGAAAAGGATGACGACACAAGGACTGGTTTGAAGTTTATTTTGTTAATGGTTTCCTTTACATTCTAACAGACGCTACTTGGAATGTAGTATATACTATTTATTACAACTTCTCATTAATATAATCTGTGTTATCACCAACAGCACAATACAGTATTAAATGAGAAGTCCATTGTTGAAGCGAAAAAGATGTTTACCAGGGTGAAAAAAACGTTTGTCATGCAAAACTTTCCGTGCTTACAGCAGACTCAGACTCAGAAGAAAAATAGCCCAAATCTTCTGATTAAAAAAATCGGCACAATTGATAGGTAGGAACAAAAACTGAAGCAAGTGATTCAACCAAACCCTGTGCTCCGGTCTAGCCTTCATGAGGTTTATCCAGGAAGTATCCAGCCATTTTGATTATTTCGAGAACTGGTTGTGCGGCCTTCATATGACTTCATAACAAATCAGGGTGGACAATACTGCTTTACTTTATATGCATGGACAGACAATTTCCCGTGAGGTCACTCATAACGAAGTGAGTTGCCATTGAGAAAGCTTGTCTTAAGTGTGACACTGCCTTTCACTATGACCAATGGAGTCATTCTTCACATATCGAGTAGGATCTTTAATAGAACATCTAATCATTTGCGTCTGTCAATCCCACTTCCCTCCTCACTCAAGATGTGGCTCCTTGCAACTTCTGGGAATTCAGATCAGGGACGAGATTAAGGAGAATATGACAGGCCAGATGAGAAGGAGACTTTGCAGTCTTTTTTTAAACGATTAAGTGAAGCAGTGATTTCATTAAGAACTAATGCTTCTGTGTTCCGCAGAACCAAAGAGTTCAGTGCAACTGGGATCTCTGCCAAAAATAGTGACAATTTAGCAATCTTCCAAATAATTCTCCATTACATAAAAGATTCGTTCATTGCTTTTATTCGTGGATTTGTAAATGTTCAGATTATTCCAGACACAAGATCAAAATCCAAATTTTTCATACATATAATTACGTGTAGATATGATATCCGACAATATTATTGAGTGGACAATATGGGAAGTTGTTGTACTGAAATCAAGTTTATTTTACTAAAATGTTTCACTTTTTAGATTTGTCAAAGTAATGATTTTAAAGGAAAAAATATGGAAAAAGTTGTTTTGTTTTTTTCAAGTAAACAATGCCAGGTAATATATCGTTTAAATCCGATTCAAGTTCAATTTTAAATACTCGACTTTTGTACTCACGTCGTATGATACAAATCATTAGCGAGAGATATGGGTATCCGGGGATGGGGGGGCCCGATTCCTTTCATGTCCCCTTGAACATTTAATTAGGCTATTGATTCTATATTCATAGGGTAAATGCAGTAGTTTTTATAGAGTTTATAGGGACCCTACATAAGGCCTTGGTGACGTGTTGAAATAGCCATCAACATCCCTCCCATCAAATACGCATTTGCCTTCACCTTTGACTCTTTATGGTAGAAAAAGTTTTTCCTTCACTTTTGACCCTCTGAAGTTGGTGAGAACTCTTCTTTTTTGAAGCTTCAGGGTTGTTGTGGGGTCTCCAATTACTATTGACCTCTCAAGGTGAGAAAAGGGTCTCCTATCACTTTTGACATTTTGAAGAGAGAGTTTTCTGGTACATTTCACACTTTGATGGTCGAAAAAGCCCATCTTCACTTTTACCTCTTTGCGTAGGTAAAAAAAAGTATCCAGTCGAGAAAATTCTCCGCTCACTTTTGACACTTGAAACGAGAGCCTGTTATCACTTTAAACCCCTTGAAAATGTATGTATAAACCTATGAAATAAGGAGATTTAATACTATATGGGCAGTTAAGTTCCACTCTAGCATCATAGTTACATTGTAAATTGAACTTCTCCTCTAAAACCCTTTAAAGTTTCTCGTACAGATTGGTGAGAGTGATACGAGTTGGAGTATTTAAGGCGTAAAAAATCCTACAACATTCAGTCATGTAAGTAAAGTTTTTGCTACATTTTTGACTTCTCATTGACAAAAAGTTTCTCTTCACATCTGACCCCATAACGTTAAAAATAAAGTTTATCTTCACTTCTGACCCCTTGAAAGCTAAAAACAAGTTCCCTTTTACTTTTGGCCATTGAGAGGAGGGGAAAAATCTCCTCTCACTTTTGGCCCCTTTAGGAGGTTGACATCCCCCATTATTACTGACCCTGTCAAAAGGGGAAAAGTCTCACTTCAGTTTTGACACTCTGAAAGGGGAGGAAGATCTTCTTTCTCCCTACCCTTATAAACCATGGAATAGTATAAATAGTGTGAAATTTATTTATAGATAATTAGGATAGATCCAGGTATTACATAAAAAATCTAGCCTCGGGTTGATATCATTTGTTTACACCGTCGAATTCGTTGTGTGTACCGTTGCCAGATTACCATCAATCGTTCTTGCTTGTTTGATTTCGCTTTAGATTCTATTCATTTTATAATTGATTCTTTGTGGGCAGAATTGAGGGATGCCAGTAGTAAGAAGGCTTTACAATATGGAGTTGCTGGACCAATGCTCAATCTGAACTGCTCACGGGGCTAAAAGACTTGAAACTGCCTTATGATTCATCTATAGCTGGGAGAGAAGAAGATTCCTGCCTTTCACAAGGATTTCAGTTAGAAAAATTGATATTAGCTTCCTCAGCCGGTTCTCGAACATGCTCAGCCAATTTTGCTGCTTTCGGTAACCGTTACGTCCCTGTGCACCTTACAACTCTGCCGAGTGTTGTTCAAGATTCTTTTTGAGCTTGCTTTATACAATGTCTGCTGACCATCCAAATTTATATTTGGGAGATCATTCCTGACCAGTTGGACTCAGATGCTATGCCTTTGGCATTGCTCTATGGAGTCGGGATCAGAGTATCAGTTTTCGCCCTCTGACGGAGTCAAGTGCTCTTGTGTCCTTGTAACAATTGTTGCAAGGACTGAATGACATTTTTAGGAAGTTCTTGTCCCAAACGTTCACGTGTGAGGTTCCCCACGTTGAGTCAACCTTTTTGTCTTATCCCATTTTCGTGGGGGTCGTGTGCATAGGAGCTTGCTTCCTGCAATCAACTATGATGTGGTTTATAGTATTATAATTGCCGGTTATATATCAATCATTAGTCTTTTTGATAACTCAAATATCTACATTGATTTAATAGTACTAAGACTAGTAAGCTTTATTGCCATCGTTAAAAACGATAAACCAAAACTACTATCATAGGTTTCATTAGTTTCCAAGTGTTTACGGCTGACTCGCTATGTATGTACATACATGTCATGTGTACAGGCCGTACTAATTGAACTGGAAGGCTACAGATTTCAACACGTACTCGATATTATGTTTAAAAATATTTTTCTTTGTTTTTTGAAAATCATCCCTATCTGCTCTTTTCGAGGGAAGGTTTCAGTTCACGTGAGTGCTAGATTGGGTCTTCAATTTGTGTCCGGCCATGTCCCAGCTTGCTTTTTTCTTTTTTTATTAGACCTTTTTAAAGCATAAGACGAGTGAAATAACTCATTCATCGACCATCATTTTTCCATTTTTTTTTATTGATCACCCTAACTCGACGTACAGTCGAAATACATTGGTCACATGACGAGTGAGAAAGCAGACATACCATTTTCATTTATTGAGTCTTCGTATTTCACATAACATTATGGGTGATATATGACTTCTACTCACGCTTGTTGTTACTATTTTCCTTAGTTTGTAACACCAATAAATAATACCGACTGTATTATTCCACATTTGACGTCAGCGTCGCTTCTGTTTTAATTCACATTTATTTACAACCGTATCAAAATGAAGCTCTCATTCTCATTTGTATATGGAAATATAAAAACCAGATTAAAGGTGTTTATAGAATGATTGATTTTCACACGACAAATTCTTTTTTTTTTCTTTTCAATTTTTTAAATTCTTTTTCAGAAAAATAAAATATTAAAAAATGGATTCAACGATTTACTAGCTCCGAATGAGATTTTCTACGATTTTTGATTAGTAACCGATTTTTTTTCCTTTCACGATCGGATTATCGCCTCCCTCTGACGGGATACTGCACACTATTTCCTTTATCATTTCCGCTTCCGGTCCTGACCCTTACCTCATTTTTTTTCCGATGTTGTAGAGGAGGTTTTGTCATTCAAACCTTCCAGGCGAGCTCTATGCTTTGTAATCTTCTGTTTCGGATACTCATTTGAAGATTTATGGCATTTCGCATTGTAGATCAGAAAAAAGAGATTTTAGTGTCGACCCTTTGGGGTAATGGAGTCAAGAGGGTGAGAGTGGTGAATGCTGAGAAATTGTCGTTTGGAAACCGTAAGGAAAATGATCTATCATACGGTTTTATTCATTTGCATATTAAGTCAAGAAGAAAAAAAACTGTAATCTTAAAGAAATAAAGGAACTGTATCGTCTGCTTGGGTTAGGTGGGTTTCACATCCATTCAACGAATCTTTTTCAGTGGAAATCTCTGAAGACATTAGCTATTTATCATTTATGTTCAATGTCAGTCTTTTGGTTGTCTTTTTCTTATTCCTTTTTCTTTCACTTTCTCTTCCTTTTTTCTTTCCTTCTTTCTTTTGCCTTTTTCTTTCTTTCTATCCTTTCCTCTCGCTCTTTCACTCTTTCACTCTTTCTTTTTTTATTTGTTTCTGTATTCTTTTATTTCTAACTTCGTTTTTCTCTCTTCCTTCCCACAGGTTTCCATATCTTTCATCATCTTTGGAGACTGTCGACCACAATTGTAAACATAGGTTTTATATCAGTTTTTACGTTGGTTCTGCTGTCTGGTTATGTATATATCACGCGTACAGACCACACCAATGTAGCAAAGCTGAAAAACTAAACATTTACTCAATATTTTTCCTTAGATTTTCAGCTAAAATAGGTTTTTAGTAGTGGGGGAGCAGTTTGCAATTTAAGTTAATGCTAAATTGATTGCCCAGTTTGGTTCTGCCTGTTTTTGAAAATTCGAACTTTTTGGGGTGATCACTGCATCCCCAAAGGTAAGAGAAGTGGCTTATCATTGATCACCCATTCTTCCAATTTTTTAATTCATCACTCCCAACACTGTGTGTTACAAAAAAAGTGGTAGCATAATGGCTTACATGCAACCCACTCCCTTATCTATCTCTCCTTTTCTTCTAATCCTTTTCTCCTTTGTCCTTTTTTCTTCACCTTATCTTCTTCTTCTTCTTCTTCTTCTTCTTCTTCTTCTTCTTATTATTATTATTATTATTATTATTATTATTATTATTACTATCATTATTATTATTATTTGCAATCTCACACCAGTTGCCTGATGGTAACCGCTGGAGTTTGAGTGACAGCAAGTCTCCTCAAGTCTCCATCCCTTTCTCCTCGTACTCATATGTCACTGTAATACTGCGGTTTACAGTTTCACACCGGTTGCCAAGTGGTCATCGCTGAAGGCTGAGTGACAATAGGTCTCCTCAGGTCTTCAGCCAACATCTCTTCTCTCTTTGGCCTATCATGCCAGTGTTGCGGTGTACATTTCTGCTTTCATTTCCCTTCCTCAGTTGAGTCACTCTTAACAATTAACGTTGCAGTCCTTATATTTCTAGCACTTTCCTCAGTATCCTCGCAGTTCCCAGCAGTGCTGTGATTTGTACAGTCTCAATCCTTCCCCTTATCCCGATCTCCTCCAGTCTTGCCCTCAGTGTCTTTAAGACAGTTCCCAGTGCGCCCACTATGACTGGTACCACCTTGGCTCTCATGTTCCACATCTTTTCAGTTCTCTCGCTAGGTCCTGGTATTTTTCCTGTTTTCCCTCACCATCCTCTCTACTCTATGATCTGCAGGTACAGCCACGTATATTATTATTATTATTATTATTATTATTATTATTATTATTATTATTATTATTATTATTATTATTATTATTATTATTATTATTATTCAATATCTCTTTCCATTCTGGAAATCTATTGTCCCTCGATCATTTTCCCTCCCTTTTCTCAAGACCTCTGTCGGCGAAACACATTTTTCTTGACTTGATGAAATCGCCTCCATTTTTTTCTGCCCTTGAAATGCCTTTCAGTCTATTAACTCTTTGAGACCGATTTTCCTTTCTTCCACTCTCATCTGCCCTATCAACTGTTGATCAGTCCGGGTATTAAACAAAATGGTGGTCCTGGACATAAACCTTTGTGCTCCTCTAGATATGGGGATCTCAAAGAGAGATATTGAAAAAGGCAGATTCTAACACTTCAAACGTGCAGTGAAATTTAACCCACGATGCGTCAAAGATTTTACCTTCCTCTGACTGCCTCCCAGCGTCATAATCATCTTTTTCACTCTTTAACACAATTACTTTTCCCCCTGTTACTTCTTCCTTTTTGCTGCTTTATTCTTATTTTTGTCTCCGTAAAAAAATCTGGGGACTATCGATCGCTATGGGTGTCTGTCGTCGTTCTTTGCCAATTCTCCATCCTATAACTTCGTCATTCCTAAACATATTTTTTTGAAATTTGATACGTACGTTTGTCGGGAGATTCTATCGATGGCTTGGTGAGTTATGACCTATTCGATTTTTCGTTTTTATCTCATAAGCAAAAAATTAGCTTCTATTTACAATTGGGAAAATTTCTCCAATCTTGAACGATTTTGCTGAAATTTGGCTCTGATGTTGACAAAACCCCGGGGTTTGAAAAATGGCGAGATTTGGTCGACCTTCGTTCACATTCTATATGTAAATAACCATATACCAATATGCAAAAAGTATTGAACTTTCGAAGTGTTGAACCGATTAAAATGAACATTGTTGTACAGGGTCTTAGACACCTAATCATTGGATGTATATAACGTTTCATATCCTTATGATTTGAATGAAAAAAGTCATTTATCTCGGAGATAATGGTTCATATGAACGATGAATTGCCTGTCTCTCTCACACTCTCCCTATCTTTTATTTCATTATTTGATCATCCTCTCCTTCCTATCTCTCGTTTTTACGCCATTATTACACCCTTCTCCCTCTTTCGACACCATTTTGAAACATTGTGGATATAATTTGACATTTGTGGCTTCACTGAGTAGTCTCCCTTTTTGACATTATCACACATCCAGAAGATACTCTTCTCTTCCCTCTACACAAATCAATGTAACTCAAAGTGTACGCCCCTGCTTCAATAAACAGTTGTTTAATCAATCGCCAAGTAATATCAAAGACTTGAAAATGGTACTCAATGTCTCTCTGTTAAGCATTCAGCACAATTGAGATTGAGGAACCTCTCCTCAAGGGTAAGAGGTCATGGCCAAAGTTGGATTTGCCGGTTCTCACAAGATCGTATCGTTGATCAACGTTGAGTCTGGTCTGTACATATATTGGGGACCTTCGGGGAATAGCATGCCGTAAGCAGAACGAAGGTTTGACAGGTCCTTCTACCGGAAGTTGGGTCCATTATTAATTGTCCACTTTGAAGACATAATTTTGTTTTTGTTTCTGCACAGGGTAATCTTTCTTTTGCACCCTTCTCACTTATAATGTCTTCTTTTTTCCTTTCTCCTCCAATTTCTTTTACTCCGTTAGGATTCTAGGTGCCTTTGGCAAAATTCTAAATTTGAGCAAGGGTTCCATACGCCCCAGGCAAAACTCAACACTTGTGTTGCTGATAGTGTTCCAACGACTAAATTTCTCAGAATAAAAAGTATGACTGAAGGGACCTGGAGAGGGATAGATTCCGATCAAGACACACCCTTGAGAACACAGTATCCCTACAACATGGTCAACACCCTTGTACCTAATTGCAGGACTCTACATTTTTTTTCTTGGCTCCTTTCCTCTCTTTTCTTGAAACTGTAAACCAAAGCTATCATCCAAAATTTCGAAACAGGTTTTTTCAGTTTCCAAGTTGGTCCAGCTGTCTATGTATGTATGTATGTATGTATGTATGTATGTTTCACACGTATAAGCCACGCCAATGAAGCAAGACAAGTGGAAATCTTCTATCATGCTCTTTATTAAGTCTACAAAAACTTATTTTTTTAGTTTTTTCCCCATTTACCATTGATAGGTTCCCAGTGCGGATGGGGGTCAATTTACTGTCTAAGTTTTTGCTAAATTGGTGCTTAGTTTTCCCAACTGGTGCTTTGAAAATTCAGTGATTACTGCTCAACTAAATGAGAGTGAACTTTTCCATTGATCAACCCTTCTTCCAATGTTTGAATTGATCACCCCTAATAAAGCATGCTGCCAAAAGACAGTTCTTATTAGGAGGCCAATCAGACCTGTTTCTCAAATTCTATTCTTCTTCCTCCTTGTCTTCGTGTAATCTTCTTTTTCTTTTTTTTCCAAAAACTCTTTTATCTTATGTGTACCAGGGTTCCTAGCCATACCATTTGGTCGTTCATTTGACCCTCTAATCCTAAAAATGTTCGGGGGGATTTTTTCGAAAGAAAGATTTTTGCTTGGGGGGGGGGGGGGTTCACTTCGTTGTTTTTTTGTTTTGTAAAGAAAGATTTTTTTATCTACATTAAATTGTTACCCGTGGATACCTGAGTAATGTCATAAATAGAATTTATTCTGACCATATTTTTTTCCATGGAACTGTTTACATGATTTAAATTTCTGACACCATTGTTGTTTTGGTTGCTCTCTTAGAGATTATCCAGGTTGGCAGTCCACGACTGTGAGTAACCTCCACAGATTGGAAATGAAGAATACACCGCTAGTGGGACTTGAACACGCGTCCCTTCAGCCTCAAATAAGTCACGGTATCCGTACCATATGTTTTCCCCAACTCAACGTCGTCGTCTTCTTCTTCTTCTTCTTCTTCTTCTTCTTCTTCTTCTTCTTCTTCTTCTTCTTCTTCTTCTTCTTCTTCTTCTTCTTCTTCCTCGTCGCCGTCTTCTTCATCTTGACTCAATTTGCACAATAAGTTACAGAGCGCATCATAAATATATAATGATATTCAAATGCTCAATGTCGATCAACAATTAGATTAGAGGATTTACATATCATCAAAATGATTCACGTTGAAATAAGTCAGTGATGGCAAAACACGAGAAAAACAGGAAGCAGCAAGAAACAGCGAGAAGCAGAAAGAGTGTATCTTAAATAAGCTTTTATTCAGAGATTTGTGGTGATATATTAAAGCGCTTACAGTTATTTATTGACTGCAGCAATTCTTACTAATATTAAATGATACCTTCGCTTCTTGATATTTCCTTTTGCATCCGATTGCACCCTGTAACTAGAGGAAATGCTTTTTGACAGAGGCTTATGGCAATTACCAAAAGAATTTTGGGTTAGGGTTTGGGGTTATCCATTGATTAGAGCAATAAAAAGGATATACATGGAGAGATCACAAGACAGCACAGTATGTTAGCGAAAAGGCCGGAATTCGATATCATAGATAACATTAAAAAAAAATCTAATTGCAATGAGCAAGTCATATTGCAAGGATGCATGAAAACCGCTGGACATAACCCAGAAATCATTTGCTGAATCATGACTGACAGAGAGTAAGAAAGCATAACGAGCTTGACAAATTCTGAAAAGGCTGGTGCTGCGATGCCTATGATAGAGAGGCCTCGCTAATCTGGGGGAAAGTCCATATCCAACGACGGACGTTAAAAGGATGATGATGATGATGATGTATTCATTACAAGAAGCAAATGGTCTGTGATTATGAAAAGCTTTTATACACCAATTTGCAGTGATTAATTAAGGAATTCAGGGTTAGGGTTTAGGAAAATTTTCATCGATAATGAATGATATTTTTGCTTTACCCCGCCTTCCTTCTTGCTGTTCCCTTTTGTTTCTCGTACCCAAATGGAAATGGAAAATTATTCTTAAAGGTTTTCATAGGAAGTCTTGCAGTGATTGCTCCTAAAATTTAGGATCATGATTCGGGTTACTGGCTGAGTTACAATCAATTGTTACAAGTAATACAGACCCTCCTTGAAGAATATCGTTACCTCGTTCTGAAATTGTCCGTACAATGTCCAAGATCTTGATATATTTTAATTAGTCTTTACACATCATTATCAGTTACTCCTTTTGTTCTGCAATACATAGAATATTGTACATCAAAGCATGTACGAATTAGAACCGCACAAATCAAGGTATTCCTGTAAATATGTTTGCTTCGTTTCTCGTTGCTTGCCGTTGCTTTAGATATTTTCGTACGATCAGAAATCGCTTCAGTATTCTATCTTTGCGGGCTTGTTCGATGTTTTATTTGGTTAGGGTTCATCGAATCCCAGTTTTAATTAAGTGAAACACCCCTTTCCTTCTCCCCCTCTCCTTCTCCCCCCTCTCTCTCTCTCTCTCTCTCAGCAATTCTTGATTCTTATTGACACGACTATATTTATGTATCTATGTTGAAGTTGAAGTGCTGCCATTATCTTTTTACCTCTCTTTGTATCTAAATACATATATATATATATATATATATATATATATATATATATATATACAAATATATACATATATGATATATACTATATGAAAATAATTTTATATAAATATATATATATGTGTGTGTATGTATGTGGGGGTGTGTTATTTTATATGTATAAGCGAGTGTTAATGTAAGTGTATACATATAAGAATTCACACACACGCACACGCACACACACACACACACACATATAAATAAATAACTTTTGTCGCTATACTGACGTCCAAGTCCCTCTATAAACAGGTATAATCAATGATAAGTTCGTAGATGTTAGCAGTGGGCCCTTTTAAGGGACAGAGGCGGCATTACCCAATTACAGTTAATATTAAATGGTTGGATAATTTTTGTGCGTAAATAGATAGATAGATGGATAGATAGATGGATAGATGGATAGATAGATAGATAGATGGATAGAAAGATAGATAGATATTCATAAAGATATTTTACCAGTTGTATGTGACAATATCTGAAGATAACAAATACCAATATATCCCTCTATTTGGAAGTTCGTTTTACGCCACTTCAGCTTCACGAAAGATCCACATCTGTACCTGTTTTAGCTGAACGGAAGGAATCTGGAGAGGATTTTTGCTTTTAAATAATGTTCAGTGTTACTTTTGAATTACTCTTAGCATCAAATCATCATAATGTCTGTGAGCATCAGACTTTTCCTGATCAGTTTTGTATCTCTAAGTAAGGTGTGTTCATTTTTTTTTTCTCTCCATTCATTGTAAAGAAGGTCATTTTTCGTGTCTCGAAATGCTCAAAGAGTGTCCCAGTATAAATAAACGCTGAGTTAAATATGCTTCTTCGGGGGTTTATTCTCTGTTTCTTATCCCTAGCTAACCAACGATTGCAAAATGATGATCTATTCTGCGACAGGACCCAAATTAGTATTCTTTATCCTTGAAAATCTGCCTCAATGCAGTTTCAATAAAAACGCCTAATACGCCATCTTTGTTTACACAAACTAGTCGTCAAAAACGGAGCATTGACAATCATTTCTAATTTTCGACTGAAATTGTATTTATTTTAATTTCTGTTGCCTTTAATTGCCTCTCCCAAATCACCAGTCTACGATTGCTAGTAAGCAGTGAAGATCAGAAATAAAGAATACGCCTCTTGCTCATGTCAGATAAGATCTTCATCTTTGTTTTCATCTCAGATATCGGGATTATTCTTATCTTTGTTGATATCTTTATTTGGAACCGTCAACTAAAACGGTCGACATAGGTTCCTTCTTAACGCAAATGAAGCACCATTCATTAATCATTCCCGTTTTCTCAGTTTTTATTCATCACCGTAAACGCAGCATGCTGCCAAAAAAGGTTGGTAATGCAACGGTTTCTATTGAGTGTCTTACCGGAACCGTCTTTTTAATTTTCATCACAAAAATTCGGCTTATTCTTTATTCCCAATAACTGCTTGTTGACGGTCGTGGAGTGACGATCTGGGAGTTGGGATCTTTAAAAAAAGCACAATTATGATGAAAAGGTCTTGTTAGTCACTCAAACCGTGTTGAGGATGATCGACTAAAAAATGGAAAAGGGGAAGTTCAATGAATGATTTACCTCTCTCTCATTTTGTTGAACAATGATAAGAAAAATGTTTGAATCGTAAGACAAACAGGTTCGTATGCCGCTCAACACAATAAACAGATCGATTTATTATCAACCTACACTGCAAATTGAACCCCCTACTAAAAACCTGTGTGGGAGGAGGGCTTTTCAAAGAGCAAACAATTTAATTAAACACAATAAAGAGTGAACGTTGACATTCCTTTTGCTCAATTGATGCGGCCTGTACGTGAGATACATACCCTGCTAGACTATATATACATAAATATATATACAAAATTAATGATAATAGTATCATCCATAGACAGCTGTTTTGTTGCATTTCAACTCTTCAGTGTGGCTATAGACTATCCAGCATCAAGTACTACGAGGTAGGATCGAAACCATTGCTTCAGACTCAGAGGCAGACATTTAATCCCTGCCCTACGCGGAACCGGGCGGTCAGTAGGACCAAACTAAGCTATGTATATTCGGAAGATTTCAGCTAGATTGTAAAGGTTGCTCTTACCGCAAAATATCTATGTCTGTTTATATCTATCTATCCTCTTGTCTCGGCTTGGGATATGTGAAATAGATTTGAACCGACAAGCACCCGATGTGGAATCACTCCCTCCAACATCTCGTCTATGTCACCTGATATTCCCGAGTGGTCAGTACTGACCAGGGTTGACGTTGCTTAACTTCGGTGATTGCACGGGATTCAACGAGAGTTGGCCGCAAGACCTTTGTGAAAAATGGTTCGGATAAATTCGGTCAACCCTGTAGCAACCGCAGATGGTCAATCAGTCCGTTCATTGGTAATTTAGTTTGGTCGAATTAAGATTTTTGTCCAAATTGTATTAGGCGTCTAATTCCAGGATTAGTACTGCCTATCTCTTTGTAGACGACGTCGAGATTCTTTTAAATTATCTCCTGTTAAGTTCCTATCGATTCCGTCTCGATAAAACAGGATGTATTTATTTCCTACCAATTGAAATATAATTAATCGTGTTTCGGGAGGTTTTATTGCTTTTTATTTCAGTTTCCTTTTGCTTCGTGCTTTTTTCTTCTTCTCTGTACATTCGCTTTCGTATGTCATCGTTGTGGTTGTTATCGTGTTTCTGCTGGTTTAGCTAATAGATATAATTCCTTGTTGAAGGGTATAAAAGTATTTTCGACAAAGGCGGCGATTTGTAATGGTGATAGATTGATTTTGCTATGACTAAAAAGAGTCTCTTTTTTTTTTTTCCCTTGTTCTGTTTTCCAGTTCTCGGTGTTATTTCTGTCTTTCTTTGGAGAATTAATCTATCTTTTGTCTACGAGGAAATTTGTATTCTATGGTGTCGGATTGTTTGGCCATTTTACAGTCTTGTGTGCAGGCGTCTCACTATTCTGTGATTGTACGTGTTTCGGGAGTAACCGGTCATGGGAAGCGACCTTGCGGCAAATCAATAATGTAGATTAGGTTTTGGGGAAAGAACACCGTTATCATAGTACTGTAAAGGAGGCCAGGGCCAAATTGTGCTAGTGCCTACGCCTGTAACATATATCATAAAGGGAACCCAACTTATTAAAAAAGATGTATTCATGTTAATATACACACATTTTTCACATGCATTTTCTTTTCATCCACTATACAGCCGTATGATACAACTAATATGGCTGACATTTCAATAATAGTATTACATTGTTTTCGATTCGATCATAGTGCTGAGGCCATGACTTCTTTTTCAAATATCTCTTTATTTATGCGTCATATAAGCATCATATATATATATTTACCACATTCCCTTTAATAAGACTATTAAAATATCAGCTTCAGTTGGCAGATGACTAAAATAGCTAACTACAAACACAGTCGTTCATAAAAGTGGCCTTTGAAGACATAGGACCCTTGAAAATGCTACTTTTGCAACATAGTTAATCCAGAGTGAGGGTGATCAGCACAGGGACGAGATCGATAGAAATATACACAGTCTACGCAAAACAAATAATTTCCTCTGGTATAATTCTATTTCTTTAATCGTATTTTTGTTGATTCACTGCAACCTGCAAGGTCGTTTTTTACCACACCATGACTGGCAAGTGAGCCTGCATGGATGGGAATTCAAGGATAAGATCCGAACCAGATATGGAATCGAATCCTTTAATATTGGAAGCATGTCAATGCTCCTAAGGATGTGGGATTAAAATTCAAATCCCTTAAGAAGCTTATTTTTAATTTCTGATTCTGTTTACTTATCTGGTCGTAGAGGCTATACATGACAAACCAAATTTTGCGATAAACGGCAACAAAATGATTATGATCGAAAATTATTACGGAGGAAAAATTATTGGCAATCTTTAACCGAGGAAATTCCAGGTGATTTAAGACTATAAACAAACAGGTCTGGTTTGTCACTCATTAGAAATCACTGTAGAACCAACGTCTTTTGGCAGCAGGTCGCTGTTGGGGTTATAAATTGAAAATATTTTGTTGCATCAGTAAGAAATCCAGATTTTCAACGAGAAACAAACGTAAACGCTTCTGGACTCAAACTAGGTGATCAATTCAGCATAAACTCTCATTCTAAATTTGAATATCCAAAACCTCTGAAGTGATATATATATATATATATATATATATATATATATATATATATATATATATATATATATGTGTGTATATATATATGTGTGTGTGGGTGTGTGTGTTTGTGTGTTTGTGTGTGTGTGTGTGTGTGTATGCATTAGGATTAGAGAGTTATCATTTAGCCAACGTGATAAGTACAATAAAGTATGAAATGAATGCGTCTATGAATAAAAAGAAAGATAGATATAAACAGACCGAGATTGATAGATATTTACTGACATAGATAGATAGATAGATAGATAGATAGATAGATAGATAGATAGATGCAAACAAAATACACTCTAGTTTAACTAATTTCGTACTTTCAAGATACTTGGTGAAAGAATCTTACGGTGCGTTGATTACAGTCAATGCTTGCATGAAATATGATGTATTCTAGTGTATTTTAGATGGATTGGGGATAATATGAGGATACTTCCATCATTCCTTTCTTCAATTCCTCCGATAACTTCGCCTTGATTGAACAGTGATAATAATAATAATAATAATGATAATAATAATAATAATAATAATAATAATAATAATAATAATAATAATGTCACTCAGCCTTCAGCGATAACCACTGGGCAACTGGTGTGAAACTGTAAATTGCAGTATTACTGCGACCTATGAGTACTAGGAGAGGAGGGCTGGAGACTTGAGGAGACTTGCTGTCACTCAAACTCCAGCGGTTACTACCAGGCAACTGGTGTGAGATTCCAAATGATAATGATAATGATAGTAGTAGTAGTAGTAGTAGTAGTAGTAGTAGTAGTAGTAGTAGTAGTAGTGATAAAAGTTTTAGAATCCTGTTAAGAATGTAGGCGAGAGGTCAGGAATGAATCATTCTCAAGAGCAGTAAGCCGAGCAAATGTACGCTACCTGTTGCCTCATCAAAATCTATTTTTATCCGGTGACGTTTGAAAGCCGTCGTCAAAGAGGTCAGGAATAAGGGGAGGTAATCATTGCGACAGTGGCATCTCCATGTCCTTCAGCGCTGTAGTTTGAAATGCGATGAAATGCAACCCTTGTTGAACTCGTGGGCGAATAATGCAAATAATTAATGTTGAGTGGTGGTTAACCAAAAGATTGACCCGCAAACTGAGAACCATGTAATGCACACATGGGAGAATCATGCTCAACCTCTCATGAAGAGATCATAAGACAGCACAGAGTATTAAAGAAAAAACAGGAATCTGTGATATCATAGGAACCGTTGGAAAATGCAAATAGCTATGGGCTGGACATGTTGCGAGAATGTCAAACAACTGCTGGATACCATGACTCACGGGGATCATATGCGAAATTTTGGCTAACAGAAAGTATGATGACGTAAGATGAAAAAAAGATAGACCTTCCCCAAGATTCACCAAACTCTCTATATCGGATGATGGGCGCTAAAAGGCTGATGTTGGAAAATGGCAAAGAGCTGAATGTTTATAGGAGGTTTGTCTATACAAGAAATGGTGTACACAAAATTTGATGACGATACGATAGTGAATTTCTGATTAGTTATGGAGTTACGAGTGTGAGTTTCAATGGACCTTATTTTTTACGAAAAAAAGTGAAGATTTACCGAAGTAAAGGGTGAAAAAATGAAGAGTGAGAATAAAAGAAAATGAATCATGGAAGCTCTGTGAGAAAAACGCTTTTTTATATTGTTTATTTTGTTTATGCTATTTACACCGAATGGTACATACACACAATTTATCTCATCTCAGTGAATTATTTTGAAATATCTATTAATGCAATTGATGTAAGATTCTCGAAAGGATTTGTTTTACACATTATATTTTAATGTACTATTTGGGAATTTCTCTTGTATGGATTTATCATGTAACCGTCTCGGGGATTTGAAAACAATACAATTACCTCAACATGTCTTCCGAGCAGTGTTATGTGTGTGTGTGTGTGCGTGTGTGTGTGTGTGTGTGTGTGTGAATGTTTATAAAGAGAGGGGGAGAGGAAGCTAAGCTTGGTAAGTGAGTAGAAAGTACCAAGCAATTTTGAAATTCTTCAGACCCGAGTACCCAGCCTTTTTTGTTACTTGGGAACTAATCAGGTGATATCATACAGCGCATGCGTAAACAGATACTATGCAGTGGAGTAACTCAGTCTGCAGTGAAACGCCATGGAGTAATATTGTGTATAGCGTATACAGTGAATCATTTTTCAAGTCTCGTAAGAGTGAGTGAGTAGTGCCCTTACGTTGGCTACGGCTTTGGGCTCCAAACATCACAATACTACTTTCCCAGCCTGTTTGTGATATTTGAATCAGACTTTGAGGCAACAAGTACCCGAGGCTGCGTCTCTCACTTCACCTAGTGATATTTTACCCAGACTTAGGGCCTGAGGTTCGTTCAGGCCCTTTTCCAAAGGCATCAGTGCAAAGTTAACTCCAACTGTTCCATCTACAGTTTGAACTCAGATTGTCAAATCCATTCTCTTTGCCGTTACACGTTCAGACATCCTTTATCTCCTCTCACATCTTCTGCAGGTTTTTTTCTGCCAAGCATATCTTCCCTCACGTTTGTCAACCCTCTTTACTCTCTAGAATTGTCTCTTTGCAACTTCTTCACGGCTATTTAAGACCGTGGACGAGATTAGGGAGACATGTAAGAAGACAGATGCTCATTAATAAATGTAACCGACAAAAATAGTGCTGGGTTTCACTTTTATGTTCACTGTTTTGAAAAAAATGTTTTAAAAGACGTGTCTTTGATCTTTCTCTTTTCCGTAGCTGTAAAGAAGCTGTCGGCTCCTCAAAAAAGAAATCAAGCAAAGAATCACACAAGGATGGCAAGCCTTTGGCAGAGCTAGCTCAACCTTCAAAAATAATAAGATCCCATTAATCCTAAAAACAAGGATGTATAACCAATGTATCCTCCTAATAGTCACTTATGGAGCCGAAACATGAAACCTAACCAAGAGACAGACCCGTAAATTGAGAACCATGCGACGTGCACATGAAAGAATTATGCTGGACCTCAATAGATAGACCACAAGACAGCACAGTACACCCAAGAAAAGACAAGAGTCAGGGACATCGTAGAATACATTAAAAATCTCTAATGGCGATGGGCTGACCATGTTGCAAGAATGGCAGACAACTGATGGACATCACGACTCACGGCATGGATCCCCCGGGATCACATGCGCAACCGAGGCTGGCAGAATATTAGATGGAGAGACGAGCTAGTCAAGTTCAGGACGTACTGGCGGCCATGATAGAGAAGTGTGGCAAATCCTGGGGAAGGTCTATGTCCAATGAAGGACATTAAAAGACTGATGATGATGATGATGATGATGATGATGATGATGATGATGATGATGATGTCTTTGATCTTTACATAATAATTAAGAGAATAAAAATGAAGAGGAAACGAATAAAGATTTGAGCCAAAAGAAGGATAAAAGCGCTTAAGTTCTTATATCGGAAAACGGAGGTTAAGGTTGGTTTTGGTGGCGTTGAATAGTTACTGGATTGGAGCTTAATGATTTTTTTCCTTGTTTAAACAGAGGCGACTAGACGCTCCACTGAAACGTGCTTGTTCTATTCTTGTTTGGCTCGTCATTGATCCTTTCAATGGAACAAGATTAAAAACTGGTAAATTGAACGCAGGGTTTCCAAGATTTTATGTCGTGGCCTGACAGTCTGATATCATAGATACTGATTAAATAGTTAAAACTAGAAGTGAACAAGGACATAGAATTGATTAAAGAAAGATGAGGCAAAGGAAGATTTAAAGTAACCATAGAAGGGCCATCTACTTTGTGGTTGATAGGTTAAATTTTGCCCGTCAAAATCAGAGATTTCTGTTCGAACTCGGCTGAAAAGCCCAGATTTTGAATACCGATTTTCAAGCCAGGCAGGTCTTCAGCATATGTAAGAATAACGCTTCATAATCTTCCTTGCAGACATTTATATCAAAAATCGATAAATAGATATATATCATGGGGTTGGTAATACGGGAAATAGTATTTGAATCAAGTTTATCGTAAAAAAGATTTCTGGCTTTGTTAAAATGGTATTTTTTTTAATCAAACAATATTGCAGAGTTTGTTTTCTTTTCGAATGAAATTACGAAGTAACTACAAAACAAAGAATGGAATACAGGGGGGAATATGAACGAGGGGTCTACAGAACTTTCAGAGTTTTCCCTTAATGCTATTTTCGAATGTATGGATCCATTTTTCGTATCGTAGTTTCTTTGAAATACATAACGCTTATGCTCACGCGATAAGACATAACGTGACTTTATGTATTTGAAAAGAAAAAAGGAACTTTTCAAAATAGTTTCTTCTAAAATTATTATTTAGACACAGCCAGAAGACGATACGTATAAAAATAATGAATTCGATTCAAATACTTCTATTTTCCACGATTGTTGTATCTCTGATCCAAATTCTCGTCATAGATAGATAAACTGATTGTTATAGATAAATATATTGATAGATAGATATGAATACACTGATAGATAGATAGATGGATAGCTAGATCTGAATAAAAAATATTTGAAAAAAAAAAATACAACTGACATGTCGACAAAATGAAAGAAAGAGTTTAGAAAACTATAAACAGAATTAATTCCCTGACTTTGTTGGTGGGTGGAGTGGAAACGGGTGGAAGAAACACTCACAAACAATATTGAAGGAATTAAAACAAGAAAAAATAAATACAAAGAAAATTGTAGTTGCAGAGAAAAGACATGAACGAGTGATATTACCAAAAGAACCGGGGATATTGTACATGGGCTATGGCGGAGTGTGTAGGAGCTAATGTGCATACAATGTGCCTGTCCCTTTTTCTAAAGCAACAATGAAACATAGCTGCAGTGTATTTATTTTACTCATGTCAATGTATCCAATATTCTTGGGACCGTCTTCGATTGACAAAAGACCTGTTTGACTTAGGCACAATAACTACAATGTATATTTTACTGAAACGAGTTTCGACTTGCTGCTGTTATTAAACACAATGATACAGTATATATATATATATATATATATATATATATATATATATATTTATATACGTTTGTGTATGTGTATATGTGCGTGTGTGTAATTATAAGTTGTGTTATATTATGTCGAAACTCTTATTTGAAATGTTTTTTATCGTTACACCGTTAATGTTTCACTTGGCCTAGACAATGTAAATAGAAAAAACAATAGAAGAAAATAAGGCTGTTATATACATATATATATATATAGAGAGAGAGAGAGAGAGAGAGAGAGAGAGAGAGAGAGATTTGTGTGTGAGTGCATGTGTGTGTGTGTGCGCGCGTGTGTGCGTGTGAGTGTGTATGTGACATTGCTTGGATACTCAGCGTTCCCGGGGAAAAAACTTGAAATATACACAGGAAATCAAACGTTATTTTATAGAAATTTATCGAAATGAAATAGAAAAAATGTGCGTTTGCATGCATTCCCCGGTCCAGCCTACGCAAGTTCCCGTGCAGACTCTTGCAGGCCTGTTCAGTTCTGTAATAGTTCACACGGATATAAATAATGTTTATGTTCAATTGCCATCTTCGGGTAAAGTTTAAGGACAGAGTAACGGTTTCCACTGAAAGAAAAACATGTTTTCTATCAGGTTAAGGTCAGATTCCTTTTTTTTTTAAATCAAACAAACTTCCACAAACATAGAGGAAAATATAAATCGTGAGGGACAAGTGCAGTATTAAAGGGACATTGTAAAGAAAACTTCCTTTTGAACCACATTCATTACAAGCAAAATCCCAAACAGTTTACAACCTATCGATCTAAACGGAAACTACTGCAGATCAAATATTTCATCAGGATTTGATTGAAAAATAATTCTTTACTACGAATAGCCTGAACCAGAACAAACTGTACATTGGCTGGATATTGGCCGTTTTGACTGACGAATTTGAATTGAATCGCCATTCTTTCTGGTCGAAGAAGATAGATCAGGGATTTTTGTTATACATGACAACGTGTGTCTTCGCAGCGCAAGGGCAACTCAACAAATGATCACGAAACACAGATAGGATTTTTCCCACTTGTAGCATATTCTTCTCACCAAGCGAGTTGAAAACTGTATCCTCATCGATGGAAACCATTTTTTGCAATATTCTGAGGCTGAGTCGTTTTTATTGTACCATTTGAACATTCTCGCCGATCCCAGGCGTGAATAGGCGTCCAAGACGTTCACTGTCTCCGACATCCAATCGATCTTCATTGAATCTGTTGTGCAACTCAACACATTGAACGTAACATGCATTCTTCCTGATGGTTTTCATTAAGCTTGCGAAAAAGATTTGGTTGCTATTCTTCCTTCAAATAATGCATAACAACAAACTGATTGAAACCTTCAAAGATGGTTTATGGTCGCTCATCGCTCAGTATATGCAATGTCGTTCAATCATGCTTGCTGTGGTTAGACTTATAATAGCCTGCACCTCGTATATATATATATATATATATATATATATATATATATATATATATATATATATATATATATAATATATATATATATATATATATATATATATATATATATATATATATTCTAGAAAGCTTCACAGTTTTGAACACATTAATAGAAATTCTGAAAACTTGGATACATACGTAAATAATATTCATATATTCATATATATATATATATATATATACACACACACACATATATATATGTATATATATATATATATGTATATATATATATATATATATAATGTGTACTTTAGAGAGTGAAACAGACTCGGGAGTGAAGTTTTTGGTGGTAAGGTTTATTAATCCTTATATGTCAATAGTCCATACATGTTTCGGGATTTCTCCCATCATCAGTGGTGTTCGTTGTGTGAGAAAGCTTCACAGTTTTAAACACATTAAAAGAAATTCTGAAAACTTTGATATATACATAAATAATATTCATATATTCTTATATATGTATATATATATACACACACACACACATACATATATATATATATATATATATATATATATATATATATATATATATAAAGAGTCTGCGTGTGTGTGTGTGTGCTTAGTTTACATAGCTTTGGAGTAGCGATCATCAAGCTAGTACCGAATACAATTATTAATGTAGTGAGTTCGATTCTTACTGGGTGCCCATCATATCAGGCTTCACAGCAAACTAGGGTATAAAGATACAAAAAGGGAGACCAACTTGGGTATTGAGGATGAACAAATTTGGTGAAGTGTATGTGGATGAATGGGAACAATCCCTCATTAATCGACACAACGTCAACAACAAAATTAATGTAATATTTGTTCACATTCATGACTACGGGAAATTTGAGATTATATCATTATGTAGACTAAATGAAAATAACATCCAACTTCTACACTTTGCCATATATACCAAGGCCAATCAAGCAAAATGCTAGACACCACCTCTCCATTCTATAATAATAATTAAAAAAAAACACTTTCCTGACAACTGACCATTTTAGTCCAGATACTCTCCTCTCACTGTCCCTTCTTATCTAAGGCAAGCCAAAAAACCCAGGGAGAGGAACCAAACACTCTTTGACCCCGGCTCTAACAGACCTTTCTCATTTCAAATTTTACTTGACTGTAACCAACGCATAAACCTGCCCTCCCGCTCTTACTAAACAATCAAACAATAAAGAAATATATCCATTTCTTCCCTCGATCTCAAACACGTAAACAACAAAAAAAATCTGTAAACCTCTGAACGTATATCTCTGAAAAAGATGACTGACACCTGTATGATTGTATGGGAACAAACCTATGGAACAATATCTTGAGATGTAACACCAGCTATTTTTTTTTGTTTTGTTTTTTTTGCTATTTTTCTTCTCTTCACATTCCCATTGTCACTTTCATCAACATTCCATCGGATCACTTCACATCCACAATACAAATACATACACATACCCTCACACATACACACATATATATATATACATATATATATAAAAAAAATGGACGAATGTTTCCTTGCGTTCGTGTATATTTCTCATATACTCCGAGATGGCTGCACCCCTTGAGTTTAAAAAAAGTGTCTATAGTGGTAACTAGAATCCAGGATTGATGTATAATAGGTGGCCCTGACCACGAAGATCATTTCAGGGACCAAATTACTATATCTGACCAAATTGTTATAAACTTGTTTGTGATAAACTAAAGTCGCCATCATTTGTGAGAATTTATTTAAAAATTGATTTATATTCAAGAAAAGCAGTGGAAACGCCAATAGCTCAGGGAATTGAAGCCGTGAAAAGGGAATTGATGGACCGTATTTAAACTCTGACGAAGAAAATGATTTTATATATATATATATATTTTACTCTTTCAATCCATTATAACTTCAGACATTCCGGAAATTTGGCAATTATGAGGATTTTTTCAAAGGTTTTTGAAGGAGTTTTTTCCAAGATGTAACTTTAATGCTACTCTTGAACTTTACATTCCTTTAATCGTGGAGAATCCACAGATGTGAAGTTCCCTCGCAGTGTTTATGCAAACTCTAATCCTTGCATGTGTTTTTTCAATAATAATTTTTTGTAATTAACGTGTTTGTCATACAATTTTATATACGTTCATCAAATGAAATATCATAAATGATTATTTCTCTTTCAATTTTATGATTGACTTTTTATCTGTTGCCGAAGAGTAATCGGTTTCGATAAAAGTTTCAATGAAAGCAACAAATGAATTAGGAGGAAAGTAAAAAGAAGTCTCTGTCTGAATTTTGTAGATGAGGAAATGTAATTATCTAAAGTTTTTTTTTCGGACTTTCATCCTCATCTTTGTTTACTTATTATTGTTTGTTTTTTTTAACAACGTTTTGGCCGTTTTCCAAACCCCACGGTTGAGTACAACCGAAAAAGCGTTGACTTTTTTCTCCGTTCTTGCCTGTGGTTCCAGACATAACCAATATACAAATGGAGGCTTGTACAACAAGTCCCCCTCAAGGTATCAACTCAAGACAACTACGGATTATTCACACAGATTGCTGCTAACAAATTTGGGAACAAAAAATCAGCCACAATCGAAATCTGGCAAAGGCATGCACAAGTTTCCTTGCAACCGGCGAGACGGAAATGTTTCGTCCTGATGATAAAAGAATCAACCAATTCATCACCTGCAGACGGTTGAAGGGTACTATGGCCAGACTGTTGTGTTCAAAAGAATGGACCAAAATGAGGACAAAAAGCCACAAATACATAATGAAAAAAAGTAATATTCTTTTTCAATGCATATGCTTTTCTTCGATAGCATTTCCATTTCTATATCTATAATCCCGTAAATCATTTCAGAGATTTGGTAATCTAGACCACTACATCTACCTAGGGCAACGAATCTCCATGAGACCCTCAAAAGAAGCGAAGAATCACACTAGGATGGCAAGCCTTTGGCAGAGCTAGCTCAACCTTCAAAAATAATAAGATCCCATTAATCCTAAAGAGAAGGGTGTACAACCAATGCATCCTCCCAATAGTCACTTATGGAGCTGAAACATGGAACTTGACCAAGAGACAGACCCGTAAACTGAGAACCATGCAACGTGCTCATGAAAGAATAATGCTGGGCCTCACATGGAGAGACCACAAAACAGCACAGCACATCCGGGAAAAGACAAGAGTTAGAGATATCATAAAATCCATAAAAAATCTCAAATGGCGGTGGGCTGGCCATGTTGCAAGAATGGCAGACAATCGATGGACATCACGACTCACAACATGGATTCCCCGAGACCACATGCGCAACTGAGGCCGACAAAATGTTAGATGGAGAGACGAGCTAGACAAGTTCAGGAAGTACTGGTTCCGTGACGCCCATGATAGACAGGTGTGGCAAATCCTGGGGAAGGTCTATGTCCAACGACGGACGCTAAAAGACTGATGATGATGATGATGGGGCGAGATAGCCTGAAGTAGCTGATCCCTTTCCATGCTTACTCAATCTCTGTATTCATGCTTTGCAGGGAGGCCTCATCATCATCATTCTAATAATGTCTGTTGTTAGACATAAACCTTCCCCAAGATTTGTGACATGTCTCTCACATGAGGTCATGGGGCCAATACTTTCTAAATTTGTCTAATTAGTCTCTCCATTGAATATTCTGCCGGCCTCAGTTATAATTGTGATCTCTGGGGATCCATGTTGTGAGTCATGTGCTCATCGGTTGTCGGCCATCCTGCAGCATGACCAGCCCATTGCCATTTGAGTTTTCTAATAGTTTCTATGATGTCTCGAACTCCTGTTTTCTCCATAATATATTGTGCTGACTTGATCTCCCCATGTGGAGCTGAGCATGATTCTTTCATGTGCGCGTTGCACAATTCTCTGTCATTTGGCTTGGTTCCATAAGAAGTATTTTTAGATTCTTTTGAATGATGTGGCCATGGATTGAACCCACGTCCAACCAGGCAAGAGGCATTTGTTTAATGACGAAATTGTTAGCCAAGTCAAATGTGATTTTTCAATATCTTCGATTCAACAAAGTGTACACACATGATTATTCTTCAGATTTTCCCCCAATTCTTGAGATGGAGATTTTGACGATGAAATTGAATTTTATGCCATAAATACATTATTATTGGCTGAGATTATGTGAATAAACAAATGAAGCGTCTGCCGTTGCAATAGTCTTTCATTGGAAAATTTGCGAAAAGCTCATCGCACAAACACACCTATATTTTTATAAATGCAAAACATCCTCTATTTATGGGATATTTGTTGAATTTCCACCACTTTTTCAATAAAGGACTGAATTTTTCCATGTTTTCTCTCTAGGTTCGAAGTAACAGATCTATTTAAATCAGAGATTCAACTACAAGTCCCATGATGCAATGTGCGAAAAAGTAAAATGGTAAGGTGTCCATTCTGAGATTCCCCTGACTTAACTTGGAAGTACGTATGTATGTATGTATGTATGTATGTATGTATGTATGTAGCCCTCAAAGATGGTGAAATAGTTTTATCTTTTTTATATGAGCGTATCTTTGCGTGCTTGTTATTGTTATTGTTTGGTTGTTATTGAGCTCCTGGCCGGACCGTTTTGTGTACAGATTTGAAAATTGACGTCAGAACTCCTCAAGACCCCTTTTAATAGAATGCATCTTGATTTTTTTAAAAGGTGCTTCTTTAACCTTGAGGGTTATTTCAATGCATTTTTGATAGTATTTTTATTCTGCAGAAGCGAGATTTTTATAATTATTTGATTATTGGTGATTGGATCTAATAATGACATGTGTTAGGTGCGTGCAAAAGTTGAGACTAGTGACTGAATATACTATTGAAAACTGTTGTTTCATAGGAAACATTCCTTATACACCAAATGAAATGACAAATGTAAAACAAAACAAGGCTACCGCTGGGTGAAACCCCACTCATTCCTACTTCTAGAATAAATTGAATATTTTTGGAATAATTGTATTTGTTATCTTAGAATGAAATAAGCCCATACGTACCTTTATGATACAATTTCGTTATTATCAGGAACCCGTCAAATTAGCTCAGTCAGTAAAACAGCCTCCTGATAATCAAATGACCCTGAGTCAAAATCATGATAGGTGATTTACGTATTGGTTCACATCCCTTCAATGGACGAGGATTGTTCTTGTTATTCTCGTTCTTGTTACGTTAGAAGAAATAAAGTCAACTCTGACTTTGGAGTTTTAAAACTTTTGTTTGTTCTCCAGTCTGTGGTTGAGCAAAGACATGTTATAAGGCATAAGATACTGCCATGTGCATTCGTTTCCACATTCACAATTGAATATAGTCATTCACAATCCATCCCAACCATCCGTCATACCATGGATAAGATAACATTTTGTAACATTCGCACCCTTTTACGTAAGAAAATACGAAAGTATTTGTGACTCCATTCTACAGCTATCTTCTTAAAACTTCCAAACTTTAAATTATCGAATGACAACCAAAGCGGGGGGCCATTTTCCCCCGAGAAATGTGAAGTGTCCAACTTTCCCTTTACCATTTCAATCTGCAAAATCGAGCAGGGACGGGGCGTCAGTGTCAGCGGGGTTCCGATACGTTCGGCAGAATCTTGATATCTGTCGTTGGGGTTAAGGTGTAAATTGTCTCCTGCATATGCTCTGCCCCTGCCCATGCCGGACTACTGGATCATTGTTGAGGCTTCCCCTCCAGGGACAAAATTTAATTGAGGATCGAAAGGTGGAAGAAGTTCAGATATTTTTATTGAAATTTATTTTAATCAAAAATTAACAAAAAAGATTTTTTTAAGTAAATTAAATTAATCCTTATCCCAGTCAGTAAAGGAGGGAGACATTCATGAATTTGCAGGGTTTTTTTTTTTTCAAATAGACAAGCCGTATTGGAGACAAGTGGATGACTGAATCATTTTAAAAACGTGTATGACAGCAAAAACGTTTAAATTTACAGCAAAGCGATATTGATCGTAAAAAAATTGCTCCGGTAGATCTAGTTTTGCGTAAAGGTTCCCAGCACTTGTTAGAGGCTCTTTTGCATCTCTATAAGAGGCCCTGTCTGTCCAACAGTCAGCGGTTGGTTGGTCTGTACCTGTATTGTTTCTCAGCTGTTTCAAGTCGAATTCACTAGGAACTTGGTAGAAAGATCTCCAGTGATTAGATGGTTCTTACACAGAAAAATTTCCAAATCAAGTTTACTTGATCCGGCGAAAATTGCTTTTTTTTAACTTTTCCTCGGCTGTTCGAAGTCAGACTTACTAACGTGTAGTGGTCCTTGACAAAATGCTTGATACCAGAAATCACATTATACACAGGGTTACGTCATCTGGCAATGAATGCATTTAAACTTACACGTGGACGCCTCTTTAAAATTTTGTTCTTATTTTGTAAATTAGAGACTGGATAAAAGGTTTGTAACAGGTTTTCCGACTGGACCATTTGCACATAGCTAATGATAAACAGTCACAAAACAGTCTACCGCAGCACCATTTGTGATACAGATTTCCTCCACCATCCAAAAGAAAAGCGTTCCAATAAACAACCTTTCAAAAGCAGAAATGACTTATTGCAAAATCTTTTTAAGATTCCCTGAAATGATGATGTTGGTATCTTAATCTGAGTCGTTTGTTGTTTGGGTCGTGGGAGGTACAAGAGACCGAGGGTAGGAGAAGGGAGAAAAGGTTGCTCACTGCCCGTAAAACTGTACGTTGCAAAACGAAAAGGATCTCATTTTCACTTTCCGCTTTTCTTCGTAAAAGTGGATAAATAGCCTAAAGTAAACCTTGGAAAAACAAATGAAAGTTGTAAAACAAGATGTTTGTCTTATTGCTCGGACTTAACAATTTATGAAGTGTATGTATGGCCTTTGATATTCTGACTAAGTCATAAGTTCTAAACCAGGTGGTAATCCTTCCCTTGAGAAGGATTTTAGAGTTTCAAGGGATGGAGCAATAGGAAAACAGATTAGCAGATTCAATCTGTTGAAATATTGATCTTTCCAGGGACCAGAAATCTGGACTGCATCTTGGAAGGAGGGAATGGCGTTTCAATATCCGGTTAAAAAGGAGCATGAACAAAAACATAAGGATGACTAATCTGATACATAGTTGACAATTCTGGCTTCACAGAAATAGAGACAGAATTAAAGGTTGAACAAGTGATAAAGCTCCTTCTTTAAACGGGTATCCCGTTTCATTTATTTGAGACCCCATGAAAAAGCGGAAATGTTCAAATACCCATATTCTCGAAATGACCAAAGTGCTAACCGGTCCCTTTATATACATTTTTGTGGTGAAAGCCATCTGTCCTTAAGTCAAGCGTCCACATTACATGCTTTGCCTTCATTCGACCACGTGTATCACTTATGTATCCTAAGAACACATGATCTCAAGGCTCTTTGGCCAAGACATGTTGTTGTATATACTGCACATCATTACAGCATCGAACAAGCATGTTTAATGTTTAGAAAGAAAAGTTGAGCTAGCTCTCAACCGTTAATACACAGGCATCTTCAAAAATCGTCTTACATGGACGGCGACTCAATCAATACAACCTAAGAATTAGAGAGCACTAATATCAACAGTAATGTTGCCACTTTGCTTTGCTATCAATTTTTCTCGATATCTATGTTTAAAATCCAGTGGTAGCGGTAGTCTTATTTGAGATTTTGAGACGGAGTATTTTCAATGTGAATATTCAATTTCGTTTTTTCTTTTTATTGTTGTTTTTTGATGCCACACCCTAATACTCCCCTGACCGTTGAGGGATGAATGAGAACAGGTGTATTGAAACTATGAGGTAAAAACCAACCAGAAATTAGGTAAATGCTTTTCAAATCGATACGAATATCCGTACCTCGCATAGAGGGATCTCTGTAGCCTGTGCTTATACCAGAAAAACTATCAAAGGAATGGCTAAAATTATCTATTTTTTCTTAAATACAACTTTTGTCTAAAGTTATCTTTGAAAAGATTATCTTTCATTTGATATTATCTATGAAAAAAAATACCAGCACAAGATTCAGGCATTGTTGGTCCCAAATAACTATAGTGACCAAAAAAGTACTTTTTTAGATAAAACAACAAAAATGATTTTTAGATTGTATCTATCGATGTTTCCTGCAAATTTTCAAAGTTTCATCTCATAATTTCAAAGATGATTACTAATGATAATATTACTAGTAGTAGTAGTAGTAGTGGTAGTAGTAGTAGTAGTAAGTACTAAAAGACAATATTCATCTGCAAATAAAAATGATTGTAGATTTTAAACCTGATTAACTTTGCAGCTTCCATGGCTAAATCGGTAGAGGCGGTATCCATGATGGACAAGCTCCCGAGGTCTCGTTGAGAGCTACCAATTTATTTCAATTTCATGCTGATTTATAATAGAATAACTCCTAATGTTGATTGAAATAGCAACATTATCAATGGCCTGCGATATAAGCTTCCTAAAAGTCGGCCTTTGATCGGTTTACGAAATATCGATTAGTCAAATAAGAGGACAGCAGTGAGGCACCAATGAGGATCAGATTCATAACACTGGAAAATCGGTCTCTTGGGACAGTTTCCAAAACATCATGCTGTTATTTACTAAAATTAGTCCGGCACAAGGCCACAGCAGTGGGATTTTGAGGCTGCTCAATCATTCTGAACTAACCAATTCGTTTCCGTGATACACTTGCAAAACATTGACCTACATGGTGGGCAATTTAGGTTATTTATTAAAATAATTTAGGCAACACCTAATTTCCCCAGTTTCCTTCGAAATAGCCCATGCTGCTGTTTGCATAGTTGCTCTCAGAGCGTACTGACGAAGGTTTTTTGTATTATATTTGATTTGTAAACTGCAATCAAATGAACTTTTTATTACTGCCTTGTATATTCAGAATATATATATATATATATATATATATATATATATATATATATATATATATATATATATATATATATATATAATTGTGTTATCCACAGAGAGCTATTTTATTGTATCACTACTCTTCAGTGTGGCTACAGACTATCCAATATCCAATCCAGTACCAGGATCGAAACCTTTGCTTCAGACCGAGAGGCTGGCATTTTACCCTACGCAGAACTGGACAGTCAATAGCACTGAATTCAAGCAATATATTTAATTATGCACAATTCCGTATCCACTCAAATGCTCCATTCTAGATTTGGAAGAGCACACATATATTTGTGTGTGTATTTGTGTGTTATATTGTTTGAAATGAACAGCTTGAGTAGAAAGAACATTTAAAGAAAATGGAGTTACTGCAGGAATCGAACTGTTGGCCTTAGCATCGCTCTTACAATAGAGCAGAACAGCTTGACGAAAAGGCGAAGGCCCAAATTAACATCATAATTGATTCACTGTTGTTTCTCACCACAGACAATTGTATCATTGAGAAATGGATATATGATCCAATGAATGTGCCATAGTATTTGAAACTCTTTTCGAAATGGCTTCCGGTTCTTACATGGAGAATATGTCACTTGGCCTAGAATGTGTAACTAGAATAAACAACATTTTTTAGGACAAATAATGTTGATAACAAGGTGCATGTAAAATCAACATCAGAAACAATTATTTGAATATCTAAAAATGCATTCATGTATTTGTTGAGAAGAATACTGTAAAATAAATCACAAAATTGTATCTCTCGTCAAGAAGAGAATCTGCATAGATCTTTTCTTTGAAAAGCATCAACGTTCACGCGTAATTTAGTGAAGAGAAATATAATTAAATAAATTCTATGAGCGCTTATATGAACGTTCCTTCCACCCAGGTGAAACAAAATCAAAAAGTCATTAGACTACCAATGTTAAAAATGTAGGAACACATTGAAATGAATCATTAATAAAAAGAATTTTTAGAAATTACACGCAGCTTCTAAAATACTTTTTGTCCAAAATAAGTTGATGAAAAATATCATTTACTTGCACATGGATGGATATTTTGGACGTGCCCGCTTGCTTAGATAGACTCCTGGTATTGAAATGTCAGATCCACTTAAATTTTAACCGGAAGTGGAGCAGTTGAAGAAAAGCTCTCGAAGTCAAAACTTCCGGAATGGAAAAGTAGGGGTCCAATTTAGATTTATAGTTTCATTGAAAACTGAATTATCCCGTGAGACTTTTCATAACTACTAGGTCTAGTGTACTCCGCCGTAAAAAAGTGTGACACTACGCAAAATTCAAGGTTCTTACATACAAGATTGTGGCCTAAAAGGTGAAACAAACAGGCAGACAGACAGATTTATATATATATATATATATATATATAGAGAGAGAGAGAGAGAGAGAGAGATACAGACAGACAGACAGACAGAGACAGACGGACAGACAGAGGGTGG
>OY735232.1:2165627-2200627 GCA_963457665.1 Thysanoteuthis rhombus | reverse complement strand
TTATGTTTAACAGCTTATATTCAGTTCCATTTCCAAGATCCTGGTATTTCCCAAGTTTTTCACTTCCTCCCGTATATACTGTGTGATCCATACGTACGGCCACATCTATTATCCCGCATATTTTCCTTCATTTGACCACGACTACCAAGTCTGGTCGTCTCGCTTGGATTGGCCGGTGAGTTTAGGATATAAAAATTCCAGATTAAGTTGTGGATTCTATCTCTGGTCTGCACGGATACTATTTGTCTGCATAGAAGAATCCTAGCCGTTTGCTTCGATCCCAGTTTATCACTGTTGCTACCCTGTCATCTCTGTTTTTATACTCTTTCTGGTCTAGTTGACAAAATTTACTAGTTATGTGACTGAGACAGTCTCTTCTGCTTCTTTACACAGGCAGCATTTGCTGATTGTCTTGGTTCTGTCGATTTTCTCCTGGACATAACTTATCATGATGCAATTGTTTTCGGCGGCCATCATAGGAGATTCAGTCTCTCTTTTCAGATTCCCTTTGCGTATCCATTTCCATGATCTTTCGTCTGCAAAATTGTATCCGTCATTTGAATTCTCAATGTGATGATGATTATTATTATTATTATTATTATTATTATTATTATTCAAAATTGTGAAATTCACTCACATGTCTGTTGTATTTATGTAATAATTTTAATCTTTGAAGTTAATTTCTTAAGTTTTCAAATCTAGACTTTTAAATGGATATCTTCTTTTAGGTTGAAATTTTGCACTTAGGTCGTTTTTTTTATTTGCTGATTATTTGGGAAGCAAATTATATTAAGCTTTTCTTCTAAGCACAAAGAGTACTTTTGCATTGCACTATTCATCTCTGGTGTAGTTTGAAAAAGCATGATAAGATTTATTATCATCTTTCAATTTCGAACTGTATTTAGATAGTGTTATTCTGTTATTATGATTTTCTCTGTTTATTGCTGATTTGTGATGGCAAATTCTGATTTTGAATTTAGATTTAGTAGCTCCAATATAATATCTTGTATTATTCGGGCTCTCTTCAGTATTATGTTTAGCTCTATGAATTATATTGGCCTGATTGCATTTTCTTTCTATGGATCATTCATTGGAGTTTCTACACTTGCAATTTGGTTTAATTCTGGATTAATTTCATTTTTAATTATTCTGCTATTATGTTTTCTCAATTACTTTTTTTAAAGTTATTTTATGCTGGAATGATTCAATATAATGGTGTCTTTATTAAATATTCTACATGGTACGTTGTAATGTGAGGAATATTTGTTGATTTGATTTAAGAAGATTTTCCTTATGTTGGTTTTTACATCTTGATTGATTGGTTGATTGATTTCAAATATTTCTTTTCCCAATTTAAGGTTTGAATTTTAGTTTATAGTTGAATGTACTAATTTTCAAGGCATTTTAACATTGATTTGTTTATGTTATCCTAAATTTCTTCCGTTGTGGAGTTGACTTATTCTTATTTATACTTGGTACTTGCTCAATTATACCAGGAAGGTAGTTTGAATCGAAATGAATATATATTGTTGAGTCATTTTCTTTTCTATAAGGTTTGCACGTATTGTTGAACAAGTTCAAATTAACGTCTAAACAATGTGTTGTTAGTTGTGGTTTTAAGTCGATTTTAAATCGCAGTCATTTTGAAATTTCAATTAGCAAATCAAATTAATACGTATAAATTAAATATCTAAATTTGGACCCTAAAGATGGCTGTACTTTCGTTTCATTAGATAGACAGTGTAATTAGGCTTCCTCATTATTCATATACTGTGGGGAATTACTTTCTCTTTGATTTGGAATGTGGTTGTTGGAATAAATCTCATTATTCAACTTGCAACACAGTAAATGATGGTATCTACAGCTTCATCTAAAGTGTGTATACTTGGCTAGAAACTGTTTTCACACTTTTTTGTGAATACTTAATTATATCTATTTGTTTGATAATAGGGTATCATTCGTTCAAGTTATTTCATCTTTTTTTTCGTATTCTTAGCAAACATTGTTTTTCTATTTTTTATCCTTTGTTTTTTGGAAGTTCAGCTATTGCAAAAAAATTTTGTCGTTGAATTTTAGTATTTTATATGCATATATATATATATATATATATATATATATATATATATATATATATATATATATATATATATATATATATGTAGTCTGGAAAGTTTTACAGGTTTAAATAATAAACATTAAAAAAACGTTTTTCAATAGAAATTTTTGTGTCATTTAAGTCACCTTTTCCCAAATATCTGTCAACGCAATATATGTAATATTCAAAAGAGTTTTTTCCCTGTTTCCTCTATACTTCGTTATTATTTTACATCGTATGAGTTGTCTCTTGTGGGGATCATTAGCTGTTTACCGTGTAATTGTTTCGGGGTTTCAAAAATAAAACAGTTCTATTGAAATAGCACCCAGCCGTGTTGATCAAACACCACATCCCTTTTTTATATATTTTATGTCATACGGGTAGTTTGTTATTTTATATAAGGCTTTATGTGTATCCTACATTGATATTTCGCACTACATATATTTTTTTCAAACAATGTTCACTGACGAAGGTTAACTTTAAATCGTTTTTAACGATGAGGGATCAGTAAGTATAGCAACAAACTAACTCGGTATTCGTGTTATTTCTGTTGAATATATATATATATATATATAGTAATTGTGTCATCCACAAACAGCTGTTTCGTTGTATAACAACTCTTCAGAGAGGCTATAGACTACCCAATATCCCATCCAGTACATATATATATGACAGACAGACAGACAGACAGACGCACGCTATGCAAAGGTTTGAGGACGCTATGCAAAGGTTTTGAGGAATCCAACCATGACGAATACATGAAGAAATTAAAACGAAAATTGTAAGATCTTTACTTAACCAAATTGCTGCATGAACTGAAACGATTAGGAGTTCAACACGAAGCTGGAATGAATGTCGAAGCAAAAATCTTATACTGGGAATGTTGGGAAAATTGAAGTATACAGAGGTGGAAAAATGTTGATAAAGATAAGAGAGAAGAGGTAACTGCTCCGAATAAATCAATATGTAATAGTAACTCTTTACAGATACAAGCCGATGTCAACATGTTTGTATTGATGATCGTAAAAAAAGAAAATTATTTCCTCTATAGCAAACTAACAACTGATTTAGTTGAAAAAAAAAACCCTTTTTTTTTTGTTTCTACGAAATTCCCCAAAATAGGAATTTATTAGGTGGGGTTCAATTTACAATGTAAGTTTTTCTGCTAAATTGGTCTCTTGTTTTTGAAAATTCAAACTAGATGCGTTCTCAAACTAGTTGATCTGAAGATCTTTGAAATCAGAGATGTTCTTTTAGAAAAGAAACTGCTGACAAAACGCTTTTCGATGGGAGAATCCATTGTTTCAAATGGTGGGTACGATATATGTTTATCGTCAAAATTGTTACTTTTCAGTTGAAGAGGTTATTGTTCCTCCAGACATAGAGACCGACCGGAGAATTCAAGCTATCTGTGCAATCTATAATGACATCATGCATGAATAGCAACTGTAGAAATGAAATTAATTTGATAAAAACATTTCTGTACTCAGAGAACAAAACTTGTGTATTAGCACACTGGTATACGTACACTTCAGCTTCTTTTTCGTTTCTTTTGGGGTGTTACAGACAAAGAATAAATATACATATATACATGGGTATCATTGTTGTAGATTATATAAATGTTTCAGTTTTCAAAGGTGAAAGAGGCCGACTTTTCGAAGATAGAAAAACTAGGCAAAATACAAATACCTCCGCTGGGAAACATTATTTATTAATAGATTGCGAATGTCAACATCTCTGGCTGGCCAAAAAATGGATTTCAAAAACTGGCCCATGTTTCTAATTATTATCTTTCTAAGAATTTTGACGTTTGTCATTTGAGATATCAGGGTTAGCTTAGGGGAGATGACAGCTGGACATTTTGACAGCACAACTGAAATCATCAAGTCAAAGTTTGAGTCGATGAGAGATTGAGGTAGAGTGTAGAAAGTTTTTTGTCGACAGTGAGGAGAAGCCGAGAGATAACTAGGACTAAGATATGAGAAAGTAAGGTAGGAAGAAAAAAAAGAAAGAAAGAAAGAAAAGGATTTTGGGAGAGGAAACGGAGGAAAGGAAGACAAAATGAAAGAGAGACACAAACAGGCAAACAGAGAAAGAACGAGTGAAAGGAAAGAAGGTTGGGGAAAAAGGAGGAAGTAAAGAAAGAAAGACTGAAAACCTGAATGAAAGAAAGAAAAAACGAAAAAAAGAAAGTAAGCTCAAGTTGTTACAGGGTTCTCATAAAGCCAGTCCTTTTTAAAGAAACATTTTACTTATTGTTTTTTTCAGTGAAACTCTCAGAAACTACGTTGAAGAAGGACATGACCAAGTATAACACCTTATTGAGCATTGTGTCTCCTTCTGCTTCTGAAGAGATAGATTTTATCGTGTGTATAATAAATAATTCTTCCCTGAGTTCACTGGATATTTACAGTGTATCAGCAAGATGGTACACCAGTCACTTTCCATTCAAAGTTACTTTTTAAATAAAACTGATTAGAAGCAGTATGCTGTTCCCCAGGTTTGAGATTATTGAATTTCCTTTCATAAAATAGTGTTTATTAAACGATGCCTTTATCTTGAGATTACCTCAGAACTCGGGAAACTATTTGGTATTATTGAAAATAGACTAAACATCATATTGGCAGAACTTCAAAATTGCATCGTTGTTTATCTTATTAATGATGGTAGATATGATGATGATATTCAATCTCTTAAAAAATCTGATAAATTCTTTCACTTAACCTTCTCCACAGGTTGCTTACTTCCGTTTCGTAACATGGATCCCATGAGATCACGTGCGAAACAGAGGTTGACGGAATACAAGTTTGAGAGATGAACTAGAAAAATTCAGAAAATACTGGTTCCACGGCGCCCATGATAGAGAATTGTAGTAGACCCTGGGAAGGTCTATGTCCAACGATAGACGACAAAAGACTGATGATGATGATGATGATGATGATGATGATGATGATGATGATGATGATGATGATGATGATGATGATGATGATGATGATGCTTTTACTTGAGACTTATTGTCGGTTGGTTCGTCTGCTGGTTCGCCTGTTCATCTGTCCACACGATACATCCGAAAGTTCTGAATGAATTTCAAATAATTTTTTTTTTTTTTGGTACGGTGGCCAATGGGATGAGAAATAGGTAGTAACGTTTTGGGATGGATCCAGGGATCTCTGATTGAGAGATTTTTTTTCCGTTTGTTTCCGGTTACATTTATGTATACATTCGTATCTGTCCACACAATATCTCCGAAAGTTCTCAATGAATTTCAATGATATTCTGTGGAAGGATGAACAATAGATTTACAAAAGAACCAATTAAATTTTGGGGTAAATCTATGTACAATCACTCCCCCCTAACAAAAGATTCGGGAGTGGGGTGACCTCTATGAGTGCTTCTTAGTTTTTATTATACAGAGAATTGGAGTTGTGAATATTTGAAATTGTGCAAGGACTTCGTAATTAACACGAATTGTGTAACTCTGTATTTACAGCGAAAATATTCCGGGAAGTGGAGCTGATTTTATACCAGAGCCCCTAAAGGACGCTCCCCACCCCCTAAACTTTGTACACTATAGTTCACCTACTGCATTTCTACTGACCTTATACAATAACAAGGGATTATTTGTACATAGGTGATTTGCATGAATAATTATTCACCCTTTGGGATTTTTTTTCAACAATTAAGTGATAGTACATCTCTATGTATAGTAATCTCCCTTTATCATCAAATCTCACTAAATGTTGGATTAGGGCCCTCAAGGGAACAAATTTTCTGGTCCACAAATCTCTACCTATCACTAGCACAATGTTCAACAGGGGCAAATGATCTATTTAATCATCAGAATATATATGGGGCCCTTTTAGATATTAGGTGCTAAAGATTGTCAATGGTCGGAATTCCCATTCATGAAGTTATAGTTAAATGCATTCAAAATTTTCTGCTTCAAAATGACAGAGTTTTTTTTTTGGGGGGGGGGTTGCGATGAAGTCTTTGTATCTCATAAAAATGCTTTCAACAACATAACAATAAATAACGGAATGTGTACAATAGTATCAAAATGACTGTATTTTAAACGTTCAAACATTTGACGTTCTATCAGATGCTTTTCGCTTAGTCAATTGATCAGTCAGTCGGACCCAGAAATAAGAAGAAAAGAAGAGTTGTGGCGTAATGAAAGAGTAACGTCATTATAAGAACATTATTCCGATCATTTTTTTATCCCCTGCCACTGATGTAATACCAGATTTTTCTTTTATCGAAAAAGCAAAAAATTATTGATACTTCCAGAATATTTCCGTATCACAATATTTCATAAATGTGTGAATCACTTGACTCAAAGAAAGTCTACTCGCTCTACTTCCTTCTCGTGCAATTGCTACCACGGACGGTGGACGCATCGATGAACTTCTGGTTCTTGTCTAAAATTGGTGGAATGTACATCATGGTTCTTAGCGCTTCATACGTACACTTTTCGGCATGTATGTATGTATTCTGTGTATATACAAAGACAATGGTCAGAAACACATCATAGAAGATCTGCTACCTACATGGTAAGAACATTAGGAAGGAAATACGTGCGTCTTAATATGGCCATTTGTATTGAGATCAAGTCGACCATGATTCGGGAGATTAAACTAAACCAGTGGACAAATGCAGATCAAACTGACCATTTTTGAGCAAATACCAACTTGATCAGCACTGGAAGCACATGTTTGAATACGATATTGTGCATTAAAATAAGAGTATCAGGCTAACATTCAATCTCTACGTATATGACTCAGTCTTTTCATATTCATCTGTCTGTTCCAAACTATCTATTTATAAGTTACTATCTATCTCCCATCTCTCTCTCTCTATCTCTCTCTCTCTATATATATATATACATATATATCTATATATATATCTATATATATATCTATCTATATATATATGTATATATATATCTATATCTATATGTATATATATATATATATATATGTATATATATATGTATATACATATATATGTATATATATATATATATACATATATATATATATATATATGTATATATATATATATATATATAAATATATATATATATACAGGGTGTGAGCCAAACTCAGGAGTAAAAAATATATGGAGTCTTTATTAGTTAATAATTTGACTAAAAAATCAATAAGTCAATATACTATCAATGTTTTAGAAAGGGATCCTATCTTCAGTAGTATGTGTAACTTTTCATGGTTAGTTTTCAAAAAAAAAAACAAATTTAGCATCGAGTGTTTTGCTTTGAAAGCGAAAATGAAAATCAAAAATGGAAATCCATGGTAAGCCATTTCGCCAACTAAAAACAAGTTTATTCGGGAAAGATAGAATTCTAAGGTTCTGGAACCAATGAATTATTTCCGCACGAACCTGATATAAATCACTTTTGTTTTTGTTTTTGTTTTTTGTTTTTTCTACATTTCTTTTTCTGTTTATGTAGAACTAGGGGACGGTTTTTTCAATATTTATGAATCTTTGTTTTTGTTATTGTTGTTCTTCTTTTTCTTTTTTTTCTTCATCTTTTCCTTCTTCTTTAATTTTTTACTCCTTTTTAGTTTTTAGGTCAATTTTGTTTTTGCTCCTTTTTTTCCGAGTTTCTCATTTTCCTCTTCGATTCTCCTCCTTCCTCTTTTTCACATTATTATTCAGCTCATTTCTTTTTCTTTTTCCTCGATTTCTTACTTTTTTTTTTAATTTGGGGTCATTTTTTTTTTTGCTTTTTTGCTTCTTTTTCCGAATTTCTCATTTTATTCTTCTTTTTCTCCTTCTTCTTCCCCTTTCTCTCCTTCTCTTTATCATTCAGCTTTCTTTCTTCTTATTCTTTTCCTTCTCGATTTTTTTCAGTTTTTGAGTCATTCTTTTTCTTCTTCTTCATTATGTATTGCTTTTTCATCATCATCATCATTATCATTATCACCATCAATAACTTCTTTTTTTTTCCTTCTTTGTCCCACAGTTTTTTTGTTTTGTTTTGTTTTTTTTTCAATCTCTGTTCTTTGTTTATTTCTCTTTTTCAGACTAATTTTTGCACACTCTCTCTCTCTCTCTCTCTCTCTCTCTCTCTTCATTTCTCCCTCACTTTCTTACTTTTCTCTTTCTTTTTGCACGCTCTTCATCTCTGTCTTTGTTTTCGCTTGTCAGTTCTTCATTTTCTTCTCTTCCCCCTCATCTCCTCCATCTTCCCAAAGTCAAGTCTCCCCAGCTACCCCCAGAGTAACCCACACCCTTCTAGCTGTCACCCATACCTGTGCACCTGCAATGAAACCGACAAGCGCTGTTGTGTAATTTTAAAGTGCCCCCACCTCGCTGAATTAACATGCCGGTGAATATACATGAGATCTTTGCGTTGTTAATGATACCCCGGGTAGTGATACCCTTAACACCTCCGAAGAAAATAACCGGTCTCTAGTCACGCGTTCTAATGACAACCTTGACTGCTCGTTTTATCCAATGGAGGAAGAAAAAGGAGTTGACAAGGTTGTCGGATCCCGAACAAGCCTTGATGACCCTTCTATCAGAAATCGAGACTACTTGCCTTCATTACGATTAGAGCAAGTGATTGCTCTTATGATTGCATACCCCAGCTAGAAGCATTACAAAGTCAAAAAATTGAGGAAAAACACGTTTGTCCAAATCATTAAAATCTCAGAATCCTTACTGGCCATATTGCCGTGAAACCGCTTTAATTAGTGCAATTTAATCTCCACAATGGCTGCACAACTATGGTTGACCATACTCAAAAATGACCAACCTCCGTGTGCATTGAAAATTTAAATCTAACCCTAGAGTACTAGTCAATGGAGATCTACTCAGTCCAGTTAACAGCGGACAATAGAGACTGACCATCGGGAGTATAATTAAGCAACGATGACTAACGTAACGGGCTAATTAAGACTAGCACTGTAAGCTGACCACTGGTCATAAGTGGCATGTTTCATGGTGTAAACTCAACAATTCAGTCGGACTGGCCATGTTGTTAGGAGGGAAGGTGACATAAGGGAAGTGAAATGAAACCATTATATCCAAATGATAGCTTCAGCGACGTTCCCCCGCGCCAAGCTATGACTTTTAATAAGAAATTGACCTTCCACTTCATTAATTCCCCAACAAAACATATCTTTTCAGAGCAAATTCGCTGGTCATCGGAAATGGAAGAGGTATCCAAGGCTTGTAGGAATTAGTGCTAAACGTCCCTAGCAAAGTTGTCTGGAAAGGCACACTGAAACATATTCGCTAGCGATATCAGGTTTTGTCCGTCGACTAGTAAAATCTAAGATGCCACTTCGCCAAAAATATAAAATTTGCCAGATACTCGGCGTGTGGGGGTGCGTGCATGCACGTCTGTGAGATGGAAATAAAATAGTCACAACAGCATAGGACAGTAGTTATTTAACTAGTCTGACTAATACTTCAGTACACTGAGTTCAATCTTCACTGAATGTCCAGAACTACTTTTTTTGCCAGACTTATTCAAGTTCAATAAAAGATATAGAGATTCTGAGAGCGAAAGACATAGATACATGATAAATGATATTTCGAGAAAAAGTTCTTGAACCATGTTTGGTTTTTGAGAATTATTCTTGACGCAGTTTCTATATTTACCAGAAGAGTTCGAATAGTTTCTCCACACTCTCTTACCGTGGGATTTATCATTTCTTAGCTCGGAAGATAATGATACTATGAATGATTGTTCACGTCTGATCAATAGGATCTGAAGTATTATCAAAATTGACTAGTTCAAAATGAAGAGTCAATTGTTTCAAACAGTGGGTAGAAGATATTTCACTCCGTCAAATCCTCACCTTTATGTGAGAGAGTCCATTACTACTAATAAACTTTATTGAAGGTTTCATTGGGAAGTGACCTCTGCAAACAGAATTAAACATCGTTTCAAATGGTAGGAGATATTTTTATGAGTCAGGCTGTTACCTTTGAGTGGAAGAGTCAATTTTTACAGACAGAGAAACGGAAAAACTCACACTGGTCATCATTATAGTAGATTGTAAGGGAGAGAGATGCATGGAAGAAATCCAACCATTAAAACAATAGTCTCTTCTTGTTTACAATGTGCCATGAATTGACCTACGACCTGACTTTGAATGCAAGCTACAAGATGATAGCAACCTATTCCCCGAGCGTCCGTCTTTGAGTCTTCCAAATGCAAATCCTGGATTAAGTAGGGATTTATCAAATGCCTACATTCCGATGCCGCACATCTTTTCCCATCTGCGACAATCACTAGCCTGCTCTTACTGGTGGCTCTCCCTACCGGTTTCTACATTTTCTGTCCCTTTGATTTTTTTCCCACACTTAAAATGCCTTTGCATATATTCGTATCTTTATATGAGTGTAAGTTTGTACGTTGATTCCTGTGTGTGTTATTCTGTGAGTACATGAGTGTAGATACGCAACCATCTGCTTATGTGGGTATATATCTATCTATCCATATATATATATGGGTATATAAATGGGTATATATATGGGTATATATATATATATATATATATATATATATATATATATATATATATATATATATATGTGTGTGTGTGTGTGTGCGTGTGTGTGTGTGTGTGTGCCTGTAGGTATATTGTGTTCAAATCTATCTATTTATTCATTGACGTACGTATCTTGCTATATGCCAGTTTGTTCTTATCCATCTATCTATGTACTCCTTGACTCTCTCTTTCTCTCACTATATATATATATATATATATATATATATATATATATATATATATATATGTATATATATATATATATATATATATATATATATGTGGCTGCCTATTATTCTATCTATCAGTGTTCATATCTAGCTACCTATTTATCTCTCTATCTATTTATATCTCTGTATATGTATGTACATCTATTCATCTATCAGTCTGTGATCATATCTATCTATACATATATACGTATGTGATTATATGTGACGAAATATATGTGCGTTTTTGGAGCTTTCTATTATTCCTTAACTTGTGTATCTACCATCGATCAGCTTGTCCATATCTATTTTCTCTCTCTCTCTCTCTCTCTCTCTATCTATCTATCTATCTATCTATCTCTTTCTCTCTATCTATCTATCTCTCTTTCTCTTTCTATATATATATATATATATATATATATATATATAGATGTTTATGTGTATGTGTGTGTGTGTGGATGTATTTGTGTGGTTGTGTGGGTGTGTGAGTGTGTGATTGTCCATTCATCTCTGAATCAGTGTTCAAATCCATCTACTTATCTATCAATGGCACGCAGCCCTTTCTATAGATATTCAAAATGGCTAGAAAATGTTTGGACGGACCACGTATTGTCTACAAGTATCTATAGCTAGCACTCCCCCATATATAGTATTAGCCAGCATCTTCGGTAAGCCCTTTACTTTTCCAAATCTTCCCCAAAGGTTTCTAGCAAATGCGAATTTTTTTCTGACTCGGCCCTTCACAGGAATATTGAATCATTAATGCATGACTGCCGACTTTCTTGGGTTGCTGATTCCTTTGGTACCACGACCTTTTATCGAACAACGTTTCATCGGAAATACACATACTCTCCCCAACAGGCACACATACACACACGTACATATATTCACTCATGCACTCGCATAACACTTACGCCATGTACGTACACACTTCATGCATACATACTTACATCAGAGAGTGCACACATAGGTCAAGTAGGCACACACGTACACTTATCAACATATATACACGTATATACACACATTGACATGAATAATCTATACAGACACGTGTGTATGGTGGCGTGATAGTGGTGTGTTGGTGTGTGTATTTGGTATTTTGAAACGTTTTGCTACGGTTCCCCTTGCAATTGCCTTTACTTATTCCCATTAGGTCTGACCTTCTCTAGTTTTCCCTAAAAGTGTCTCCGGCTTTTCATGCTCGGGTCTTAGTGCACCTACAGAGGCAAAGCATTAATGTCAGATAGCAGGTACTTGCATATGCATACATGCCCACACATAAATATATAAAGGTGCACGCACTCACAAACATATATATATATATATATATATATATATATATATATATATGTATACGCCCATATGAACAGAGGATGATTAAACGTATGTTCACATATATACTGCTTTTGGGCTTAGGTATGGACTGATAAATAACAATGCACTATTGCCTAATAAAGATATACAAACGAAAATCCATTTTCGTTTGCGCATACCCAAATACTTACAATCTAACTCGCACATATATACCTAAAATATATACAAATATGTGTGTGTGTGTGTGTGTGTGCACGCGCGCTGGGATGCTATCTTAAAATAACTGTTTTGTTTTCAAAATCTCCGAAACAGGTACATGTTGAACAGTTGATGATCCCATGATCCAAACAAGTGATGATTTATACATAATAAAATAAAAACAAAGAATAAGGGAAACAACGAAAAAATCACTTTTGAAGATTACAAAAATTGCATTGATATTAGGAAATGGATATCTGAAAAGAAACAAAAAATCTATTGAAGAAGTTTTTTGATATTTAGTGTTTAAAGCTGTAAAGCTTTCTAGAGAATATATGTGTGTGTGTTTGTGTGTGTGTGCGTTTGAGTGTACGTGTCCGAATATGTGTGAGTGTGTATATGTGTTGATCAATACATAGATACATATATAAGTAAGTAGCCTAATTATGAAAACGTATTAATTATACACAAAAAAAAATATCAACGAAAGAGATTGTTTTGAAGGAAATTTTTTGATCGTTTTAATGATTTTTTCATGAATAAGTTACGACTTTATTGATGTATGTGCGCAGACATCATTCCATAAACACGTTACTTTATTCTGCTACCTGACTAAACGGCAAAAGCCAAGGTCTGATGAATTTTTTCCTCTTCTTTATTATAAAGGGAGCCGGTTCCCTGGCCTTGATTATGTGAATAGTTCAAGTCTCAAAATCTGAGAACATTCAATAAAACCGTCAAACAAAACTGTCTCCAAAAATATCAACATAAGTTTATTTGATCCCTGCGGCTCAGTATGTATACACAAGTGTACAGGTACTTATAATGCTGGTAAAGTCTTGAATGTTCGAACATTTACACCTCATTATGTCTTGAAAAACAGTTGCTTCTTTTAAAATCTCCTCAAAGTACCTTTTCAATGAGGGGTTTCGGTTTCCAATGTAAGTTTCTCTTAAATTGATCCCTTAGTTTTTGTCCGCTTGTTTTTGGTTTATTTTCCATACACAGACATTTTTAGTGATCTCTATCCAATGAATGGTCAGAGAGATACCTTATTAATTGATCATATCCTTGATCATATCCATTGAGTGACTAACCAGACCCGCTTCATCTTTTTTTAAATTACGTGGTAGAATTTTTACCAGGGGAAAGATATGAAAGAAATTCCTAATATAAGGTTGGAAACCTATTATTCTATGGAAAGCAGATTATACCAGTCGTGCATAAAAAGCAAGAATTTCGGAATGAAAATAGAAATTCTATAAGATTACAAACTTTTGTAAAATGACATTTCTTATGTTTTTACAAGGCTTAGCTTAGCCCTGCATTAGTCTACAATAGCAGTATCACTTTTGGGGAGTAAAGGTGATCTGGATACACTTTAAAAATGTCCTCGTATGAATTGTTGATAATCGTGTATTCGCTTTGAGCAAATTCTTCTCGTGAAATGTTGTTTCAAAGAATGCTCTACTTTTGGTTAAAAGGACAAAAATGTATATAATTTGATTCCTGTCAAGGTTAACGATGGGGAAACAGCATTTTTTAGATTTATCATCATCATCATCATCATCATCATTATTATTATTATTATTTCGAATCTCACACCAATTGCCTGGTGGTAACCGCTGGAGTTTGAGTGACAGCAAGTCTCCTCAAGTCTCCAGCCCTTCTCTTCTAGTACTCATAGGTCGCAGTAATTGTGCGATTTACAGTTTCACACCGGTTGCCCAGTGGTTATCGCTGAAGGCTGAGTGACAATAAGTCTCCTCAGGTCCTCAGCTAACGTCTCCTCCCTCTTTCGCATATCATGACAGAGCTACAATTTGTTGCAGTACTTATATCTCTAGCACCTTCCTCAGTATCCGTGCAGTTCCCAGTAATGATGTGGTCTGTACGGTCTCTATCCTTCCCCAAATCCCGATCTCCTCCAGTCTCACCCTCAGCGTTTTGGGGACAGTTCCTAGTGCGCCCACTATGACCGGTACTACCCTGCTTTTCATGTTCCACATCTCCCTTAACTCTCTTGCTAGGGCCTGGTATTTATCATTATTATTATTATTATTATTATTATTATTATTATTATTATTATTATTATTTGAAACATCTTTTTCAGATTCAAAAATTCCATAGGATGAAAGTATACTTTGAGTGCGTATCTAAAAATACAGAAAGAAACCTCGAATTTCTCAAATCCACGAAGACCGTCCCCAAATAATAATCCTGTACTGGATTCTGTTCCAACATATATTCCATTCTTTTTTCTTTTTTTTTTGATTGTTTCTTTTTTTTGTCTTCATAATTTTACAGGAATTACCTTCTAGGTTTCCCTTGGGATCTCTTGTCTCGAAGTCCTGTCACATATGTCTCTTCTTCAAATCTCTGTCTGTCTCATGTTACTCTCTAAATGAACCTTTCTTATTTTTTTCTGCATGTCTATTTACGAAGGGAAATGTCTGGTATGACGCTGGACATTTTGGGAGAACGTGGAGTGTTAATTTCCCAACGGGACGTACAATGAAAGACGAATGCCGAATTTCATGACATCGGCAACATCGTAAATCCCCTCAAGATTTGTATTACTTAAAATCAAAAATAAATAAATAGCGCCCTAACGCTGGCTACAGCTTCAGTCGTCCCTGATTGGGCTCGACATATCACGTTATTACTTATTTGGCCTGTTTGTGATATGATAATTAGGCAAAGTCGAAAAGAACCCGAAGTGAGGTCAGTCGCTTCATATCAATAGTATGAGATGTTAAATTTTCAGAGACTTAAATTCAAATGTCTGATGAATTCACAACAGTAAATTCAAGTACAGAAGTGAGACAAAAGTATTTTCCTTGACTTTCTATGTATGACTTTATTCCATATTTTGGGTCAATTCATGACGTCATTTGCATTTTGTTTTTCTTTTTTTCTTGAAAACATCGGAGTAAAAATCATCTAGAAACATCTAGAGTCCAGATAATCTATATATTACTAACGAAATCCGTCAGAATAAGCCCAAACATGGTCAAAAAGCTTCCTTCATAAAAATGAGAATACTTTTTTTGAAGGGGTCTTGTCGAGTACTGATGCCAATTTCCAAGTTTGTAAACAAAACGGTATGGCCAGCTGGAACACACAAATACATAAACACACAATGACACTCATATACTAAAAAAAGGTTTTAACTCCTCACCGTCTTTGATGGCTATGGTTGTTTAACATTTCGCCATCTTTGATGGCTACGGTGGTTCAATGATTCCGGTTTCGATTCGATGAATAGCTCGTAATGTCTGAAATCACTGACCAGACAATGAGTTTTGAATGGAGCAGGACAAATAAGAGTCTGAAGGTGACGGGTATGGAGGATACGCTACACGTAGAAGAATATTCTGTGCAAGCTCCACGATCGTTTACTACATTGCATTGGCAACTTGAGTTCCATCTTTATCATCAGCAAAATCACCGATCGACTTCCCTGATCAAGAATTTCTTTTTCTTTCTTAATACATCTTTTATGTCAGTTACTCGCTGTAGTGTTGTGCAATAGGATTTTGTCAAGGTTTTCAACAATGCCATAAAGAATTCCGTTCGAATGATACCTAACACAGAAAAGAACATTTTAGGGTGTTGATTTTTGTTCACGAAAGAACCACAAATTTCTGAGTGGAACGTTAATTAAGTCCCTTGCCCAATGCTGCAGATTTAAATGTTGCCCAGTTACTCCCTTCGCTCAGTGTTTAGATGCCTCTCATCTGAATACAGACGATTTTTGTTACGTATAGACGTCAGAAATTATTATTTAGATGAGTGTTAATACGATGAGAATATATCTTTACTTTGAAGTAATAAGTTACATATTTTTGTAAGACAAACGTTGAATATCGGAGTCACATTCATTTGTTGATAATATGCTATTTAAAATATATCTATATTACGAATCTGGATTTATTGTTTCAATTTTAGACGTATGCTTGAAAATAAAATTGACAAAACTACTTTGGCTAGATTTTCACTCGAGCAGTGAACTAGCGCATCTCTGGTCTGTCTTCCAGGCTTGTTTCTTTGTTTGAGAATTCTTCTAATCAATTCATATTTCATCACCAGTCACAATCTCATTCTAAGATGGATTTTTTTTTATGTCGGCCAGGAATAGTATGACAGATTTTTAAACATTACCTGTTTGCAACGTTCTTTACGTACGAAGGTGGTTTGCCTGAAAGCAGCTTTTAAATATCAGCCAGGGAGTTACTCTATGGTTGACCCGCTTAGCCAAGGCAATTGACAATGGGTCATAACGGCATGTCTGTTCTGTGTATTTTCAAGAGGCTTTACACATGGGTCAGTTTGCAGTGGTGTTGTGTTAACTGTCAGCATTTTGGATGTGGTGAAATACTCCTTGTTCTTTTTTAGGATTTGAGACAGGTTTCAAACAAGATTGTGTATTGACTGATTCAACTTTTTGAATTTTTATTAGAAGACACCTTGTCAGCCACTGTCAGTTTTTGACTTGTATTTCGTCCATATGAAGCAGGTACAAAAATTTGAATGGATGAAATATTAACAAAAAATCAAAAATTGTTAATTAATATCGAAAGGTGTCATACCACTTTTACAAATGATCAACAAAACAAATTAGAAGGAAATAATCACCAAACCATCGGAAAAACTGTCCTAAGATAAAAATATTGCATTTTATCAATTTCAAAGCATTTTATGCAAATTTGGGATGTAAAATAACTTGTCACATAAGTGTCACTTGAACTCATCAGAAATCAAATGATTCAATGCGTGTGTGTATATATAAATATTTATTTATCATCATGATCATAGTCACAATCATCATCATCGTCAGCCGTTATACGTCCAATGCCAAAGTGAGGCATTTCTCATCTCCTTCCATGACGACCTTGATCACACTAACACCAGCCTTGTCTTCCCAGCAAATTGATCTATCTCATCTCTTTGTTTTGTGTCGGGTCTTTTCCTACTGCTTTTACTTTCCAAAGTGCAGCGATTGTTCCACAATACCATTTTTTTCCTGCAGAGTGTCCAGCTGAAGTCAAATTTTTGCCGTTTAATGATTTGGATTTTATCTTACTCACTTCTTTTCCAAACAAGACAAAGACAAAAACGATGTTCAACGACAATGACATTAACAATAGACAGTGATGCAGAAGTTCAGGAATACATTTACCGATGCAAGACGATAGAACCTGAGAAAGACCACGGGCATGAAATAAGACGGTGGATAACGATTGGTTTGAAAGCATTTGGTAGAGATGTACTGATAAGCAAATGGCAATTTCTTTTTCATAGACTGTCAACCCAAGCCGTTACCATAATTCTCTTGTCCTTTTAGGCAGGCTGACTGGCTTGTTGACTGGCCACTTATTTGTATAACAGGCTACACCAATGGAGCTAGAGGGCTGAAATTTTAAGCAATCACTCCTTATTATGTCTAAAGAAATATTTCCTCTTGTTTTTAGTTAGTTTTTAGATAGGGTTTCAATTAGCTATGTAAGTTTATGCTAAATTAATTCTGTAGCTTGCGTCGGCTTGTTTTTTAAAATTGATAATTTTCAGTGAGAAGTAACTTATTGATTGATCACTCTTTTATCATAATTGATCACAACATGCTGCCAAAAGACATTGGTCTATTGAATGACTATCCAGACTTATATATATATGTAGGACAACAGAGAGAAAACACTGGACTGAACAAGAGCGAATGATATTTAGCATTGACTTAACTACGTTGAAAAATTTTTGTTGAGGGAAAGTATTTGAAATTAACTCAAATAGATTTTTATTACTATCTTGGATCCTGTTTGTGAAGAGATTAACGAAACAAACGCGTCACGAGAATGACGAAATGATTCTTAATTCATTTTGTAATGTTCCTAATTCAGTTTGAAAAAGGTGCACCTTTCTATTTCTTGTGGTGAATTTCCCGAATTCTCAAGGTTAAATCATAATCACCTTTAGAAGATAAAATTAATATTATGATGAGTTAATTTTCAATTTAAATTCATATCTAAATTTATATTTTATGATAAACAAATAAACGTTCATTCTATACAAAGATTAAATAAACCTCTACATTAGAATAGAAAATGATTATACAATTATATCGTTGCATTCAATACAGTAATTAGAAGATTCCTTCAAAAAATATTGTTATCATTAGTATTCAAAATGTCTGCTGCATTACTATTAATGATATTAGAAAGGTGTGATAATTAGATAAGTACATGAATGAGATTAATGATTATTATTCTATCTTGCATTGTTTCTACATTCATCTTTATACATAAGAGGAAGTTATCATGCAATCAGTTTGTCTGTCTGTCCTTCTGTCACGCTATAGGAACCATATAGACATGGGTGCAGCTAAACCAAAAATTCCATGCATCCTTAATGGTCACGGAATAACCTTCTAAAGTAGAAAAATCTTGAGTATTTTTTTTTAAATTTTTAGAGAGAAGTTGCTCGTTACAGTGTAACTATGATGCTAGACTTTTACTCTGCGTTCAATATTCGTACATATCTTCCTATTTTAAGTTTACCAATCAGTAATTCAATATTCCATAACGTGTTCCATACATTCAACGTTAAGTTAAGTCAAATTGCAGCTTTAGATATGGTTAAATAATGGATTCGCTACACAAACACGCTTATGTTTCGGTTCGTTCCGGGCTTCTCCAGGCGAATGATTATATATATATATATATATATATATATATATATATATATATATATATACAAATAAGGAATGCAATACGATATAATACAAAATTCGTTGTGTGATTAGTTTATTTTGCAAAGTGCTCGATTCATCCAACATTGAATATTGAGCTGATTTAGAGCACAGCTTCAAATATATATAATCGAGTAAGGATTTGCAAATCCTTACTCCATATATATATATATATATATATATATATATATATATATACATATATATATATAGATAGATAGATAGATAGATGTGTGTGTGTGTGTGTGTGTGTGTGTGTATGTGCGTGTGTATGAATGCGTGTGCACATGTGTGTGTGTATACGGATGATGTTATAGTATTATACAGATATCTTTGGTGGTGATCGAATAAATGATTGATTGTGAAATTCGGTGGGCAGTGCTTTAAGAAAGAAGCGGTGATCTAAAATTGAGGGTGATTCCAGGAAAGGTAGATTTTTCAAGTTCATGCCTTTATGTATGTCAATGGCTCGATATATCAAGATCGCTCCACCTGTCAGAACATAAGTATCTTATTCCCTATTTTCTCGAATTCAAATTATTTTCTTAAGATCGTATATATATGCTATTATCAAATCACAGTAACCCTACAAATCGTCAGACGAATCATTTTTATCCCTGCACGTAATTTACAGCACGTGGTTCTTCATCGTGTCTTATTCAGACTGGTTTAACTATGTCTTAAATTTATCCCAACAATTTACAAACAGCACACTCATACATTTAATTCTGTCGAACTTAGAAGTGCTAGTCAAAAGAATTTCTGGGTTTATTCCAACAATGGAAACAACGAAAAACAAACGAATTAGAAACTTGTCCTTCAACTCCATTGTTTCGCTTCAAAATGTACAACAAAGAAACTTTCCAACTATTTGCACCATATTTTAAAAAGAAAGGGGGGAATTGTTCTGAATGATAATGGCCGGTACTTATTCATTTTTTTTTTTAATTTCTTTCATCCTGATTTCCATTACTTTTAATCGTAAATGTCAATCGTATTGCCATCAGTCAGCAGCGCAGATTATCCTGAAAAATAAAATCCCGAGTGAGCCACGAACATCAATCAAAAATGGTTCTTTATATCCGTTCAGGTCTGTCATGTGATGGCCGTAGACTGACGGTCTGTGTAGATGAATTGAAAAGCAACCAAAATTAAGATAAAAAGTAATTGTACTTTAGATTTACAATGGTTGATAATACTTTATTTAATAAATCAGATAAAATTATTTCTGTAACGCTTACTACGATACGTTTGTATCGGCTTGTAAAGCGGCATTACACAGAGAACTTATAGAGACAGGTGTGTTTGGTCATTCAATGGAAACTGACACATGATCACCGTTTTTTGGCTGCATACTACGTTGTGTTGGGGGATCAAATGGTTCCAAAAGAACAGAATGATCAATGAATAAGTTACTTTCGACTTGCCAGGTTTATCGAAGCTTCGTTCTGTTTACAGCTCGTGATATTCTCCATTGGTCATCTATCTAGGAACTGACCAGTTTTTCTTTGGCGACTGATTCATCCTACAGGGAATTAAATTAATTTGTAGGTTAATGAAATTAAGCAGGTGATAGAATGGTGAAAGTATTTTTATGGTGAACTTATACAATAACATGTTGTCCTAGTTTTCTTTACACGTATTCAAAATCTACAAAAACTTGAATAGAATAAATACTTAAAAAAACAAAGTTAATTCATCTTTTCTTGCCTATGATGCAAAAAGTAATTATATATAGAATAGAAGTAAGAGTGAAGTTTGACCCCGCAACCTGGCTTGTTCTGAGAAATATTTCGGTGATCTATTTCTGTGAGAATACACTGCACGTCGAAGATCTTTAACAAAGGACGTATTTTCCAGACGAGTCCTATCCAGAGTATCACTTATTTCACTCTAGACAGAAATTCCAAGATATCTAAGAATTTCCTCTGATAATTCCTTGAACCTTAACTATCATCGTTCTTAATTGTTTATCAAGGATTGAAAGGTGAGATGAGGTAGTGCCTCTCAAACTATTTCAGAGACATTCACCCTCAAGGATTCATTACAGGATTTCATTAATCTACAACTAAATATTCTTGTTTTTTTATTATTTCCATATACAGATGTGCACTTCACTGTGAATTGTTCAACTATATAATGAAACCATTGTGAAAATCAGGCCTAAATACTTCAAACGTTTTTCTAAAAGTCTGCTTGGAACACAGTCCTCCTGGTTGGAATTGTCAATAATATATATTTTCAATAAAATTAATTTTATCAATTCATTGATTGATATTACAGATTTATTTGTACGATACCCTGATCATGGTATGGATTAGTGAACTTACAAATCTCTTTATCTCGATATATATATATATATATATAGATAGATTGATGTTATTTCAGTCAACTATTTCCCAATATCTGGTTAAGTAATTTATGTAATTTTTCAGTGTTTTTTATTTCTATTGATACCCGGACTATCCTCATCTTGGTTGTTTTTCATACAACGTTTTGGCTGTTGTACTCTACAGCCTTCGTCAGGTATCATCTGGTAGATCTTGGGAAGTAACGAACCGAACCCTTTAGAGTGCAACGGCCAAAACGTTGTATGAAAAACAACCAAGATGAGAATGGTCCGAATATCAATAGAAATGATAGTAATGCCTCATCTCAAAAATTCCGAGATATACAAGTGTTTTTTATGTTTAAAACCGAATTAGATATTAAAGTATTATGTGTGGATTTTTCATGTTTGGATCATTAGCTATCTATCATGTAATTGTTTCAAAACAAGTGTATTAATATGGCTCCCCAGCAGTGTTGATCAAACATCGCCTCCCTATGAGCTATGATATTGATATATAACATCATTTTATTTTGTTAGTGCTATGACATAATACATGCATTTCGCTATTTTTCTATATATATATATGTAATCTTAGAATAAATTATCATACTTATATATAGATATATACATACTCATTATTGTATATAAAGAATTAATTCTATGAATTATCTTAATCTCATCTGAACAGATATTGAGTTACGAAATACAACTTCAAGAAAATATATAACATTTTCAAATGTATATGTGTATATATTTCAAGAGAGAGATGCGTTACATTCACAAAATAATCAAATGCATGTATATCAGTATGCGTGTGACCCTGTGTGTCTGTATGCATGTAAAAGTTTATTTTTATGTGTCCGTATGTGTGTTTGTGTACATAGGACTTTTTAAATAACACATATCATTCCATATAATTAATACTATGTAATATTTTTCTCTATCATTTTTCATTTCCCTTTTTTTCCAGTTTGCAAATGAAACATGATAAAATACCTTGTCAATCAAAGACGAATGCATGTCGGGTACTTGTGGCTGATATTGCCTTGCTGGAAGAAAGATTGAATTGATGAAGGATGGGGTGCCTTCAGTGGGTGACGGTGCTATTGTCTTGGAAGGTCTCAAAAAGACATGGAATGATAGAATTGCAATTCGTGGCGACACAAGATATCTTCAGGCCAATTGCGAAAATAATTTTCAATCAGGATTTTGGCGGGAAAATGAAAATTATTTTTTCGTTGATGGAAATTTCCTGGCGTCCTTAGTTTTTGCATGCGTTGATGTGAATTTAAATGACGTAAAATGTCAAGAAAACATGGCGTTGATGAAGGAAGAAAAAAAATGAAGGAACGAACGAAACCAAGAAGTAGATAAGGATAGGAAAGGAGTAAAAGACTAAGAAAGAAAGAAAGAGAGGAGGAAAGAAGGAAAAAAGAATGAAAGAAAGAAAGAAAGAGAGAAATAAATAAAGAAAGAAAGAAGAGAGGAAAGAAGGAGGGAAGGAAGGGAGGAAGGAAGACAGAAAGAAAGAAAGGAAGGAAAGAAGGAATGAAAGAAAGAAAGAATGAAAGAATGAATGAAAGAAAGAAAGAAAGAAAGAAAGAAAGAAAGAAAGAAAGAAAGAAAGAAAGAAGGAAGAGAGGAAAGAAGGAGGGAAGGAAGGGAGGAAGGAAGACAGAAAGGAAGAAAGGAAGGAAAGAAGGAATGAAAGAAAGAAAGAATGAAAGAAAGAAAGAAAGAAAGAAAGAAAGAAAGAAAGAAAGAAAGAAAGAAAGAAAGAAAGAAAGAAGGAAGGGAGGAAAGAAGGAGGGAAGGAAGGGAGGAAGGAAGACAGAAAGGAAGAAAGGAAGGAAAGAAGGAATGAAAGAAAGAAAGAAAGAAAGAAAGAAAGAAAGAAAGAAAGAAAGAAAGAAGGAAGAGAGGAAAGAAGGAGGGAAGGAAGGGAGGAAGGAAGACAGAAAGGAAGAAAGGAAGGAAAGAAGGAATAAGGAAAAAAGGGAAGAAAAATGGCAAAAGGTGGAAACGGGTCTTGCTAGTCTCTCAATAGAACGACCCACATGACCAACGTCTTTTGGCAGCATGCCGTATTGGGAGTAATTAATTAGAAGAAATGCGGAAAATGGTAATCTATGAACAAGTTACTTCACTCAGATTTTGTTAGGCAGTGATCATAAAGAAAGTCTGGATTTTTGAAAAAACAAGTGGACACAAACTAAGCATAAATGCATACTGCAAACTGAAGACCCCCCTAAGAGTATCTAAAAGGTGAGGGTTAAAGGAACATGTTTTATTTTTCAGCCCTCTAGCCTCACTTGTACGGCATATAAGCGTAATTCATACATACATGCTTAGCTAATCAGCAAGCCAGTCCAACTTGAAAACTGGAAATACCCATGTTTACAGTTTTGGTTGACAATTTTGTAATGACTGAAGACACTTGTAGAGAAAAGTCGAGCCTGAAGAAAGGAAACAAAATAAACAAAGTAATTGCAAAGACAGAAAACTATAATTAACAGTCAAGGCAATCAGTGCAGAGTTCGGTTGGAATATCTTTCTTAGCGATAAAAGCATAAAACTTGTTATAGTGATACTTCAGGGTGTGCTGTACAATTTCAGATCTTGACACATTCTGAAACAGTCGCTTCTTAACAACGGTTGTAAGGAAATACTTATAACCCATCAAGTCTATAAATAGCTCCCAATAAAACATGAATTCCCGAGATCTATCCTAAAATTAGATCACTCTATTTTTTTACTTTGTGACCAACCCTTCTATAAAATTCAAATTGAATAAATTTGGAACTTATGGAAAAATGATGTGGAAAGACGAGAGCAAACACAGAAGTGTAGAAATAAATTTTTAAAAAAGCGTTTTGTTTTTTTGTTTTTTTGTTGTTTATTTTTTTTTTTTTTTCATATATTTCTATATTTTCTCGTGTCTGTGAATATGATATCTCAGAGTGGCCACTAAAATTTTTATAAACCTTTGGAGAAGAGTTAGGCCCACCATAAGAGAGAAGTGGTTAAATTTAAGGATGGATACGTGAATTTCTTTTTGATCGAGATTTATTTGATCGTTTTCCTTTTCATGTATTTCGATCAATTTCTGATACATCCAATAGTCCTGAAAAAGTTTCGATGAAATTTTGTTACAAGGTGGTGCATGTCACAGGAAATACGTGATGAAATTCTGGTGTAGATCCAGGACTTGTTCTCGATTGAGAGATGCTTTTATTCTTTTCGTTCACTTTGATTCATATATTCATTCTGTATTCACGCTTGTCTGTTCACACAGTGTGTATATATATGTGTATTTATATATATATGTATATATAAGTGTATATATATATATATATATATATATATATATATATATATATATATATATATATATATTAGTATAAATGTATTTATCTATTTATTAAAATGAAATAAGCCCTTGCGTATCTGTAGGTATATAAGATTCGTTATTTAGGCCAAGTTGGTAAGCAAGCCGGCCACCAATCACTTGGTTGTGATCTTTAATCCCCGTAGGAAATTGTTCATTCCATCAATGTATTTATTCATTAAAATAAAATAAGCCCCCCTGTAATTGTAGCATAATTTTTGGTAAGAATCGTCAAAATAGCTCAGTCTGGAAGAGATACAACTACCAGTCATGATTTCAAATCACATTTGGCGAATGTTCTTTTTACTCTCTTTGATTTGATGAGGATAATTCTTTTTGTTCTTGTTGCTATTGTTACGGTAGTTTGAGTTAGACAAAAAGGACAGATGCTTGAACGAAAAAATCAAACGTCCGTTTTCCTCCGAGCCCATGTATTTCAATGCAGCTTTTCGAGGCAGATGAGATATTTCCACTCAAACGATCGTCGTACTACAATAATATATATATTATATCTATTTTTGACATCTATGAATGTGGTGTATTAACGTAGGTGTAGTTATATATTTACGTTTTTTTATTAATATTCAGCTACGAGATTGACCAAACTGGTTAATCGCTGACGTACTAAAACGTCTTTTCTCAGTTGCACCATATTGCTAAATGAAATGGTGCAACTGAGAAAAGACACATAACGTTTCAAATAACGTGAACAACCAAGAACACGATTAGCCGTAGAGGATTTAACCAGGATATCTATACATAAACGCGACCAGTAAAGCATTTGCACGACAGTTCTTGTTCCTTGGCCGTTCGTGCAGTTAGCGGTCGGGCAATTTGGAACTTTGTCTCTTTTGATACAAGGAAACGTAACCACTTGCTCCCGGCTCGGTCTTTTTCATTGTTGATGTTATCTAAGATTAGTTTAGTGTGGCACAGGCCCAAAAGTTCGGGACACCGAACATGGAATGAACTCACTCCAGAATTAATGGTCTGCGAAATTACCTTGCTACAGCTTGATTGATGAAATGTGATCAGTCCGGCAAGCCCGCTTTCAGCGAAACTGCATTCAGCGACTTTCACTTTCAGCGAGTTTGCATTCAGTTCCTATCGTTTCTGCAACTATCACTTTCGGTGAATGCAATTTTACAAGTATGGATGTGCATATCTACAAAAAGTAAAAAGTATGAAATTAACACAAAGGCATTCCTGCTCAAAAGATGCGTGTTAGGGACAACTTGCCATGATTGTCACGTAGATTAGTTTTTCGTCCGTAGTGCGAAACAACTGCTTCGAAGTATTCAGTTACTTATCTTCAGCATTATAGATTTAGATATTTATATCTGAATTTATATCTGTAAATAAAAGGTGGAAAAAACTCTTATATATTCCTGATTGATGAAGTATTATTTCTCGTACCTCTTTTCCCGATGAAAAAATGGAAAACAAGCAGTTAAATAAATAGAATACAAGAATATAACTCCTTAAATTTGGTTTTGGTAAATTCAAAAAATACAAGACAGTTTGTTCATGATGTTTTTGATACCAAAACTCAAAAGAGATTCTTTTTAATGCCGTCATCCTTACTATAATTCAATTTAATTTCATTCTAAAATTCTCATTCTAAATCTAGGAACACAAACTCGTGTACGCTGCCGAGAGATGAAGTATTCGGGCAAAAAGCCAAGTCTATTTTCAGATGAATTTTTATTGCAAAAGAAGCTCTTCCTCATTCTGAGAACCGTAAATCGAACAACTTCAAACTTCAAAATGTTTGGTACATGGACCAATATATCTGGCGAATATCTAGATGTATTTGCACACACAGGTAAAGTATATTAAGAATGACGTAGTACTTAATAAGAGTTTATGCATAAAAGCCATGTTGACGCTCTCATTTGTCAGACTGGTCAAAAATTTTCATATGTATTTGAGGTCGTCAAATTTTTCCAAAAATGGCGCACCTCACTAAGATTGCAATAGCCATAAAACTTTTGCAAGACGCAGTAACCATCACTTCCTAAGCATTTGGTATGCATGGTATGTATTTACATATATTACACACTGGTATGTATGGATTGAATTGCTGTTATACACACAAAGACTCGTTGAAAGTGTGAATTACTGAAACTGTACGCTTTGCATGTAGATTCACAGCCATTAGATACAACCGTAATTGACATTGAATTAAGACAAGATCAACTGAGTCTTTTTCTCATTGAACACTTTATTATTATGGCTTTAGTCCAAATGAATCTAATCTTCGATGATGAATCAGTTTCCCATATCTCACCTGTGCCAGTGGTCGGTTTTCGAGTCCGAGTAAAAGCAATGATTTTGAACGGTGATGGTCAGTAAATCCATCAGAAAAAAACCCTCAAAAGCAATTTACACGCCATTTCGCTGACAATCCCTGGAAATTGCCACTCAAAACATTGAACCCAGGATTCCAGCTGATAAAAAAAAGAAAACTTTTTAGACAGGTTCAGGAGATATCAGCGCTGTGACTCCTTTGAATCTTGGATAATGATGTTAAAAAACTCATGATGATGATGATGCTGCTGCTGATGATGATGATTCTCCAAGACAACCTGACCATCCTACTTTCAAACATTAATGCAACAAAATCTTCCCATGAGCACTATCTAATTATGGCTTTCGTTGTAGTCTTGACCCTAGGCTATGTTTGACAAATTGAAAGCATTGTGTATCGTCAAGCGGTCAGATCTCAGGTTTCATCTTGAAACCTGAGACCTGGACCACTTGCTGATCCACTATCTTCAGACATCGTATACCATTCATCATCATCATTATCATCATCAGTCTTTTAGCGTCCGTCGTTGGACATAGACCTTCCCCAGGATTTGCCACACTTCTCTATCATGGGCGTCACGGAGCCAGTACTTCCTGAACTTGTCTAGTTCATCTCTCCATCTAATATTTTGCCGGCCTCGGTTGCGCATATGGTCTCGGGGAATCCATGTTGTGAGTCGTGATGTCCATCGATTGTCAGCCATTCTTGCAACATGGCCAGCCCACCGCCATTTGAGATTTTTTATGGCTTCTATGATGTCTCTAACTTTTGTCTTTTCCCGGATGTGTTGTGCTGTTTTGTGGTCTCTCCATGTGAGGCCCAGCATTATTCTTTCATGTGCACGTTGCATGGTTCTCAGCTTGCGGGTCTGTTTCTTGGTTAAGTTCCATGTTTCAGCTCCATAAGTGACTATTGGGAGGATGCATTGGTTATACACCCTTCTCTTTAGGATTAATGGGATCTTATTATTTTTGAAGGTTGAGCTAGCTCTGCCAAAGGCTTGCCATCCTAGTGTGATTCTTCGCTTGATTTCTTCTTCTTTTGAGGGTCTCATGGAGATTCGTTGCCCTAGGTAGATGTAGTGGTCTACTTTCTCGAGTTCTGTGTCCTTGATTTCGATCTTAGTGTTCTTATCTCCAATGTGGTTGTTGCACATGATCTTCGTCTTGCTGAAGTTCATGTGTAGGCCGACTTTCTTGCTCTCCTCATTTAGTTAATCTATCATTAGTTGGAGGTCGTGTAGGTTCTCTGCGAAAAGGGCTATGTCGTCTGCGAATCTGAGGTTGCTCAGATACTCGCCGTCTATTTTAATTCCTTTACTCTCCCAGTCTAGCCTTCTGAAGATCATCTCGAGGCAGGCTGTGAAGAGTTTAGGTGAGCTGGTATCACCTTGTCTTACTCCTTTCTGGAGCTGGAAGGGGTCCGAGTCTTTATGTAGCCTGATAAATGAGCTGCCGTGATTGTATATATGTTTCAACACTTCAACATATACTGGATCTACACCTTGCCGACTGATGGCCTCCATGACCTTAGGGATTTCTACTGAGTCGAACGCCTTTCTGAAGTCGATAAATGCTACGGCAAGTGGTAGTCTATACTCTGCTGCTTTTTCTTTCAGTTGATTTATCGAGTGCAGGTGGTCCATGGTCGAGTAGCTTCTTCTAAAGCCAGCCTGTTCACGTGGCTGGTTTTCATCGAGTGTTTTTGTGATTTGGCTGGTGATGATCTTTGTGAAAAGTTTATATACACAGTTGAGTAGGCTTATAGGCCTATAGTTGTTGAGGTCTTTCGGGTTTCCTTTTTTATATAATAGCATTATGATAGCAGTATTTCAGTGCTCATGAAACTTACCGGCCATCTTACCAATCCTGGAAAGATGGGTGAATAAGTGTCTCGACCCAACTTTGTGCAGTCGTAAAACCGCGTGCAAAAAAACGCATTAGCATGTGACACAAAAATTTGAGGCAAACTATTATGAATCTAAGGAAGTTGTTAGAGTCACGAGAACAGCCTCCGAGAAATAAAGATGAAAACCACATTCCTTACCAACCCATACTAAGATTTGAGAGGGGAAAATGAGGGGTTTAAATTTGGCAGAAATAGAATTGTTGAAATGGAGATTTTCTTTTTAAAAAATCCCTATGCATACATAGTTGGATAAGTGAACCGCTACCCCCTCCCCCTTTCCCACCAACCAGCTAGCTGCTGGCGAGGCAGAGATGTGGACATTACGGGTGTCTTTGCTCGACTGCCTACTACTGTTCCGAATTCCCCGAGTAAATTAGCAAACTGCTTATATGAGCTTTCACTTTCTTTTGTCCTGACAAAAGCTAATGCCATTCTGTGATCCATTAAAAAGCTTTCTCCTCTGAGGGTCACGTCTCTGACCAATCAGAGACTGTGACCCAAATAAAACTGTTAAAATGGGTGCACATTCCACCGGGGTAACACACACGGAAAGGATTTCATGCCAGAATCCCACGGAGGACATCATCCAAATGGATTGGATCGAAGAGATTTGTATCTTGGTTAGTCAATAGTAATAACAGAGAAAATCTCATGTAATTATTGCTTTTGTTTTTGTCTTGTTGACGACATTATTTTCATGGGATCAAAAGCATCGATTCTTTTGAAGCCGGCATTTCTAACTCTTGACTTGCTCGGATTCAGAGAGTTTTGAAACTGGATTTTTTTATTACTCAGTCATATTATTTAACTCTCTCTCTCTCTCTCTCTCTCTCTCTCTGTCTCTGAACTCTCTAGCTTGGAAACTGGATTTGTTTTCGCTTAATCACCTTATGTAACCTCTCTTCGCTCTCTGTCTATGTCTCTGTCTCTCTCTCTTTCCATCTCGTCACCTATCTATCTAACTTCGAATTCGATTTCTGTATTGCCTTGCCACCTTATGCAACCTCTCTCTTTTTTATTCTCTCTTTTTTTCTCTCTCCCTCTTTCCTGTCTTTCTTCCTTTGTTTTCCCTTCGTCTCCCCTCTCATACACTCTCTCTCTTTCTCTTTTGTCTTTTTTATATCTCCCTTGTCTTTACTATTCCATTATATGCCTCACTTTTGTTCTCATTTACTCTTTCCATCTCTCTCTCTCTCTCTCTCTCTCTCTCTCTCTCTCTATCTATCTATCTATCTATCTATCTATCTATTATCTATTTATCTGTTTTTTCGTCATCTTTTCCTCTATTGCTCTTCTCCTTGCCTATTCTCCTTCCCCTTCCTTTTCTCTATTCCTTTAGCTTCATTTCACTCCTCTCTCTTCCATTACCCCCTCTCTCTCTCTCTTTATCACTCTCATTCTCTCTTTCACACTCTCTCTCTCTCTGTCTCACTGTGTATCTCTCTTTCTCTCTCTCTCTAGATAAGATAAAAACGAAGAGAGAAAGAGAGAGACAGAATAAAACAGATACAGCATCTCCCCTTCTCCTCCTCTCTATAAATCAATCTATCCGTTTCGATTAATTTTCAAAGATTTTTTTGAGGATGTTTTAAAGGCAACGATGATGAAGGAAGATTTGATATATTTATTTATTTGTTTATATCTGTTTTAGCAAATATGACATTTTAATTTGTTGCTTTCTTTTAAAACTCTAGTTTTATATTTAGTTTATTTCTATTTTTGGAGCCTTTATGTGTGAGCATTTCGATTTAAGAATCTCATTAGATATGTTGGCATGGGGTCCAATCCGTAATTTCAATTCTAGTCAGTTTCATCAAAACACTTCTATAAAAAGCCTGCTGATTGAAAAAGGCTATAATTAAAGAAAGAAGAAAAGAAAGAAAGGGTAAAGGAAAGAGAGAGAGGAGATGAGGATGAGATGAAAAAAAGCAACCCTTGGTGACAGGTATTTGAATTAAACTGGCATTGCCAGGTGATATACCTATATTCATTTCACGTTACAAATGCAATTTTTGTCAAAAGGGCTTTTTGACAGAAAAGCACGCAAAGGCCATCACCAAACAGAATTCGTTGATGTTTAGATGTGGATTATTCATCTAAATAAAAAAAATATATGCATATTAGCTGAGGTAAATGGAAGGCCCCATTCCATAAATTAAGTTGCTTATCTATCAGGCTATCTATCTGACTGAATTATGTTACATATATCTCTGAATATACAGGAAGTGTAAAATGTATTCGATAAATTTCAGAAAAGTTATGCTAACATCCCTATATACCTTCAAAGTAGGTAAAACTTGGACCAAACGTTTTTCTTTGAATTACAGAATTTTAACAACATAATGAAACAAGTAGAGGAGATTGGAACGCTATACACAAAATCAGAAATCTTTGATTCAGAATTTTAACGGTGTAAACGTAAAACTTTTTGAGATGTGTCGGATACTTTTTCCACTCACGGTACCCATGAATTACATGCAAACACATTTACCCATAACTACTTATATACTGAACGGTGCAATTTTTTTGTCTCTCTGTCGGAAAAAAATGGACTCTTTCATTTGAAGGTAACAATGTCTTTGATAAAGATATATCCTACACATCATATGAAATTATGGACTCTTCCACTGAAACGAGTCCAGTATTTTTTCTTGAAAAATATCTTATATATATATAGAGAGAGAGAGAACTATATCTGTCGATTGTTCATGGGAATATACTACTATTGAATATTCGTATCCATCAAAAGTGTTATCACTTTTAAATGTGCGTATGTATGTGTCTTTATGTGATAGTGTGTTCCCGCACTCTTAGTCACACTTTTTTGTCCAATAACGTTTAAAATTGACATCAGAACTCTACTCGACCCCTTCTGAGAAGTTTTATTTCCGTTACTGGTAAAAAAGCCAACAATTTAGTCTGACCACATGTATTCGTCCAAAAAATCTTTTCACATGACTTCCAATTTTCACACTACTGTTGTCCAATCATTGATTGGGATAGCGAGTATACATATATAAATTGTAACATTATTTTGTCTGTGGTTTCTGAAAGTGCAAATTTATTGGTTATTTACGATTAATCACTCATTTATATACTATATCCTCGATGTCGATAATCCTATTTTTTCAATCAACAAAGTTTTCATTGCCCAATTCGTAAAATCTCTTCGAATTCCACCTGAAATAAAAGACTAACTGATTTTCCAGCTCTTCTCCTGAAGTTGGTCTTTGTCCATCAAAATGATTTTGTAAACTCTAAAACACATGATAGTCAGTTTGACCTACGTGAAAAGAGTATGATGGATGAATCGTTTTTTGGGGCTTTTTGTTTGGTTGTTTGTTTTTTAGGTGGGGAGTTCTCAGTCGGATGCCTCAATGGGATATTTGATCATTCTTGAGGTACGTGAATGTACATTGTCGTCATGAACAATGACCTTTTTTTCTGCCCCCTAAAGTTGGGCGTTTCCAATCCAAAACTGTCTTTTGCAGTTAACTTCTGCTGTGACCGTTTCTTTGCATGTCTCAACCAACACTCAACGTAATATGTCCCACACAATTGGATAAAGGTCGCTTCTCGGTAGGGGCAAAGGTCAATCATTGGGACAGAGCCACTTACCCTTATTACTACTTTTACAATGTGAATTATTATACTGACATGATCTAGTTGCTTTTGCACTGAAGATCAAGTTAAAACAAATCTTCTCAACAGTCCAGTATTCTTCCTGGGGACTCGGTGATGCTGACTTCTGTAGATTCTATGCTTCTCTCCATTCTCTGTCAAGTATTTTTTGCCATTCCTCTCGTCTTTTAGGGTCTTCAGGACGGTTCCAAACGTTCCATTATTGATATTTCCAATCGTCATTTCTTTATTTCATAGAAGGTTTTACATTTCTGAAACAGTCAATATATTGTTTCTTTACTGACAACAACGAAAAGTCAAGACATAATATGTATTGTCAACCATTATGATCAATATTAAATCCGTTGTTACATATGAAGTATCATTTTTTTAGTTGTAAGATGAAGGATGATATGAAAAACAAAGATGGATAAATATTTAATCGCTTGATTGCACATTAAACAACTTTGTTGATAGAATCATCTTTCATTTTTTCAAGTTGATTTATGTGTTACGCTGAATAGAAAATATTGCCATCAAAAAATTATATTTTATATTGATTACATAATCTTTCCATCTTAGAAAAATTGTTTTTTTATCATCATTTTCATTAAATAGACATTTGATCTAATTCTGACTATGTATTTATTCATTTTTGCAAAATGGTAAAACTTGCCTCTTCCACTATTATTGAAGCTTTTAATACGAGGTGTGTGAAGTTTGAAATAATTAGAAAGATTGAATCTACGGAAAATTTCAGATGAATATGGAAGATGTTGCAAGATTCTATATCCCAATTTTCTAAACTGAGTATGGTATGTCACTGTCAAAGCGTATTTCTCTATTTGTATGCGACTGATTTTCCCAACTCTTTAACCGTCTTTATTGCTTTGGGGCAATGTGACATGGTCTCTTTCTAAGTTCTAGGGTCTCCAGAAATAACTGCTTTTCGTTGACTGTTTGTCAGTGTAGTTGATGATTCATAATCATCAAGAAAGGGTTTGGAATTCCCTGAGATTTAGCACTGATATCCATACAAGACAAAGTTATTTGAACTATACTGAACATTTCATATCGTAGTTATGTGACCCTCAATGCTTGTCAACGAGTTGAGTAACATTAGGTTTCAATTTAAAATTGCACTTGAAAATTCGTCCAACTTCTTAGGTTGACATCATAGATGTTGAGAGTTTTAAAAAAATCCTATAATAAATATGGAATTACATCTCTATTCACATTGAATCCGTAAAAATGCAATCACATTAGTAAATCCGCCACTTTTCGCATTATGCTCTATAATGTAAAAAAAAAAAACAACACTGCGTATGTGACTAGCTTTTATATTAATTGATAAATTCTTGATAGAAACAATATCTGGTCTCCTGGCTCAGATCAGAGCATCCATTTAAATTTCAGACTCCCGACAAAATTTGATTTTTTTCAAATTTTCAAGAGAGCTTCAAGTTTCTCATAATACGGCTTATTGGTCGTAGATGATTCCAAGTTGTCTGAACGATTTCCTCTGAATCACCGTTTCAACAATTCTAGGAAAATCATAGAATTGTCTTCGTGGTCACTATGCTAGGTGCGTGATTGCACTTATCGAAGTAATCACTGGAAAAATAATTTTGATTTATTCTTGGAAAACCATGGCTGGATACGAAAGAACTACTCAACACTATTTACTTACCATGCTTAAATTTGGAGGGTCGCATATACACACACACACAAACACGCATATATATAGATATATATATATGTATGCATTTTTGAGATGAGGTATTATTATTATTTCTATAAATATTCGGACCATCATCATCTGGTAGGTGTAGGGAATTAACCAACCGAACCCTCTATTTATCCAACGGGGGTGTATTGACCCTCTTAGCATTAGTAGTATTATTATTGTCCCACACTAGGATTGAACTTAAAACCATCCGATTACTTTGCAGTAATTTGTCTGATGCTGTAACCACTAAGCTATTTGTCCATGTGGACCTACCAGATGATACCTGATGAAGGCCGTGGAGCGCAACGGCCGAAACGTTGTATGAAAAACAACGAAGATGAGGATGGTCTGAATATATATATATATATATATATATATATATATATATATATATATATATATATATATATATATATATATATATATATATATATATGTTGAAAATACTTAGTATCCCATATTTTTCAAAAGGTCCATGGAAGGTGAATGACAATGATTCAATAATACACAGCTTATGATAATTAATTATTCTATCATATTTGTTTCACTCTACGGATGTTTTTTCAATGCAATAGTATATCGTCATATGTCTTGATATTACTCAAAGGGTTTCGTTTTCAAACGATTT
>OY735232.1:2143127-2160627 GCA_963457665.1 Thysanoteuthis rhombus | reverse complement strand
TATATTGAGAGAGAGAGATACATAGATTTAGATATATATGGAAAAAATATGTGCTTATGTTTATTCATATCCAATATTACCTGTTTATACATTGGGACCTCTTTAAATGAATATCAACAACAAATATGCATCTAATGTATTCGGGTTTTATATATATATATATATATATATATATATATATATATATATATATATATATATGTGTGTGTGTGTGTGTGTGTGTATTTCTCTGTGTGTGTCTCTGTGTATATATATACTGAATAAAAAATGTATGTATTCCTGTACCAAATTCTTTCTCGTTTTACTTCTTAATTTTCATCTTTGCGCATCCCTATTAAAAATTTCTTCTCAAACAAATTAGACACACGGAGTCATCGACGTGCGTGCGATTATTAAAATCATTTTATTTTATATAAATTTTCCTTTTGATTTTGTGTGTTTTCGCTGTTTTTGAAAGGGAGATTATTTTAGCTGTCGTTATCAGCTGAAAATGACGAGTATATCCTTTTTTTTGTGGCTGTTTATTCATTTTTTTTTCGGCCAAACCTTAAAATTATCCTCATTGCTAAAACGAGAGAAAAAGAAAAAAAAAGTCGTTTTACTTGAATTTCAAATACTACATACAACACTTCGGTGAAGTTTCTTTGAAATTGGCGTTGAAAGGGTCAAACACGTCATATAGACGCCATGTTGATGAACCAATCAAATGAGCAGGAATTCTTCTTTTTTTATATTTCTTTTCATTTAACCATCTTTTCGTTGATCAATGATTAGAAACCATCAACCAAAATTATGAATAAAACCGTCAATATAGGTTTCTTCAGTTTTGGGATAGGTCTGGCTGACTGGCTATGGATGTATGTATATATGTATAATGCATATGGGCCGTACCAATGGAGGATTGCTTTTTAAAAAAATTGAGGTTTTTTTTACTGATAATCTACCAACAAAAGGCAAGAGAAGTTACCTTTCCATTGATCTGCACCTTTTGCCAAATTTTTTTCCGTTGATCACCCCAACACAGCATGCTGCCAAAAGACGTTGGTCATGTGATGGTTTCTATTGAGTAACTAACCAGACATGTTTTTATTTATTTATTTAATTAATTTTTTCATTCATTTTAGTCTTTCTTCCTTGATTTCCCCTTCCAATGTCAATTTCTCCAAGTGCGCCATTTTACATTCAAAGTCCGACCTGTCTGGGTTCATTATTATTCGCAAGAAAACTTTCTTTTTTTTTTTTTTTTTCGTCTTTTGCCTAGCGACAGCTACATGTTCAGGTTAAGACGACACGAGGGAGAAAAAAATGAAATAAAAACAAGTTTAGTTAGTCCAACAGTGGAAACTGTCACGTGACCAACGTCTCTTGACAGCATGCCGCGCTGGGGGTGATCAATAAAAGAAAAATGGAAAGAGAGGTGATCGATGAACAAGTTTATTCCTTTCCTTTTTTGTTGAGTGATGGTCATTGAGAAAAATAAGCAGGCACAAACTAATGTAATTTATAATACTAAGCGTTTATGCTCGTGCAATGTGGCATTACGTTTTTGCAGGAAAACCAACATTGGATTAAGTGCATTGACAAAGAAGGACACTATGTTGCAACTTGGAAAATTCTTGTGTAAAATAAATTCTCTCTACTTCAGTAGGATACGTATTTATAAACGTACCTACACATACATTATATATGTGTGTGTGTATGTACGTGTGTGTATTTGTGTGTGCGTGGATGTGCATGTGTGTATATCTGCACATTCAGTACGCTTGCGACTTCATCTCACCTTCATCCGACTTGAGCTTGAATATATATTCCTATATTACAAAGGCCCAAATAAGTATTTCCACTCCAAATTCTCATCTCGACCATTCTCTGTCTATATCTGCTCTATTCGTTTCTTTCAACTCGACAGTTATGTATCAGGAAATGAATATATCATCCGAAACGATGATTCAAAATTTCTGGTTGCTGTTTGGCTCAATGGTAAGAGCAACACTATGTGGTAGCGGCTACCCTTTCAATTGTAAGTTCGATTCCTGCAACAGCTCCATTTTCTTTAGTTTTTTTATTCAATTTACATTGTCTAGACCAAGTGATACATTATCTGCGTAATGACGAGAGATCATATTAAGTGAGATTTTCTATATAATATAACGCAAATTGAAATCTTTCAACGGGTCATATATCCATTGCTCTCTCTCTCTCTCTCTCTCTCTCTCTCTATATATATATATATATATATATATATATATATATATATATATATATATATATATATATATATGAACTATACGATTAGTTTTGAATAACTGTTACCGGTTCGCCCCCGTAATAATCTATGACTAACCAGCTGCCATGGAGATGAAGGTTTCGAGGATAGTTCGAGTCATGCCTCAGGCTCATTCTTTTCTTCTTATCCACATTATTTATCAAGATCATGAAGTGGAATTTACGATTTATATTCAACCAAAATATAGCTGAAAGAAATAGTTGTAAAAATTCATAAAATTACTTTGTCAGATATATACATGGATATGAGCATACTGTAATAGATGGATAAAAAAATTACTGGCTTTGTTGGCTACTGAATAAAGATTGTCACTTGGCTAATGTCTTTCGGTAGTATGATGTGGTGGGTGTGATCTATTGAGAAAACTGAAAAAAAAAAGATGATCAATGAATGTTACATCTCTCAGATTTTTTTTTTCAAAAAAACAAGTATGATTCCTGTCGGACATAAACTGAGAGATATAGCATGAGCGTACATTGCAGATGTATTGTATAAAGATGCGTGCGTATATCAAGTATATGTAGGACTCTTTTTTGTTATTGCAACGTAAGTTGACAGTTCTAAAACAGCAGAAATCCCAAGTCAAGACTAGATTCGAATAAGTTTACAGCGTTTTTAAGGAATTCAGTGACTGACCTGGAGAGTAGTTAAAAAGTGATAAGCAGTATTTCTGACACAGAAAGCTGGTATCTTAATAATAAAGGTATAATGAGAGAGAGAGGAAGCATCTTCTTTTCTGCCAGCCACTATTCTGTATATTATCACAGGGGACCAACGTTCTGAGTGAGTGATGTCCAGCGATTACTTGACATTCTTGCAATATTAACTGCGCATTGCTATTTGAGTTTTCTGGTGGATCTCATTATATCTCTGACTCCCGTTTTTTTTTTTTTTCACAAATATAATGCGCTGTCTTATGATTTCTCCATGTGATGTTAATATCCATGTCCAATGCATTGTGTCTGGCAACTTTGGATTATCATTCTCAAAGTCATATATGGATCCAGACGGTCCATAACAGAAAGAAGAGTAAACAATCGTTGTTTTGCCGGGGGAAAATGACAGGGTTGCAGTGGTGGGGAAGAGAGCAGTAGCCAAATATTAGATCAATAAAATTGAATGTTCGATTAATTTGTTCTGAAGCAAATAATGTGTGAGTTCCCAACAGGAAAGCAGCAGTATTTTTCCTACATGGGGGGGGGGGTGAGCAAGTAGGAACTTTGGAGTAAGGATGAAAAAAATAGGATTCATGGATAGATACATAGTGTGTCCTAAATTGACACACAGACAGTTAAGCAGATATATAGATACATCAATACGTACATGCATAGCAGCACTGCTGGGCAAAAGCATTTCCCATCTCCTCCCATGACGAGTGCGATTGCGCAAATCTGTGCAATATTTTGTCGGCAAACATTTTCTATCTCATTTCTCCATTTGGTGTCTGGTCACTTCCTAATGCGTTTATTATCCCTTAGACACCAATCACTTTGCCTTTTGCTCTATCTGCTATCTTCCTTCGTTATGAGCCCTGTCAATCGCGATTTTTGTTGCTCAATTACTTGTGCAATATCCTGGATCATCTTCGCTAAGACTTCTTCCTAACATTTCTTTCCCCATTGCCCTCTGTACTCTTTAGAATCTTTTTATTTGGAGTGGTTCTGCACCTGTGCGTCATAACTGGCATTAGGCATCGATTGTATATTTTACGTTTTGAGCATATTTTAGCATGTTTCTATTCATTCTAGCATGCTTTCTAACCAATCATTATATGACATCTCATTTCAGTTCCTTAGTCTTCCTCTTTTATTGCTTAACTTGGGCAAATGTCATCATCAACTTCAACCTCTATTCTTATAGTCTTTGGGGGATTTTATTATAGAATATAACTTTCGTTTCTGTTCTCTTCATCTTCAATAACTTGATACCACTTGACATGTTTGTATATCTTCAGTGGTTTCTGATATTAATGGAATACCATCATCATCATCCTTTTAGCGTCTGCATTTGGACATGGACGTTCTCCAAGATTTGCCAGATCTCACTATCATGGGCATCGCGGAGCTAGTACTCTCTGTATTTGTCTAGCTCGTCCAGCCATCTTATTTTCTATTGGTCATATCTTTTAATATTATCTCTGTTTTTAGTCGTGATGTCCAGCGGTTGTCTTGCATTCTTGTAACATGTCCAGCCCATTACCATTTGAGTTTTCAAATAGTTTCTATGATAGTTCGAACTCTTGCCTTTTCTCTAATGTACATTGCTGTCTGATGATCTTTCCACGTAAGGCTGAACATGATCATCCCCCTTGTAATTGTATGCTTCTCAGTTTAAGGGTCAATCATTTTCTGATTCCTTTGCGTTCCAGTCTGAGTTTTGGATGACCATCTCAAGGCAGGCTGTGAGGCGTTCAGGTGAGCTGGTATCACTTTGTCTCACTTATTTTTTCCAAGTTGATGAGGCTCTGAGTTCACGTAGCCAGGTATACTCTCCGTCTCTGTTTACTCCTGAGTTTCCCCAACTGTTTTCCGAATGGTGCTTTCAAGGCTTGCAGTAAAAAGTTTGAGTGATATCATTTCCCCTTTGTCTTACTACTTTTTTAATGTTCTTTTCTCAGGTTAGTATTTCTGCTGAGTATACTAATTACAGTGCCAGATTCCTATATATTTTCAATTACTTATTTACATATTATTTACATATCCTTCTCGCATTGAGTTGAAGACTGCATTTGGTTCTTTTGAAGCAAAAGATTGATCGTAGTCTTTTCGATAAGCTGGTTTAATGCGTGTAGATGATCTATTGTCGAATTCCATCTATTCCATTATAAAGGGAGGGGGTAAGAAAATCAATAGCGTTGGATCAATAATATCATCAGTCAATAATATCATCGCAGGCGACATAATGAGTTTTGACTGCACATTAGCCAGAAAAGCTTTAATAATAGATAAAACAAAAGATACACACGAAAAGTAATCCTAGTTTACTGATCACTTTCAGAAATTCTGACCAGGAGATTAAAGTGTTTCAGGACGATATTAGAATTGTAATGGATCGGGAGAAGACAAAATTACTCAATACTTTAATGCTAAGTAGGTAAAAGAAGAGATGTGGGATAGGGAAGAGGAACATGCCAGTGAATTTCTTTGAATGATACAAAATGAAGATGACTAATACTTTTTCAAAGTCATAAATAGACTTGGAAGAACCCAAATGGAACTTAAAAAAACGAGATTGACTCCATAATAACCGACAAATTCAATAACGTAACCATTATAAATACAGTGATTGTACGGAATGGACATTGTATGGTAGCGGGCAGAATTAGATTTAACTTTGAAGCGAAAAGGAACAGAATGATCCTTCAGATGGAAACATCCCCCAGTAAGACAGATTTGAAGCCTGGTGGAATAGTGAAAGTAGCATTGAGAAAAGAGGAAAATCAGACAAATATAACTGAGGAATTGACAGAGATCGTAGGCGAAACAAAGCAATACCACGGGGAAATACTCAGAGATAACTTTAAAACTAATTAAAAAGAGAACAATATGATAGTAAAAACATGGAGAGGATAGTAGAAGCTATCATAATAGGGAAAGAGTTTGGAACGCACTCGAACTGCAGACCATTCTGGTAAGCAACTATTGCTTGCATTAAAAGACAGAATAAGCGAAACCAATAAAAGTAGCTAAGATTGTGAGATTGACTGAAGAATACTAAGACAACGTCTTTGCCTCGAAAATGGAAGCACAAAGGATACATACTTCGATAGAGAACAGTGATGTCCCAAACAAAGTCGTTTTTCCACTATAAAATATGAAAAGCGGGAAGACGAAGATAGCACGATGATAGATCTTTTAAAAAATGCAGGAGAGCTCTACCACACACGAATATCAATAATTCCGTGGCGTAATGATGTTAAAAGCATTTATTTTATACAGTCATTTATTTTTCAATATAATTTCCATCATTGTCAATGCAGTGGTGTATATTGATCACAGAGATCAGATTTTGTACAACAAAAATGTAAAATGAACATTCAGCAAATGACTATACGTCAGGTAATGAACTGATTAACGCAAGGAGATATTTCTATCGTATAAATAAGATGTGAGTTTTATATTAAAAACTATCAACTAAAACTGTCGGCATAAGTTCCTTCAGTTTTTAAGGTAGTGTGGCTGACTAGCTATGTATGTGTCACACTCACAAGCCGTACCAATATAGCTAAAGGACTGAAAACAGAAACATCAATCCTCACTATGACTAGGAAAAAAGTTTTGTTTGTTTTTTGTTTTCTTTTTAATTCCCTCAAAAGTAAGTTTTTAGTCTGAGCTAAATTTGCAACGATTGTGCTGAATTGACCGCTTAGTTTGTTCTTTAATGATCACTGCCCATCAAAAGGCGTGAGGAGTTGTAACTTATTTTTTAATCAACCCTTTATCAAATTTACCAATTTAACACCCCCAACGCAGCTTGTTATGAAAAGACGTTGGTCCTGCGACGATGTCTATTGAGTGACTGAATAGCCTTTTTTTCATCGGTACTAACTAATCTTTCGTTTCCAGCATCGGTGAGAGACTTTGCTTGCCTTTATGCAGAGGCATAGCTTAGTGGGTATGAGAAAACATTCCCCGGGACCCCGATGAAAGTAGGGAGCGAAAACTTTATAAATAGTACTTCACATACTGAACTTCGACTTACAAAACCCACTAAATGTTGCAATGGGCCGTGAAAGAGCCAATCCCTTGGACCCCCTTCATAAATCTCTTGCAAGGCCTCTGCATATATGTATGCATTCTCAGAAAGTCAGAGTTTCATTAGATAATAAGAAACCATCAACAAACACTGTCACCAAAACTGTCCACATGTTTTCTTCAGTTTTTGAGTTGGCTGGCTGGCTGGCTATGTATGTATGTATCCTGCATACAAGTCACACCTCGAACATCATGATCAGTACTATCTATTCCATCAACAAAATAAAAGCACTAACATTATTCATCCGGAATTGTGAGACAAAACGAAGTTTCTGAGCCGTTCTAAATTTCCAAATTCGAATTCTGCTTCATGAAAAATGTATGAATTGTCACCAAGATCATCTGTATCAGACTAATTTACGCAACTTTGTAGTAATTATATTTTTTATACCATTCATGGCAACCATCTTGAATTTTCAATGACTTGCCCATATTATCAAAACAGCAATTTCAAAAAGTCTGAATGGTAAATAAATTCAACTAATTATGTTTCTTACTATGTCATATGCTAAGAATATTGATCTGAAAACAGTTGTCATGGAAGCCATTCTAAAATGGTTGCTATGAACTACATATTAGAAATTCACGATGGCTCGATATCCAGATTTGGTTTGGATGCCTTTGGCTATATATGTACCATATCTCATGTTTTTATAACAAAATGCACACTTATTTGGCTAAGGGGCCCCACTAATGCTGCTATTTTTTCCTCGGTTCAAACTCTTGACCGCATTAGCCTCTCCTGTGCACAGGGCAGCAAAAATCTGACAACTTGACTCATATATAATAGAGACAGTTCAGGAGAAAGTTTGGAATGCTTCAATTCTTCAAGATCAAAGAACTGTTGAGATTTGACCCAAAACTAACATCACAAATTGCATCACTAGATGGCAAGAAAAAGAAATTGTAGCTTAATATTTTTTCTTTTATTTTTAGGTTCCCATACTTTGAAATTATGCACGTTAGCCTTTGGCGAGATTAAAGAAATGGCCTATTTTTTTTGTCTTCTTTTTTTTGTTTTCTTTTTTTATTCTGAATTCACGTGATTTAATGCAACGACAAAAAAAAAACAGACTATGTTTAAAACCTGTGACGTTGTTTACACAATTTTGCCGGCATTTGGCAACATTTATAGATATCTGTTTCTGTAATGAAACTTTGTTTCTTGTTGATTTTCAAAAGGAAAAAAATGATGTAAAGCTGTTCTGAGGTTATTTTTGATAGGCTCTCTGAAAATGGACACTGTTTTTTTCGAGTCAATCTACATTTTTGTTTGTATCCAAATGTTTATCTATTATGTTCTCTATAACCCTTGGAATGTGATATAAGTTAATGCTTTTGTTTCTTAAATTGCGAATGCTTTGTTACGTCAGAGTTTTATTTCGAGAATTGATTTAAAAGTAACGAATAATTTGACAACGATGCACTGTGACGTAAAATAGATAAAACATATCCCTCTCCCATCTTCAATTCTCTCTCTCTCTCTCTCTCTCTCTCTCTCTCTCTCTCTCTCTCTCTCTCTTCTTATAAAGGCTCAGTTTGGTCTGAGAGAAAGTGATTTTGGCTTTCATAGACCTGTTGCAGGTGATAAAAATAGAAGAGTGAACTACTGGGAATCGGCAGGCATAAACCACTGAAACATGGGCCGAGCTGAACCAAATTTTGCATGCTTGTAATGAACCTAGAGGGATATTGTCGTTTTATTAAGTAATTTTTTTCAAATTTCGGAAAATAATTTTTGTTCTGAACTGCGCTCGTTCTCATCCGAATAATAATGAGCGCTTTTCCGTCTTTCTGTTCATAACACTCGCCCAATCAAATTTGTTAGCATATTCAATGGACCTAAGGGAAGATTTTAAAGTAAAAGTTGTTTGTTTTTTCTGCCCACTACCAAATATTCAAAGATCCGTGGTCCTGATGAATGTTCAGAAGTATTATTCAATAAATACTCAGTCCAAATCCATTATCTTTTATCTTGAGTAGGAGCAAGCCGAATAATGATCGTCTAGATTGTTTTTTCAGCTGGTATATACTGGAATGCCTGTGCACGAGTCAAACAGAACATTCATGTGCGATTTTGTACTATATGTATACTTTAGTCTGACACAAGGTCATATGGCTGCATATGGGGCTGCAGCACTTTCGAATTAGCTAAAAATTCCTATACTAAGAGACAGCTACATAGAAGAGGGTGAAATAGTTTGGCGCTCCAAAAATCCAACAATATAATATTTCATATATATCTGTGTGTGTGTGCGTGTGTGCGTGTGTGAACATATCTATCTATCTATACGTATATATGCACATATATATACATATATATATATACATATTTACTTTGTATATATATATATATATATATATATATATATATATATATATATATATATATATATATATATATATATATATATATACATATTGTCTTTAATGACTTGTCTTCTCTGGGGTAAATATGCCAGGGTATAATATGAGTTTATCTTTTTTTCAAGGATTTCTCAAATTCATTTCTGAACGCGATATTGAAAAAATATTGAATTTTTTTCTCAGTTGATAAACAACGCCTTCAGGTGGTTAATGTCGGTTCTTTGATAAACAATATAAAATGTTGGTGCATCGATGGGTTATTATGCCAATGCCCATTTCGCAGCTTGAAGCCCTTTTCTCTTTAACTTCATTTTCGCTCTCTCTCTCTCTCTTTCTCTTCCTCTCTCTCTCTCACTCTTTCTCTCTCTCTCTCCCTCTCTCTCCCTCTCTCTGCTTCATTATCTCTCACCCTCTCTCGCTCTCTCTCGCTCTTTATCAGCTTGAAGTATTTTCTATTCGTTTAAGATTCCGTTTCCCTTTTCCCTTCAATCTCTCCCTTTCTCTCTGTCTCTCTCTCCCTCACTCTCTCTCTCTTTCTCTCTGTCCGTCTGTCTCTCTCTCTTTCTTTCTCTTTCTTTCTCTCTCTCTCTCTCTCTCTCTATCTATATATCTATTTATATATATATATATATATATATATATATATATATATATATATGTATATATATATGTATATATATATATATATATGCCAGTATTACTTCCTGCTTTTTTATCTGTTTTTTTACGTTTCCCCTTTTTTTCTTCCTTTCTTTCTTCATCTTTATCATTTTATATATCTTTCCCCCCCTCCTCTTTCTCTCTTTGTTATGATGAAATCATGTTGGATAAACTGACACATGGTCAAAAGCACTTGAGCAACGTCTTGGCTAGGATCATGTACACAGCTTCTTGTGGCGATCCAATTAATCCTCCTATTTCAGTAGCTGATCTCTACACTATGATCAATAATGGAAGGCAAAGGGCCACCTTCTCGATCCCTCAAATCAGTGGTTTCAAAACTCTCGAATCACAAGGAACACTTCGATAAAGGAAATACTCCGTCGAATCCCTACTTTTAGCATTTAGTTTTTAGTCAGTAATTAACGAATTTCAGTCATGAAAGAAAGGTTTGACTTTTAGAAATTACCTTTAAATTGAATGGATGATTAATGGATGAATTCTAATAAAGATACGGGTCTGCATACATTAATCATGGTGAATCAGTTAGTTTATCGGTCGCAAATTCGATCCCTGCAGCAGTTTCCATTTTCTTTCAATTTTTTTCGATTTATGCTGTCTAGGCCCGATGAATCATTCATCGTGTGATGACAGGAGATCATTTCAAACAGAATTTCAAGGAATATAATGTACTTATAATCATTTCTCGAAAAAAATATATGTATATAAATATATATATATACATATATAAATATATATATATATATATGTATAAAAAAAATATTACTGTATTTCAAAATAATTTGGATAGTAAGGCAGTTGGATTCTCTAATTAGATTATTTTTATTAAATCAAAACACTTGAATTGCTCTATATATTTTATTGTGTAGAGAAATAAGCAATATCTGATGGGTTTATTACATAAAGTGCTCAATACATTCAACACTAAACATCAAACATTTGCCAGAAGAAGGCCAAATAGAGCATAAACATAAATGTATTTGTGTAGTGAATCCTTTATTTCATTTATATATAAATATAGTGTATTTGATAGACGATATTGACAGAACTAAATTAGGAAAATAGATTATATCTATTTCTGTAATATGTTTCAGGAAGTTCGTTTCTACTATTTTCAAAAGTCGAATAGGGAGATTGATGAAATACGCGAATAACAAGATTTTGAGAGATGTTTGGAAATGATATTTGATTATTGTAATCGTTCTCAATTCTTATCTCTTACCGGCAAAAAAGGGAACAGTCGTGTTGGTGTCGGAGTTCGACTGAGTTGAGTATGGTAAATGAAGATGAGAAGGGTTTTGTGTGTGCATATGTACTTGAATATAGTGACTGTGTTACTGAGACTAAATGTGTGTGTGCATGTGCATGCAGCGTATATAAGCGTGATGTTATACATTTCCTCAAATATATATATATATATATATATATATATATATATATATATATATATATATATACATATATATATAATTATTTCTTCCGGTCACAGAATATTGTTTCCGTTGGAACTGAAAAATCGGACTTTTTTCTTGTGACACTCTATTTTCACCAAGCCTCACTGAGTCTAGCACAAGGCTTCAGTGATGGGTTACCCTATAAGGCTCAAACTCACTAAACTAAATTGTGTATCAGATAAGTTAATTAACCATTGTCCTGTGATAGGCAATTTTTATCGAATCACCATAGCCCCACAAATGTTCCATCTGGCCAACCAGCCAAGTGAGCTACGGATTCTTCTCTCTCTTTGTGTCCATGGGTTTGTTTTGGGGTGTGGGTCTTCAGTCACTCATTGTCACATTTTTAGGGCTACATGAGTGCAGTATTGGCGCCATTCAAAAACTGTTGTTTTTTTTATTTAAATGTGCTGTTTTGATTTTGGACTAATAATGCCCAAATCTGGTATTTTTTAGATAAAAAATCTAGATAAATTCAGATAGAAGATCTTTTTTACATAACTTTTCAGATAGTTAGTTTGGGCTCATGCACGGGCTACTGAGATTCATTTATGTGATATTCCCTCTCCCTTTCCTTTTAGTTCTTTCATTTTATTCCCATAATCTTCTTCTCTTTCTTTCTGTCTCCCTCTCCTTCTAGACTATCTATCCTTCTCTATCATGCCCTTTTTCCCCTCTCTCTCATTTTTCTTTAAAATCCACTCGCCTTCCTCTAAAAACAACACTGTTAGAAACTGTCAAGAAAAAAAGTCACCCATACTGTCAACATAGGTTTCTCAAGTTTTCAAGTGGGTCTGGCTTGTTGACTGCCTGGCAGGCTATGTACATATTACGCAATCGAACCACACAAATAAACCTAGATGGATGGAAATTTCTGCATTTACTACTTATCATAACTGGACAAAAGATAAATAGCTTCCAACTGGAGGGTTCAATTTGCAAGGTAATTTCATGCTAAATTTTCCCTTAATTGTTCCGACAACATTAACACTTATTTATTTTTTGTTTTTTTGAAAATTCAAATGTTTTTGACGATCCAATTTCCAAGTTATCTAATTGATCATCCCAACCCGGCTTGTTGCCGGAAGGTGTTGGTTACGAGTCAGTTCCTACTGAGGGAATAACCAAACCTGTCTTCCTTCTTTTTTATTCACAGCTAATAATCTCTCACCCCCTCAAACACACACACTCTTGTTTGATACCTAGTTATTTTTTATAGCTACCAATTGTTTTTCACGCCTCAGGTTGCTGATCGAATGGCTAAACTATTGATCTGAGTTCAAAACCACCAAGCTCCTGCGTTTTAAATAACAAAAACAGTGATGCTGTGAAAATCAAAGTAATTCCAGTCAGTGCTACCACAAGATTCTGTGGACCCTCCAGCTATAGATACTGTGACATTCAGTTTGCACATCTGCCTTAGATGCAGGAGGCCTTGGGTTTGATCGCCAGTATGGATGAAGAGTTTGAAAATCTTTCCATTCAGAAAAATATTCTTACACAGGAATATCTGTCTTAGTGGAGATAATTGAGTGATCCAGGTGAAGGTTTCCCTTTCGTTGGACTTGCAGCCTATCAAGGGACGGGCACAAAAAGTTGTTGAATAAAGTCCTGGTCTTGACCTGATTTTCAAAGATCACTAAGTTAATACGTACAACTGAAACCAGAATTTTATCACCGGCTTCGATACACCATCGGGAGTTGTCTCTAAAAAGATGGGACGCTTCACTGCACCTTGCCTTTTACTGTGGAGGTATAAAAAAAAAGGTCAAAGGAGAATTAAATATCGATTTACAAGGGAAACAACAATTAAAATTCAAATGTGATTTCTTGGAAACAAATTCCCACAGAACATCAGTTAATTGTAATTTCACGAGAACATCTTTTTCAATCGTCATGAGAACCAATCTGATTCTTGTGTCTTTTCGAGTTAATTTAGTAGACTATTTGCTTTGCCAATTCCTATATCTAAATTTCAATAAAGATCGTCACCCTTATGGTTCAGTTATTTGTTCAAAGCTCACATCTAGTCCGTGGGAAAATCCTTAAATTTCTCCAGAAAATACACTGTATTCATTGGCCAGTCATAGTTCGATTATATTCTACGAAAAAAGAAAACAGTTTTTGAAAGTTAAGATATAAAAAAGGAAGAAGTAACTGCAGTTAAACCATGAGTTTGTTTATGAATAAGAGATATTTCTCTGTTTTGATATTTATATTTTTCTGTTTTTGCTTCCGTCGGTAAAGACATTGTCTTCAAAAGTTCTCAATGAAATGCAATGAAATTTTGTGGTAAGATGAGTGACATCTTATAAGGAAGACATGATTAACTTTTGGCGTTTATCCATGAATATTTTTTCGATTGGGAGATATTTTCAGTTTTGTTTTCTCCATACCTTCAGTTATTCTCTTTTGTCTGTCCACACAATAATCCAAAAGGTTCTCAATGAATTTCAATGAAAGTTTGAAGCAGGGTGGTCGATAGGCTACGAAATTTGGTATGAAAGCTCATACTAAATTGGGCATTTACTTTGTTTCCACTAGTTCTTTTGAAAATTTAGACTTTTCAGCGATCGCTGCCCCAAAAAGGGGAGAGAAGATACTGATCACCCGTATATTTTCCAGTATTTCTATTGATCACCCCAAATGCAGCGTGCTGTCAAAAGACATTGGTAGCATAGTTCGCATTGAAGGATTAATCAGACCTGGTTTGCTTGCATTCGATTTGGATGCATATTTTATTCAATTTTCAATACACAAAAGTTTTTAAAAAAGCTGGTTTTGCTCGATTTTTTCTGAAAAACATTTCTGCTTATTTCAAAAATGAAAAGAGAATTTACACTCGCCCTGACAGTCAATACTGGACAACCACAGCGCCAATATTTAAAGTCATGTAAAAAAAAATTCCATTTAAGAATAATTATTGTCATAACGAATTCTATTTATGATATTAATGGCATTTCCCACAGGAAAACATCTAAAACGGAATTTGAAAAACATCTAGAAACATCTATATTTTGTGAGATCTTGATGTTATCAAACCTGCCTAAAATAAGGCCCTCAGAAGGCCAAAAATGCTTCTTTACCAAAGAAAAAACTTTTTAGAAATTTAGATGGGGTTTAGTGGAGTACTGATGCCAATTTTCAAGTCGGTTGGCGAAAGAGTATGGTCAGAAGCGCTAGAACACACAGATCAGCAAACATACGCAAATATTAAAAAAAAGGATCGAACCCTTTGCTTTTTTCTCGCTGTTCAATTGGCAGAGGGAGAATCATTATTACTTGGTTATTACATAAGGATTGTCGCTTTTTTAATAGTAAGATGAAAGATGGTATAATCCCAAGTAAACGGTGTATATTTCATCAACGTAAGGCCTACTTAAAACAATAACATCTTCCAAAAAAAAGCTATAATCATGATATACCCTGTCATATAAGATTATTTAGCTGCAGCGTTCACAAATTCAATAAAACCACGAATTATGGCTTCGCTGTTATCCTTTTTTTAACGCATATGAAATTCAAAATGCTTGACAAAATGATTATCTGAAGGAGAGGTGTCAGGTAAATATTGCAGATACTACAAGACTTAATATCCCAATTCGCTGAGCTCAGATACAGTCAGCGGAGAGGTATTGGGTCTAGTAAAGTCATTCAGTTCATGTGGGATCAATTTTTTAAACCGTCTAACCTTTCCAATTGCCTTTTAATGACAAGCCATGGTTTCTGTTGAAGTCATAAAGACTTCAACCGTTGTTTATTCGTCGTTGGGGATCCCGATGAAGGCAACCGAAATTCGGATAATGATGAAATAATTATGGGACACCAGTCAAGAATTAAAAACAATTGACAATGTTCTATCTGAAAGAAGAATTAGATAATATTGTAGCTAACACTACGTACAAATGTATGTAAACAAATACATGGCGTTTTGGGTGTTTGGAGAAAAAAATCAAGAGCAACAGGGTCAGATTTGAAGACGGTGGCCTTTGCGACCTAACCGGTAAGGCAACTGGTGCATTTAGACAGATTACGGAGAATGGGGCTGCGAGTCTCGTCAGTGGTTTATTTGTATCTTATTCACGATAGAAATATGGCCTGTGATAAAAAGCAAGTGAAATTACTATGGAGGAAATATTAGACTTGAACTTAAAGGGTAGTATTGCTATGCTTTAAAATGAATCACTGTAACTAAATTGCTCCGTTTTTCTCACAAACCTTCTTTGTTGCTTAAGACATTATTAACTCACCTAACCCCCCCTGACCCCCCCCCCCTTGGACAGTGATACAAAATTACATTAAGCAATACATGACTAGTCGAGATCCAACGCACCGACTTTTCAGTTTAACACAAAAAGGGTGTAATTTTTGTCAAAGATACAACCATTCACTCTCTCTCTCTTTCATACCGTCTCTCTCTCTCTCTCTCTCTCTGTCTGTCTCTCTCTCTCTCTCTCTCTTATACTGTCTCTCTCTCTCTCTGTCTTTCTCTCATACTCTCTTTATATATATATATATATATATATCATTCCAACTATGCTTTTTCACAAACGCCTAAATTCAACATCACGTCATTTATGCTACATTACAGCTGTGACTAAATGAAATATTTAATTATTGTAAATTTAGTACCCCTAAAAACAATTGAAAAAAGAATATTAGGAAAAATGTTTCAGAAGACGGCTACTGAACTACAAATGGAAACAGTCGAGGCTCTACGCCAAAAATTTGACCAGGAGCACTGAAATGAACATAAGGAGACAGACGGACAGACGAACGGGGGGACGAGTGAAAAGGGAATGATACCTCTGTTTGTTTTGTTGTTTGGTCGGGTGGGTGACCGTGGCTACAGTGATTCAATTTTTTCGTAGAAACATCTCAGACTTGAATGAAAGAAGTATTAGTGAATGTGTCCCACAAGCTGATTCATAGTACAATTTCCGTAGAGAACTTGATGATTTTCGTTTCCCAAATCAACGAAAATATGTGTGGTCTTATTATATATAATCCCGTCTACATACGTTCAAGTTTGACAGAATTTTGTATCTACAATTACGTGCCATATATTTTGAAAGATATTGTGCATATAGCCTAGCAGAGAAACACAGGCGTGTACAAAGATTTGAAGAAAGCTCCACAAATGCTAATATGTAATAAAAAACACCAACGATAACTGAAAAAATCGAATAAAATCCATCGATGGAATCTTCAGGTTTCACTGATTAGGCCAACGGGCAAAAACTCCCGAGGAAGAAATTAGAAGAAGAAAAAAAAACAAGTCTGGTTAGTTACTCAATAAAAGCCGTTACGTGACCAACGTTTTCAGGCAGCTGGCCGTTCCAGGGGTGATCAATCAAAAATTGGATAAAAGGTAATAAATGGATAAATTACTGTTTTTGACTTTCGTTGGACAATGATCACTGAAAAGAATTGGATTTGTAAAAAGAACAAGTGTGAATGCTGCAGGCACAAAATAAGGCATAATTTTAGCGTGAACTTACATTGCAAATTGAACTTGAAACCTATTGAAGGGAGGAATTTTTAATAATAACACTTTGTTTTGATATTGCACAGAGTAAATGGTTAGTTTTTTAGCCCTCAAGCTCTATTGATACGGTTTGCACACACGATACATACAACTTTGTTGACAGTTTTCGTTTACTGTTTTCAAAAGACCCACAAGTAAAAAATTCAAAGGCAATGTCTGGATAAGGAGAGCAAGGTGGAGTGTTGTGGTGAGAAAGATTGGTGTGCTAGGGGTTGGGAGAGCAGGGATGGCGTGCCAAGAAAGGCACTCGGAAGATTTAGTTTGAAAAACTATAGCCGTAGGGAATGTAACATTAACTTCCTAATTTCAATTCGTTCTTTAGTTGTTCTTCCTCTGTTCACTTTCAGGTTTTATTTTGCATCTTTGCCTGTCGGAATATATTTGCAATAGAATATGAAGAATATATACA
>OY735232.1:2063127-2140627 GCA_963457665.1 Thysanoteuthis rhombus | reverse complement strand
TACATTTCTTCATTGAGTTGTATCAGAAATCTTAGCTTAGCATCGCACGAAGCCATATATGTGGGTCATCTACTGAGTATCACACTCAATGAATCTGTAATGTTCTACAACAGTTGTTTCAAAACTCAAGAAAAATTGAAATACACATGAATGTCCTCTATAAAAAAAATAATCTTGCAGACATCTATTTTTACAATTCTATATTTGGACTATAATCAATGAATTTCAACAATAAACAGTTTTTGGCCTCTAAAAATCTCATTCACTAAAAATGCTTTAGTTCTAATCCAATCCAAAAATACAGTACAGGTTTATGTCACATATATCTTTATAGCAGTGCAATGGAGGATGTTCTACGCTGCTACAAGATTTAAAATGCTGAGTTTAGAGGGAGGTGTGCTGCGGACTCCCAAGGTTCCACAGATTTTAGTCTCGAGATCAATGGTCTAAAGGGCTAGCCCATTAACCACTACCCAACGGCGTGACGCCCATTATTCAATACCTCTCTATTCATTTTCTTCGGGAGATATTCAATACTATCTATCAGATCTTTACTTTTCTAAGACCAAGTTCTGAACTTTACCGACTTTTTGTATGATTTATTTTTGTCCGCTTTTAAACATAGGTCTCTTCAGTTTCTCAAAGGGATCTGACTGGCTCACTGGCTCACTCGCTTGCTATGTATATATGTATTTCGTATACAGTTACATCATATTATGCGTAGAATTTTTTTTAATACGCCTCTAAATAGATTTTTTAGCAGGGATGGGGTTCACTTTGTAATATGAGTTTATGCTAATTTGTGACCATCGGCATTTACTCTTGTTTTGTTTGTTTGTTTTTTTTAATTGATACATATTTACTGATCACTGTCCATCGAAATTTGAGAGAATAACTTACACATCGATCACCAGTTTTTCAATTTTTTTAATTGGTCACTCCCAATGCGGCCTGCTGCCAAAAGACGTTTGTCACATACAAGTTTCTTCTGAGTGATTAACCAGATGTGTTAAAGTCTAAATTGACTTCTTTTCTGAACTAGTTAACTACAAGCATTTTTCTTCTACTTATCTCTTCTCCTACAAGTACCCTTTCCATCCTCATCAAAACCTTCCCCCTGCTCCCCACCCTGATTTCTTTTACTCCTGCCCCTTTCCATCTTTTCATCTTATTCTTCATTTCTTTTTCTTTCACAATATGCCTCACAGTTTCAATGTATTCTTAAATTATTCCATTCTCCAAGACATGGTTCTTTTATTCTTTTAATTCATTTTATTCTTTCATACCTTTATTGTTTTATCCTTTAAATTTCATTCTTTAATTCTCTCAATCTTCCATTCTTAGTTCTTTTATTCATTCAGTTTTATTCTTTAAATCTCATTCTTTGATTCTTTCATTCTTTTATTCCTCCGTCTCTAGTTCGTTTATTCTTTCATTGTTTTGTTATTTAAATTCCATTTTTCAATTCTTTCAGTCTTTCAACTTCCCATTCCTAATTCTTTTATTCTTTCATTTTTCAAATTTATTTCTTTATTTCCTTCATTCTACAAATCCTCTCCGTCTTAGTTCTTTTATACTTTCATTCTCTTTATTTTTTCATTCTTTTATTGTTTCATTCTTCAAATTTCATTATTTAATTATTTTATTATTTCAAACATCCTAAGTTTTTTTATCCTTTCATTGCTTTATTCTTTAAATGTATTTTCAAATTCTTTCTTTCTTTTCATTCTTTCATTCATTTATTGTTTCATTCATTGAATTTCATCTCATAATTCTTTCATTCTTTCAATATCCCATTCTTACTTCTTCTATTCTCTCATTGTTTTATCCATTAAATCTCATTTATTGATTCTTTGATTTTTTTCATCCCTCTGTTCCTATTTCATTTATTCTCTCATTGTTTTATTCTTTAAATTCAATTTCTCAATTCTTTCATTTTTTCCATTTTTATTCTTTAATTCTTCTATTCTTCCAGTCTCTAAATCTCAGTTCTTTTATTCTTTCATTGTTTCATTCCATGAATTTCATTCTTTAAAGCTCTAATCCCTTCATCTTACCAGTCTTAGTTCTTTCATTATTTTATTCTTTTTATTCTTTCATTCCTTGTTTTATTCTTCAAATTTCATTCTTAAATTCTTTCATTCATTCAGTCTGCCATTCTCAGTTCTTTCATTCTTTCATTGCTTTTTTCTTCAAATTTCTCTCCCAGTCTTAGTTCTTCTATTCTTTTGCTGTTTTATTCTTCAAATTTCATTCTTCAATTATATCGTTGCTCTATTCTCATATTCTAATTCTTTTATTCTGCCATTCTTTTCATCCTTTGAATCCTTTATTGTTTTATTCTTTCTTAATTTCATTCTTTCATTACCTCATTCTTAATTCTTTTATTCTTTCATCTTTTTATTCTTTAAAGTTCATTCTTCAATTGTTCCATTCTCTCATTTTTATTCTTCAATTCTTTCTTTTTTTTTTTTTAGTCCCCCAATACTTTGATTATCTCATTCTTTTATTTGTGATTCTTTTAATTTTATTTCCTAATTTCTCTATTCTTGAATCGTCGTCGATTTGTTTTAATCAAACTCCAATTTTAGATCATTTTCACTTCCGCTCCCAGAATCCCAGAACGGAAATTACGCGATTCAAGATAAGCCATCTTGGAATTAAAAGAACTGGGATCGTTAATTCAGACAGTGTTTGCAAAGGAATCTAAATATGGATGATTTTGAATGACAGAATAATTCTAAATCTCTTTCTCACTGAATAAAGTGTTAGTTCTACGGATAGTCTCGTTTTTTTTTTAAATTAATTTCCACAAAGACATGATATAAATAAAGACACGTAAACATTTTACTTAGATTTAACATTCAATAAAGATATCATCATCATTATCATTATCATCATTATCATTATCATCATCAGTCTTCTAGAGTCCGCCATTGGACCTTCCCCAAGATTCGCCAGACTTCTCCGTCATGAGCGACACACAGCCAATACTTTCTGAACTTGTGTAGTTCGTCAAGCCATCTTATATTTTGTCTGCAAAAATTGCTAAAATCTGCTAAACTTCCCTATTTCTAGCTAACTTTATAGCTAAAAAAAAGTCCACCTATCAAATAAAATAACCAAAACTCCAGAACAAATTATTGATAAAAATTGTACACTTACTTTACCTGGAAACTTACTAGTCCGATTCTCGGGAGAACCATCCTCACCTCCCTCTTTCTCTTCCTCCTCCTGTTACTACTACCACCACAACGCTACAAAATCCCTTTCAACTTTGAAATTACAGAGGATGGATGCATCGTTGAACTCATTGTTCTTGTTTCCTCATCATTTCGAAAATGACATCCATTTTCTTTACTTCTAAGACTCCAAAGTATCAACATATGCAGTACCCTATGTTTATCCTAGTTGAGTATTATAATAGTGTCAGTAAAATAGTTTTACAAGCTTTGGCTTTAAAACAAGAAATGAAGGAAATCCACCTGTCTCATTTTTTGTCCGGTACGTATAAATTGTAGTGCTAAATAGTGGAGAAACAACCAGACGATTCTGGCAGACATCTTTAATCTGTTTTTTCTCTCTCTTGACCTGTTTATCTTATCTTGTTTTTCTTAGAGACCCTCAACCAAAGCTGTCATTAATACTATCAATATAGGTTTCTCTCAGTTCTCAAGTTGATCCGACTGACCAGTTGGCTATGTTCCACGCACCAATATAACTAGAGGGCTGAGAATTTAGAGATTCACCCTTTTTGTCGACAAAAAGATTTCTTTTCTTTGTTCTTTTGAATTCCTCCCTAAATTCTTTTTAACGGGGGTTCAATTTGCGTGTATGTTTATGCTAAACTGATACCCCAGTTTTTGCCCTCTACATTTTATTTGGAAAATTCAGACATTCTTTATCGTTTATTGCCCAAACAAGAAGCAAGAGAAATATCTTGATCACGCTTTTTCTCAACTTTTAATTGATGTGGCATGCAGCCAAAAAAGTTGGCCACGCAACGATTTCTACTGAGTGACTAACCAGTCTCGTGTTTTCCTCTTTCTCTCTCCCTTTGACGTTTTATCTCATGTCTTTATTAGATATAGAAATTACAGTTGAGAAACATTTTATCTGAAATCAACATCGTTTTCAGATTTTATTCTTAAAATTTTCTTTAGATTTTCTTTACTCGACTTTCAAGTGTTCTAACATCTTGAAAACAGATCGATGCTGAATCAAATAATATTTTTCTTTATCTACAGACGGAAGAATCTCAATGTAGTACGTATTTATCATTGATTTCGTCTTATACCTTCAACGAGGGGTGTTGCAAGGTTAGGTACACATGGTTAGTAAAGTCCACCACCGGCTGGACAGGACTTTTGAAGCCTCAATTTGCTCACGATACCTCTCATTTAGCTACTTGACATTGCTTATCTTTGTTGATCCAACGTGAAAGTGATTTGGCCGTAACCCCTTCATCGCCGGGCAGGGTTTCTTCAATCCAAGTGCTGAGTGTTTAGCAGAGAGGAATTGCGTATCATGTTAAAAGTTTTTGGTAAGATGATGGTGGATTGAACCTACGACCTACATAACCAGAGGTGAGCACTCTACCACTGTATCATGATGGATCGGTCTCTCAAAGTGTTTAATTGCAGCCCTTTTCGCTGCTTATTAGTTTTAGAAAAAAATCCAACCTCTAACCTTCTATTATTAAGATTCCCATTGACTAATCTTTGAGAATCAGTCCGTCTCTCCCCTAATATTCGGTGCCGGAGGGGAAACTACAGATTTGTCAACATTAACCCATTAAAGACTAACTATTATAAAAGTTTATGAAGTGACGAGTAGAACTTTGTTTATAAACACAGTCAGTTTAATTGCATCCGTTATTTCCTGCAATTTTGAAATTTTTTGCCACCAACAGTCCTTCTAAGTTTAATTTCCTATTTCTTGTCAACACTGCACGGTTTTACTTCCCACGTGATTATCCCTTCCTTACAATAAATCTTCCTCCAAGAACATAGTAATGTTCAGATCCTATTAAATTGTGTCGGTGGCCATAGTTTCTTGCCCGCCATCTCATTCCAACTCACTGCTTATCAAATTGTGCAAAATTCCTCTGCTTATTCCGACCCCCATCCCCACTTATTAAATTGTGACAGAATTACTGCCCCCCCCTGTTCCCCGCTTGTTCCGACCTCCCACTCATTAAGCACATAAGAGTAGTTCCTTTCCAATCTGTCGGTCACAGGTGACAAGTAAAAGAAGAAGTGCATAGTAAGATCAAGATAATGATAGACAATTCAAATCAACCGACTTACCGTGTTTAACTTGGAGAGGAATAAAAAGCATCGGTCGGGAAAAATGGAGCCGTATTCAGTATTCAGATTACTGAATGATGGACATCTCTCAATGGGATATCTTTAATGCGGAGGGAGTCTTTGCATAAAGAAATAGATTAGATTGTCTGGTCTATATGGAAAATCTATCCGGTTTTAGAAACAACAACTTTAATGTACATCTTATAACTTTTTGTATTAGTCTCTAGACTTATGCATATCTCAGTAATCAATACTTCTACACACATATACATAAGATAGCATATAAATACATATATGATTAAAAAAAATCAATCACTCGTATTATTATAGCTCTACTGATAGTACTGAGTACTATTCTAAATAAGGATCTATTTAATACGTATACATACGCTTGTTATATATATATATATATATATATATATATATATATATATATATATATATATATATATATATATATATATTGAGTTCTTCTATAATGAAACCGAACTTTTGGAACAGCATATCTATAAGACATTTTAGTGTAGTCTGATTAAAATGTTATGTAGGAATGGTCGTGACATTTCGTCGAAAAAAACTACATACACCATTTAGGTTTGTCTTTTAGCTACACACAGCAGAATATATGTGTGTCCACTGCGCTTGGAGTTTTCCCTAGATTGAACAATGAAGGTTTTAAAAGAGTTACATGTTTGTGTTCAAGCCTGTTTCTAGTTCGGAATAGACTTTTGGAGAGACTTTTCTCAGAGATTTTTGCAACAGGCCTATGCAAAGGATATTTGGAGCCGCACGCAATGCCACGAGTGGTACCAGCGTTTCAAACCGGGAAAAAAACTTCCACCAAACGCGATGCCGAATCAGGACAATATTTCATATCGACGGAAGAAGATAACATTTTAAATAAAAGTATGCTGCAATTTGTGGAAATTGTCACCTGATTATCCGTGGGGTTTCCAGAGGAGATAGGAACCAGTGAATGTTCAGGCAACATAATTTTGAAAGAAAAATGGTTGACACATCATGTTTCTGCAGAGTTTGGGCCGTGACTCCTGATAGATAAATAAATGCAACATGAGGCATCGTCAGTTCTCTTTGTTGCACAAACTTTTAAAAATTCCTACCTCTTTGGGAACTTCACGGGTAATCGGGTGACGAATTCCAAGAATCACAGCACTTCTTAAACTTGTATTGCTCTTCATTAGAGGAAGGGTCAAGCGCTCTAGACTCACTTAAACTCTGGTCAGTGTATCTCTGTAACCAACGTAGCTTGATGCAGTTTTTTTTATCCACAAGATCAGGGACACTGCCACATAACCTTCAAGTAACAGCCTCCTCTTTGACACATTTCAAAAGTTCTGTTCCTTCAGGGATTGATCCATGTCTTTCCCAAAGGCATTAGGTCAAAAAATTCACTACGAACAGTATCGGCAAGAGTTTGAACTCTGCTCACCAAGTCTACTCTCCACTAGTGGCAAGCGCCCGAAGTAGCGTCACTCTTCCACTGTGTTATTCTATCGAGAGCTGGGCTGAGAGATTGATCCATGTCTTTCCCAAAGGCATTAGGTCAAAAATTTGACTACGAACAGTATCGGCAAGAGTTTAAACTCTGCTCACCAAGTCTACTCTCCACTGGTGACAAGCGCCCGAAGTAGCGTCACTCTTCCACTGTGTTATTCTATCGAGAGCTGGGCTGAGAGATTGATCCATGTCTTTCCCAAAGGCATTAGGTCAAAAATTTGACTACGAACAGTATCGGCAAGAGTTTAAACTCTGCTCACCAAGGCTACTCTCCACTAGTGGCAAGCGCCCGAAGTAGCGTCACTCTTCCACTGTGTTATTCTATCGAGAGCTGGGCTGAGAGATTGATCCATGTCTTCCCCAAAGGCATTAGGTAAAAAAATTGACTACGAACAGTATCGGCAAGAGTTTAAACTCTGCTCACCAAGTCTACTCTCCTTTCTGTTTTCAGCTTGGTGATTCAAAGTTGACATAAAAAGCATGCAACGATCAAAATCGAAAATGCAAAATAAGAGAAAGTAGACCACTGCATTTACTCAGGATAACAAATTTTCATGAAACCCCCCTCAGAAGAAGATATCAAACAAAGAAACTACTCGGATGGCAAGCCTCCAGCAGAGTAAGCACAACTTTCAAGAGCAGGAAAATCCCATTAGTCGTAGAAGTCCTAGAAAGAAGAGTGTACAAGTAATGCATCCCCTGATAGTCACCTATGAAACTGAAACATGGAATCTGACCAGAAGACTGGCCCTCTAAGATCCATGCAACGTGTACATGAAAGAGTTAGGCTCATCCTCACTCGAAGAGATCACAAGACAGCACAATATATTAGGGAGAAAACAGGAGTCCAAGATATCATAGAATCCATTAGAAAGGTAAAATGGCAATGGACTGGACATGTTACAAGAATGGAAGACAACCGATGGACATCACAACTCACAACATGGTTTCCCAGAAATCACATACAAAACCAAGGTTGGCATATTACAAGATAGAGAGAAGTACACAAGTTAAGAAAATATTCGAGTTTCACCCTAGGCTTGCATTTTATTCTCGAATCACGCTGTTTAATCGTTGCCTCATTTTGGTCCGACTGAAAGTTGCGATAAAAAGCAATTGAAAATAAGAATGATTGTAAAAACTAGTCAAAATCATTAATAATGTTGCAATATTTATATTGTGTAAAGGACTAACTTTTTTTTTTGCTCATCGAAGTCAATAACATTGCCCTCTCGGAAAATGTTGAAAATAAAAGGAATGAAATGAGATTAAGAATGAAGTATCTATTCCTCAAATAAATGAATCTCTGTACTTGCATGTGTACCATAACTGATTATCGAAAAGAATTACCTAAAATTGAAAACACCGGCCCAAGACTTGGGTACTGTTGTTTCAAAATGACCGTATACACCAAAGAGAGCACTTGGGGTCGTTTCTCGATGACGCTTGGAGCAAATTTTCATGGCTGTAGCGCAAAAAATGTGACTACGATTGCTCGGGGACATACAAAGGCAGACACAAAAACGTGCAAAGCGAAAAAAAATCTCTAGTCCACTTGGCTTGTTGGTCGGATGGGCCATCTGTGGGGCGACGATGATTCGATAAAGAGGGGAAATATATATACAAAGATTTTAGTGGAGTATCCGACCAGTCAATAAAAACGAAGATAAAATATCCCACATAGGGCAATTGACCTTAGTCATCTTCAAGGTGACCCAATTGGGAACAAACAAACTCATCGAGTGTCCCCTCAAATGTTCAAAACACTGCGAAATTTCGTTTGAGATCCTTATCAGCTACTTAGTCGTATTCTCTTTAATCTAGCCCCAGTGAAAAACATCTTTTGAGGAAAAAACAGATATTACGGGGAACCTAATCTAAATAATGTGTATGGTCGAGGTGACAGACATAGGTGATACGATATTTATCAAAAAGTAACGAGTGCAAGATGTGAAAAATAACTCTTTTGGTCCTTGTGAATGCAAAGGTCACACAGTATACAAGCTTGCAATGGACTGAGTAATCCAACTGTAAAGTCTATGTTCAGGCATGCACAATATGATCACCTCTGACTGGTTGGCAAATTACAGAGAGGCCACGCAACCGGTTCTCACAATATTAAGAATGGCTGGATACTTTCCGGATAGGCGTCGTATATACGTATACATATACACATATATGTGTGTGCGTATTTGTGGGTGCATGTGTGTATGCATGCATGTGCCCACGAATATAACTGGCTTTAAAATCAATAGCTTACTTGAGTAAATAGCTTTGTTGAATGACGCGATGACCAGCGGCCTCACAAGCTAGGCGAAGCAAGTCGCTGACGTGGACGTGAAAATCGGCCCGTTTTGCACCGTTTCTCCTCTTCCTGAACACCGACCGATCAACCCCCGAATTCCGACCGATTAGGCCGGTAGGAATTAAAACTCGTTCAGGCGGCTAAAAGGGATCAATGTGCAATAGCAACGAGGAAAAGGTCCCCGGCCGGGGTCAGCCAATGCTTCGCTCGCAGTTTTTCAATGGGTTATGGGCCAAAGAGTCAAAGGGCGGAGAGGACACGGGTGCGGGCATGCGCAAATGTATCTACTTAAGATAGAGCAAGCGAGATATGTTACCGTTTTTAGATACCAATGGCTCTGTTTGTATGTGGCTTCATGTGTAGATGTGTAGTTATCTGTGTGTGTATGTGTGCAGAATTATATGTGTTTGTCTAGTTATGTAAGTATGAGGGAAGGAAGGTAGATGTGCGTGCATGTATGTAGCTGTGTATGATAGTCTGCATGAGGTTGTGTACTCGTGCGTATGTGTGAAGAATTGAAACCTAGATAAGTTTCTGAATATCAATGGTTCTGTTTGTATGTGGTTTTATGTCTTGATGTGTAGTTGTCTGTGGGTATATGTGTGTATGATTATATGTGTATGTGTGTGCGTGTAGTTATGTGTGTATGAGGGAAGAAAGCTAGCTGTGTGTGCGTGTATTTAGTTATGTATGAGGTTTTGTATGAGTAAATGCGCTTGTGTGTGTGTGTGAAACATGGAATGAAAGCTAGATATGTTACCGTTTCTAGATACCAGTGGTTCAGCTTATATGAGACTTTATGCGTGTATGTGTGTGTGTGTGTTTGTGTGTGTGGAGGTGTAGAGGTGTGAGTGTCCGTTCAAATGAGAGAAGGAAAGGAAAAGAGAGTGAGTGAATTTGGGTGTGAGTGGGTGTATGGATCTTTGCGCGTAAGCGTAAGCGAATGTGTGTGTTCTCCTTGGTTGCATACGGCGGCCATTTTAGTCCAACTTCATATATATATATATATATATATATATATATATATATATATATATATATATCATGTCAGGAAAGTAATGCCTGATTTATACCCAAATTAACAGCAGTTATATTTAAGGGAAGCAACTATTCATTAATCGCTTTCAATAATGAATTAGTAGTAATTCAATATTTGCTTCATTTAAAACTGTCATTGATTTCGGGACAAATCGGTCGTCATTTTTATGATATATATATATATATATATATATATATATATATATATATATATCGTGCAATGATATGTATATGTACGATGTTTAAGCCGTTTCTCTGTCAATTTGTTTGTTTGTGTGTTTGTTTGTTTGTTTGTCTCGTACTTCTTTTTTTGCAAAGACTACAAGGCTTATCAACCAAATATTCAGCACATACACTGAGGAAAGGTTCCCTCAAAACATAAGTTGTGAGATTGACCTCGGAGGTAAATCAAAGTCACCAAAGGTCATTACTTTGTTATTTTCAGCCAATTTACTGAGTTGTGGGTAGCAATTTTGCCCCTAAGATGCTGGAATTGGTTGAGCGTATGGGTACATCTTCTCCCACTGGGGTTAACAGGCTCAGCAAAATTGACTTCAGGGTCATTCGACGTCATTGAAGATCAATTTGTGTCATTTTTACTAAATTTTCCAAGTCCTGGGTAATATTTTTGCACCTATGATACTGAAATTTGACATAGGGGTAAATCTCTCCTTGGCAAAGGACAAACGCAATGCAATATTGACAGCAGAAGTCATTTGAGGTCATCTCTGGTCGTTCCAAGCCAAGTTGTTAGCCATAATTTCTGCACTTATGAAACTGAAATTTGGCATGGAAGTAAATTGATTAGAAATTTGATTTTGACAACAGGGTCACCATATATCATTTCGGGCATTTCTATCGAAATTCCCAAGTTGCTGGAATGAGCGAATGTGTGTATTCTTTTTGGTTGCATGCGGCGGCCATTTTAGTCCTGCGTCATATATATATATATATATATATATATATATATATATATATATATATGTATATATGTTGCACTACCTTGCAAATATTTTGCATACTGCCACATCTTCACCTGACGAAAGTTATTTGCAAAATTGATGTTGGAAGTCACTAAAAGCCACATGAGTTCATATCTGGGAATTGTTACAGGGCAAAAAAAAAACAATCTCTCAAGATCAATGGCTTTCATCTGTGCTCTCCATGCTTCATTCATGGACGGATCTAAATTGGTTGTTTGGGGTTGGATCCTGCCACCTAATCGGGTAAACACTTATGAAATGTAACCAGAAGCTGTGCCAGACTAAGTGACAACATCATTTGTTATTTTTATGCATTAGAATATGTATCCAGATACGGCTACTTTTACATGTGTTCATATTGTGTAAATAATCGTTTTTTTATTTGTTGCGTTGTGTAAGAGGAGATATTCCAAAGAGCGTATTCTTTTCGCTTGGTTATATATTCAGTATTCTCCCATTGTGACGTCAGGTATCCTTGGTAGTATATATATATATATATATATATATATATATATATATATATATATATATATATATATATATATATATATATGTATATATATATATATATATATATATATATATATATGTATATATATATATATATATATATATATATATATATATATATATATGTATGAATAAATAGATAGATAGATAGATAGATAGATAGATAGATAGATAGATAGATAGATAGAGAGAGAGAGAGAGAGAGAAAAAAAGAGGGGGGAAGAAAGGCAGAAGCTACATGAGAGGTGGGTACATGCTCAGGCGACCAGATGTGACAGATATTAATTTCAGGGACTCACAACGACTGAGGGTTCAGGCGAATAAGAAAATTACATAAATTACATTATTAAATATTGGGGAAGAAGTGACGCTAAAGTTTTTTTAATGTACTTGAATCAAATAGTGTTTAAAGTTGTGTAGCTCTTTAGAATATATATATATATATATATATATATATATATATATATATATATATATATATATATGTGTGTGTGTGTGTGTGTGTGTGTGTGGATATATATATATATATATATATATATATATATACGTGTGCATGTGTAACTACTCTTGTATATATATGGATATAGATAGATACAGACATATATATCTTCATATACATATATCAATATGTATATATATATATATATATGTGTGTGTGTGTGTGTGTGTGTGTGTGCATGTGATACTATTCTTGTATATATATGGATACAGATAGATACAGACATATATATCTTCATATACATATATCAATATATATATATGTGTGTGTGTTTATGTGTGTGTGTGTGTGTGTGTGTGCAAATTACATTATGTACACATATTAATTTATGCGAATAAATGCATATCCAAATGTGTGCCGTTTACATGAGTGGGTTGGCTAGTTAATTTAAGGCTCCGTGGAAGTAATTCTATACGTTAAACTAAATCCATATACGAACATTCAGCATGTGTATGTACCTGTGGATTGAGGGAAAGTTCCACTCTTGCTACGGGCAAGTGCATTCAAGCATGTTTGTATGTCTTGCATTTCGTGCAAGAACAGACATTCTTATCCAATTCAGATATTATCCCGATATTGGCATTTCGCCACTGAAGCAACTTGTAACAGAATGCACAGCGTAGGAGGCCTCGAATAACACTGGAATCTTAAGAGGCCAATGAGGCTCAAGTGGACGGCGATGATAGGAACTTCAACCTTGATTGATACTGACAAGACAAAGGAAGGCGAGAAGGTATATATTCGGGTGGACAAGCTCTGACTACAAGATGTGTCGGAGATTATATTCATCCACTGAGAGAGGCTGAGGGTCCAAACAAATATAACAGAAGAAAGTGGCGGATATTCTCACTGGGAATAAGCTGGCCACCCACATAAGTTATAACGCTTGCCCTACAAACATCTTGCATTTCTCGCATTCTAAACGAAGGGGTTTTCTGGTGTGGTTCAGTTTCACGATTTTCACAACGTGTGCATTTTCCTTCATGGCTTTTTTCTTTGCAACTGCCCAAGAAACATCAAGGATTCCTCAAGAAATTGTATTAGTATCAATACCGAATGCTGTAGGTGTTTAATTTTGTGTCGTAAGGCAACTTGAGGTGCAGCGTCAAGCGTAGTGTAATGGTCAGCCAGCACGTCCCACAGACCATTCAAATGTGTGCTGAGTTCTATCCTCTTAGGTCTACTCAAGATTTTGATACTGTGCCATTCCAATTTATACTCGATGTATACCTCAGTACCTTGGCGTATTTGGTATCTCATAACGATACAGCTTTTTGCAGCTGGATGTTTCACACAAATATTAGCATCTATACTTCACTTGATTGAATCTAATGGTATGGGAATTCATGCACGTGGCCTTCCGAGATTTCTCTGACGTGAGCTGTGTACAAAATTTGATACTTACCTTTGAAATATGTTTGAATGTCTGATTTGATTTATCCCTTGCTTGCCACAACAGTCCTGTAGTTCAGTAAAAATAGCGGCCGTGCGTGATGGAAGTCACCATCCGTATTGTTGGTTATGAGTTTGATACTCACTGGAAACTTATTCTTTATTCTAATCCACACCGTTTATCCAATTACTTAATGTTGAAGGGAATGATAAAATTAAGATGAAGGTTAATGGTAGCAAAAAAAATTATAATAAAATCTACCACTCTCTGAGGAGAGTGATAGCTGACTTATTGATGAAGAATGCATTGCGTTAGGAGTAGTGCACAGGTTGTAAAAGATTGATTTTTTTTCCGAAAAATTAGATTTGCCAGCGGGTCTGGAAATTCACTTGATCTCAACCCTATCTTCTATCTTGAAACCTTGATGAAGGGGGCTTATCTAAAATGGCATCATTGACTTCCCCCCCCCCAAACAACATCATTCAAAAATCATTTGATGGAAATATTCAGTGAATTTAAGGGGAATCAAGAGGCAAACTGTAATTGTTCAGAAAACCTTATTCGCTTGTTTTTGGCGCAAGACCACCACTTATGGATTGATTGTTCCTTTTTCCGTTTTAAATTCAAAACATGTTAGATTTTGCTGCACTATGTTTGTTTAAGGACATCAAAACGACATTTTTTCAGCTAGTTTTGATCCTTTCTCCTGATAATCTTTTTTTTAATTTTTTTCCAAAACCTTATCTGTGAACTCGTTTTTCAGGATTTCTTTTTCAAATGAAAGCAGGAAACGTTATTAAATTCAACTACAGAGGATAAGCTGTCAATATTTCAGATACATTTATAAAACTTGGATTTCATAAATTATAACTTCAAAGTTTAACTTGGATGATACAATGAAAAAAATTTCATCAAAATCCATTGTTTAATAACTAGAAGCCTTCACAGTGTCGCTGCTAAGATATGCTGTCATAAGTTTAGGGTTAGGGTTAGGGATAGATTCATGGTCAAGATTAGATAAATCAATCACAGAATAAATTGGTGCAGTAAATTTGTCTTTATCGTGATGGTAGTTTCGACAGTGAGAAAGAAGTCCATATGTTTAACGCAGAAAAGTAACAATCGACACTTATGCGATAGCTTTTCAGTTTTGAATTCACGACGGTAGCAATGGTCAAACGAGAAAGCTTTTGCTGACACAGGGCACCCTATTCAAATTTCTAACGAAATTTTGTGATTTAAGCTTTGTTTGACTTTAATCAAGATCGAACTTACTGCGGTAATAACATTCAAGCGAAACTAACTCGCTAACCACTACTCCCAGTCTTTATCTTTCTGTCGATATTTAATGAGGCAATATATGTTTGTCACAAGGCCAATGTGGCTCAATCTCACTGTAATAGTAACGATGAACCAAAAATAACTCTCTAACCGCTTATATCTTTCGATTGTCGACATGTATTCCCTGATCGATCTCACACACGCGCATAATTATAAGTGCCTTTGGTAGAACTCCACAAGACAGACATTAGAAGTGACTTCACCAAACCACAAGCTTTGGTGAAGCATATGGAGATCCTGGATCGCTGAGTCACCTGAATCCCTCTCTCAGCCTTGCTAATGTAGTCCAAAGGGAAACAAAAAGATACTGCAGAAAGTGCCAGGAAGTCAAAATTGGCATTTAAGAACCTTAAAAGAGCTCCATTCCTAGACTGGTTGCCAACCATAGCTAGGGAGCCCAGTCTATCTTTTTATTTATCTATAGAGATAGAGGGGGAGAAATGGATACAGGCTTTTCCTTATAACAGTTGGGCAAAGTGAACACAAAATATCTTGACCAGAATTTGAACACGGTTTGTCCGATTCCATCTCTGTACCAACAACCGTTAAGCCACCTGCATCCTCCTAAGGGAATATCCACTGTTTGGGTTATACTATCACAAGGACACCATGATGAAGATTTCGAAGTTGAATGGCAAAAAAACGTCCCCATCGACTATGGCCACTCGATGAGTACCTGATAGACAGATTGCAATTAGGTAGACTTCTGGATAGGAAATGGGTTTATACACGCGCACGAAAAAAAACGATAAAACAAATCAAGAAAAAAGCATCTACTCGGATTATCATCCATGCACAGATAAGGCTGTGCTTTTTTCTCTGCGATACGCACAGATTGACAGCTGAACATGCTTGCTATGCCTGAAGAAATTAAGAGAAAGGCTGGTGGAATTCGTTCTGAATAAGAATCCGGAGAATGTTCGAATACCCGCGGTCACAGTTTAGTCGGGCGAAGCAAAAGAGATTCGATTTCTTTCTCAGGTAAAATCAGATTAGCCATGCAAAGAGAAGGCCCGGTGTAGAGACACACTTTACAGCCATCACAGTTTCACTTACAGTGAGTGCGAAAAAGTATCCGATACCTTTCAAAAAGTTCATTTTAACACACTTATACACCTCCGAAATTGACAAAGTTTAGACCAAATATTTCTGTTTTTTGTACATTTGGAATTCCCCAAATGTCATCCATCAATGTGAAGTCATGCTTCAACGTTGCTTAACTTCGGCGATCTTATAAGAACAGGTTTGTTCGACTTGATTCGGCTGTAACCTTTTCTCCTTGGGGAGATATTCTTCAGTCTTAGTTCCTGTGCTGAGTACTCAGAAGAAGGGCATTGAGTACCAATCTCTAAGTCTTTTGCATGTCTCAATGGTGAATCGACCCACAGCCTATCAAAACCAAGGGGGCTGGGCACACTACAACCAGGCCTGGGTGATCGGTAAACATACCATTTCTAGGCGGAAACATAGCCGATATTCTTTACAATATTAGTCCCATAAGACTGGATTGTCCCTCCCTCTTCTGAAGTTACTAAATCTGTTGTTGACTTCTCCTCTCCGAGCTCTGATAATTTCCAAAGGTTTCCACCATCACCTGCCAAATGCCAGATTTTACGATAAATGGATGAGAGAAGAAACCAGTCTAGTCGGATGCTCAATAGAGAACTGTTACAAGACCGACCTTTTGGCAGCAAAATGATAGAAAAAGCGGGGATGGGGTCAAAGTTACTTTCCTTTGCCTACTGAAGGGGAGTGATTTGAAAAGTCTATTTTAAAAAAATAAACTAAAATTCTGCCAGATACTAACTAAAATATCGATTTAGCATGAACTTGAATTGCAATTTGGATCCCTCATAAACAGGGGTTGTGAAAAAAATTTAAATCCCTTTTGTAGACACAGGGAATATACGATTGAATTTTAGGCCCTCTAGTCCCCATTTTGCGGCCAGTTTGGTGACACATACGTACATAGTCAGAGAGAAAGACTGACATGAAAACTGGAGAAAATATGCTGAAGGTTTTGGCTGACGATTTCTAATGAATACTCTGAAGATTCTGATTTCAATCGTCCTTCTCTGGTATATCTGCATCTACTCTCTCGCTTTCAACAGGTGAGACTCACTCATCTCGAAATTCATGATCATCTTCTGTAATGGAAGTCAGACAAGCTTTCACCAAACAATGATATCTGATCATCGCTCCGAAGAGACTGCAATGAAGAGAACCATAGTTGTCATCGTCATCAGCAGCAGCAGTAACCATTTATGGTCAACTGCTACACCAAGGTTTCCTCTAACGACTACCATGGCAATTATACGGTAATGTGTTTTGGGAAAGGGGGGTTACTAATTGAAATCACCCATCGCAACTATTTCCTGGTGAGCGTGTTTTTCATTAATTCAAAGTTGTCCTTCTCATAGACTGTTTGCTTCCCGGGGCTATAGAACACACTGCTATTTTCCTAAACGTAGAGAAGGGATAGATGGATTCCTGCATCTCCCAGAGGCATTAGTGCTGAGTAAGCATGAACCACCTCGATGGGATATTGATTCCATTGTCCACACCGGTAACCGTTACGCCACTCGCAGATAACCTTTAAAGTAAAAGTGGTTATTTACTACCATTTTTTTAGATGGACTACGAAGTGTCGTCATGGAAACGTTAGTAGTTATTATTTCTGTCATTGTGAGTTTATGCTAAATTGGTCCCTGAGTTTGTGTCCGGTAGCGTTCACCCTTACTTTTCGAAACCTCGAACTTCTTAGTGGTACAACAAAGGATGAGTGAAGAACCTTTACACAAGTGTTTTTTACTATTATTCATTGATTTTGGGGGTCATTTTTTTTTGTCATTCTTTTTATGTCACAATGTTTTGGTCTCTGTGACGAAAGATTTCTCAACAGAAAAATCAAAGATCAATTTATACACAAGGCTGGATTATGTTAGAGGATATACGGATCTTTCATTTATTCCTTTTCATTTTCCATTGAACTGCAGGACTATACTGACTTAAAGTTAATTTGTTACGTTACTTCATCCAATCGAAAAAAATTAATTTGAAAAAAATAAAACAAACAAGACTGCTGAGGCACGAGGTGACGCCAACCAAAGAGGAGCCAAAATGCGCCTTTTTCACTTTGATCAATTCTTGGATGCCTGTCTTGATGCTGTTCTTCAATATGATCCAAATTGTGAACTCATCTGAAAATCACGCTCCACAGACTTGATACAAACGTTTATTCTATTTGCTGCCAATTTTCACCAATAATCGCCAAAGTTTGAACTCGTCTCACTGATTCTATTCTCATTGCCGTTAACTGTTAGCTTACTCTACTCTGACATAAATAATGCAACTCTACTATCGACCATTTCCCCCACGCCATGTTCCCCTAGCTGACCAATTACTTCAGATATCTCTTTTCAACGTTCAACCCTAAATCAACCAATAAGAAATTGAAAAACAAAAATCAGAAGGTAAGAAATCGTAGACCTGTTTCTATATGTATATATATTTGTATGTGTGTGTGAATATACGTAAGCATACATGTATGAATATATATATATATATATATATATATATATATATATATATATATACATATATACATATATATATATATATACGTATGTATAAGACTGATGTGTGTATGCATATATATATTAATGCATATATGTTTGTGAATATGTATGCATTTACATATAAATGTATATGTATAATACGTATATATGTGTGTATATATATATGCATACATATACTTCATTGAATATATACAAATATACATATATATTCATACGTTATTTTATTTGTGTGTATATATATATGCATACATATACTTCATTGAATATATACAAATATACATATATATTCATACGTTATTTTATCTTGTGTATATATATATATATATATATATATATATATATATATATATATATATATATATATATATATATATATATATATATATATATATATAAATCACTGCAGCCTGGAGTTTAATAAAGTATCCTTTGAGTATAGTTGTGTATTATAAAGCGTTTATTGATCGAACCCTAGTCTTTCCACTGGTTGTTTACGCATAGCCCACTATCAATAGATCTTCCCATAGACCTACTTTAATAACATACAACACACTGGGGGTGGAGAAAAGAAAAGAATAGTGATGTTATGTGTTCATGTAAACGTTTTGTGAATAAAGCCCACGTTTGTTTGACGATCTTTCCTATACAAACTGAGTAACAGTAATACAATACAGTAAGATATTGATTTTGATCCTCCTTTACTGACCCATATTAGTGCCAAAGTATAAATGAGATTGGTTTATGTAAGTATGCTACAGTGTTTTCCGTCACATGACGGTGTTTTAATGTTGGAATCATAGGTAACAGCAGATTTTGTCTGTTTTGGTCACCATGTAGCTGTCCTATGAGACAACCGCTAGGGGCTGAGTGACAGCAGGTGTCTTCAAGTCTTAAGCCCGTCTTTCTACGCTCTTAGTCGACAGAAGTGATGTGGATTATGGTTTTACACCAGTTGACGGATGGTTATCGTTGAAGGCTGAGTGACAGTAAGTTTCTTGGGTTCCCAGCCCTACTTCCCCTATCGTCCTCACCTATCACAGCAGCGCTGTGGTTTGCGTCGCCTTCACCATGCCTCCTTCTTGGCTGTTAGGTAATTGCTACAAGCTTAGGATCCTAGGTCCCATATTTCCAGTACTTTCCTCAGTATTCGTGTGGTCCCGAGTAATGCCATTGTCTTTATAGTCTCAATCCCTCTTGTTATCCCCAGTTCCTTCATTTTCGTTTTCAGTGTCTTTGGTACTGTTCCAAGTACTCCCACTATTACTGGAACCACATTAACTTCCATTTTCCACACTTTCTTCAGTTCCCTGGTCAGGTCCGGAGATTTTCCCTACTTTTTCACTCTCTTTCTGTTTACCAAGTGATTCTCCTTTCCTTTTTTACCATCACCAGGTCCAGTCTTTTTGCTGGGATAGGGTGGTCAGTTTGGATGCCTAAGTCCTTGAATATTTCCCGGCTTCATTTTCCAGAGTTATGTCGATTCTGTGCTGATATCACTTGTCTGCATGGTTGAATCCAATTAGTTTACTCAGTTCCCAGTGTATCACTGTTGATATCCTATTATGTCTGTTTTTCATACTCTCCCTGGGCTAGGTGACTGCATCCACTAGTTATTTGATTTACGGCCTTTCCCCTTTCCCCGCATAGGTAGCATTTGCTGTTTGAGTTCTGTTGATTTTCGCCTTGATGTAGTTCGCCTTGATGCATTTGTATGGCCTACCTTGATGAGCGATTCTGTTTCTCTTTTCAGGTTTCCTCTCCGTGGCCATGTCCATGTCTCTTCTTCTTCTTCTTCTTCTTCTTCTTCTTCTTCTTCTTCTTCTTCTTATTATTATTATTATTATTATTATTATTATTATTATTATTATTATTATTATTATTATTATTATTCCTTGTCGTCACTGATTTTTAAAGGAATACTAAGAGGTCTGGTAAGAAACTCAATAGAAAACGTCACGCGACCAACAATTTTTAGCTACTTGCTGTCTTGGTGTGATCAATTGTACAACTGGAAAAGGGGGGGGTATCAACGGATGAGTTACACCTCTCACCTTTTCTTGGGCAGTGATCACTCAATTTTTAAAAATCGGGCACGACTGCCACTGAGAACAAACTAACTTTCATTGTAATTTGAATCCCGTAAAAACTGAAATAAACTGCGAAATAAATCCTACAATAAAAAAAACAACTATTCCGTAAATGTTCAAGTTTTCAGCCTTCTAGCTTCATCGGTACGGTCGGTGAGTGTGATACATGCACATTTAGCCAGCCAGTGGACAAAATGTAGGGGATCATTTTAGTATTAACGTACATTGCAAATTGAACCCACTACTAAAAACCTATTTTTGGGGTAATTCAAAAGGAATGTTGACATGATAGTGAGTAAACGTTTGATTTTGAGTTTATTAATTGACTTAATTAAGTTTGAGCCGTATAGCAAGACTAATGTACCGTGCACATGGGATGCACACACAGCTAGCAAGCCAGTCAGACCAGCTTGAAAACTGAAAAAACCTACGTTGACTGTTTTAGTAAAGGTTTTCTAATAAATGTACTAATCGTCTATCCTTTTATACGATTCAATCTTGTGCAGAAGTCGAGTTTTTTTTTAGCTGAATAATCTTTAATTATTAAAGTGGCTGAAACATGAATTTTCAAATAACAAGAAAACTCTTTGTCCTAGACATATGAAGGAGTAAAAGTTTAAATTTTCACTCTTTTAGCTCCCTTGGTTTGGCTTTCACGCGTAATACATACTTAACCAGCCAGACCAACTCGAGAAATCCATGATGACAGTTTTGGTTGACGGTTTCTAATCGGAAATGAAACTGCTTAGAGCAGTTTTGTGAAACCAGACATTCTCATCGAGTTCTGGCTAATGAGTCAAATACAAAGACGTCGTCGTACTTACTAACCTTTAAGATTATGTTGAATGAGACAGGAACTACTTTGAAAGTTGTGCATTTGCACGAAAGAATTTTAGGTTTTATGAAGTTAACGTGATTCAAAGACGAAATAGTCGAATAAACGCAGCGAACAACTGAATTGACTGCTGGGTTTAGTGAAAATCAACCGATCGAGATCATCTCGAAGTATTCGGTAGAAAATTTCAGTACCAATCTCTAAAAGTTTTGTGAAATGTTCGTAACGTAACGTTATCTACAAAAGTAGGTTACTTCCTGTCTACTTGGAGCCCATTGGTTGAATTTAAGATAGTTTTAGGGCAATGGGGAATGCCGATTCTTCAAGAATACATCATCGTTATCGACCAATATCCAAATCGAAGTTGTTGGGGAGTTAGATACACGCGGGCAATCGTTGGTGATACCTAATTTCTGGTAATCAAGCCTGTTAGAGCTCCATTCAGCTTACAGTACCTGGTATTCCCAAAGGTCGAACATGTAGGTATTGACCAGTTTTTGAGTTGCTTCACCTTGATGATCAAAACCAGTGTGTCTGAGTTTAGTGGTAATCATTTAGCCTCAAGGACAGCTCCCTAATCTTAGTTCTTGTCCTGAATGCTTTACACTGGGACATTGGGTTACATTTTAAAAGTATTTAGTATGACGCAGCGGTGGATTGAACTACTGAATCTGAGGTGAGTAGCCTACTGCTAGGTCATAACGATCGGTATTCTTCCCAGAGTAAGTAAGATAAGAATATTGTATGAGGGAATTGGAAAAGGGAATATGGAGGCAATTCTAAGAAACCAACAGAATCCAAAACAAAAAGAAAGAGAAGATGAATTATAATTAGGAAGGAAAGAAAAAAAAAGAAGTTGAGAAGAAGGAGTTAGGAGACGTATAAAGAAAAAAAAAGGGGGAGCAATAATGACTTCTTTTAAAAAGCAAGAAAATTTCTATTCATGACATCGCTGGCGTTTCCTACTGGGATACATCTAAAGTAGAGAAGAAACATCTAGAATCTAGAGAATCTAGATTCTGTTGATAAACCAGTCAAAATGAGGCCCCGAAAGGCCAAAAAAGTTTCTCGTTTTTCCACAAAAAATTAGAACATTTCAGAAGGGGCCTAGTGGAGTATTGGTGCCAATTTTTAAGTCTCTATACAGAACGGTATGGCCAGGAACGCTGGAACAGACTAATGCATAAACGCAGCAATATATCAAAAGGATAAAACCCTTTGCCTACTTTGGTGGCTACGATGGTTTGATAAAAAAAAGAGAGGGATGAGAAAAAGAGAGAAAGAATCATTTAAAGATTCGAAAGAAATAGGAGCAAAAGATGTGTTTTTAACAATATACATAAAAAAAGACGTACACAGTGAGGATTCTTTCCGGGTAGGAAGATGAGGGAACTAAACGATACAAAGAGAGAATTGTTAAGACAGAGATGAAGAAAAATAGATACAGAGCAAAACAAGAAAGACATTTTAATGGCGAAAAGGACGAAAATGGAGAGAAAATAGAGAGTTAGTAATGGGAAAAGGATTCTATAATTATAATAGTTATAACTATATATATAGCTATATCTCTATAACGTGTGAGATTACAGTCTTCTTTCTTTCTTGAAAAGGGCCTGTATTTTTCTGTATTTTTTATTATATACTTCTTTTTCTTATTTCCCTTTTTGACAACACCATTCTCACCCATCTCCCTTTCTTTCTTCGTTTTAAAATTTCTATTTTTGTGTTGATTGTCTGATAATTAAACAACCATAGTAACGATAGTCGGTGAAGGGTTCTATCACTTTGTTTATATAGCGTATATTTGGGTGTTTGTTTGTGTTCATTTGTTTGGTCCAGTGCTCCTAGCCATTCTGTTTTGTTTACAGACTTGAAAATCAGCATCAGTACGCAACTAAACCCTTCCAAAGATATTTTTCTTCTTTTGACTTTTGAAAAGAAAGCTTTTTTGACCTCTCGGGGACTTATAGCGGGTTTAATAATGACGGCTAGGTCCTCTCAAATCAAGATGTCTCCAGATATTTTATAACACTATTTTAGATGTCCTTCAATGAAAAAAGTCACAAATAAAATCTAATCTGGTGATTTCAAATTTAACGCTACGGTCGGTCAATCATTGACTGTGATGGTGAGTCATTCTCATTTTCTTTTTCGTCCTTGTTGATTTTGTCCCTTTTTCTTTCAATCTTTCCTTGTATCTTTCATTCTTCCTCTTTTTATCTTTTCCCTTTCTTTTTTCCCTTTCTTTCTTTAATTTGGGTTCTTTTAAAGAATAAATTAATAACGTTCGACCAACCGGACCCATGAGTCTTGATCAGATTACGAGCTTCTTTCGAAAGGAACAGAATAATTCAAGCTAAAACACCACCATTGAAATGTAAATACTGCCCAGTGTCAACCTCTGATATGGTGTGAATTTTTTAATTAAATTATCTTTTGCTATTAATCGCTCCCCAATGCTCCCCAATGCTCCCCAATGCACACATATATCCAAAACATCGATAATTATGTATCAACGTTCTCTGCTAATGTCCTCATCAGGGTTGTACCGGGGTTACGTACTGATCATGTGACCTCAAAGGTAATAACAGACAATTGTTAATAAGACCCACTTCCGACTTCACAGGCTTAGCTGTTTACGGTACCTCGTATTACCCAATAGTCACCCAACCAGGTATTGACAAGGCCCTACGTTGCTTAATTTCGGTAATCTTACAAGAACTGGTACATACAACGTGATTTGGCCATCACCCTCTGAGGTCCCTCTATCTTAGTCTTTGTGCTTGATGCTTAGCCAAGAGGCATTGAGTACCATTTTTAGAATATTTGGCATGTCGTAGCCGTGAATTTGAACCCTGAAGGCTACGGTGATTGATAGTTCATTAATAAGCATTTATGTCTCTCAACAAATATTTGATTTTTCATCCATTCTACTTTCTTGTCAATGAACTTATTTCAGTGGTGCGTGTCAATCACACAGATCGAACATTATACGATGAAAATTTCAGATCAAACTCTTGCCAATAACTACTTGTAAAGCTGCTTAATTATTGTTTATATCCCACCTCAAGTCATTATAAATCAATTGCAGGACAAAAGCATCCCTTTCCTCCTTTCATGACGACTGCAATTGCGCTGATCTCTACCATGTAATTCCAGCAAACATCCCTATGTGTATATATATATATATATATGTATATATATATATATATATATATATATATATATATATATATGTGTGTGTGTGTGTGTGTGTGTGTGTATATATATATATATATATATATATGATGGACCAGGAGCATCTTTTCAATTTTTTACTATTCTTTTCATGTTTTCATACAAGTGAGCACAGACCCCTGATTTTAGTGTTGATGAATACTCTCCAAAGGACAGAGCGTTTTTGGCTGCCAATATATATATATATATATATATATATATATATATATATATATATGTGTGTGTGTGTGTGTTTGTGTGTGTGTGTGTGTTTGGTATTGTAAAAATGTTTGGTCGATTTGAACAGATTGATTAGCGTGTTCATCTGTGAAGATGCCTTGCGTTTCTCATGTCTCACCGGACATCTCACACATCCCACGAAATAAATCACTCCATCACAAAATGGCCTTCGTTTTTTGTCAATCTTCCATTCCTTAGGAAAACTATTTCGCACCTCCAGTTCCAGGCTGAGTGGGTATTTTAAAATAAACTCTTTGTAATGTATTTGATACTCTTTTCACTCAGTATACCCTCACCAATTTTTTCTATATACCTCTCTCTCTCTCTCTCTCTCTCTCTATATATATATATATATATATATATATATATATATATATATATATATATCTTTTCTTTTGTTCTTTTTCTTTTTCATTGACTCTTTTCATTGTTGTATCTCTCGATATCATCTTCCATTTTACTAATATCCTTTGCTCTACGAAAGTTTGCTTTATGCCACTTAAGTTTTATCAGAGATCACAAAATTCTAAACTGTGAGCACCTGTCCTTCAACTCGATATATTTTGTGCATCCGTTAACAAGATTTGTCTCAAGTTATGAGAAATCCTTGAGGGCTCGTAGAGGAGTCACACTTAACGCAAAACGAGCAAAACTTAATGATTGAAATTTTGGTACGCTCAAAAAAGTTTCATGTATAAATTAATGATTAGTGTTTCTTCGCTTCACGCCATTTTGTTTCCATAATGGTTTCATAAGAACTCTCTACTTTCCATTTTCGGTCATCAGTTCTTTCAGCCAAAGATTCGATGAGATTGCATGTTTTGTATGCTATTTTGTTTACTGGTTGTTTCTTATTTATGAATAAATTTAACATGACTATAATTTATAGCACACTTACATTCTACTTCCTTAGTCCCAAAATATTTATCACCCAGTGATGACTTTGTCACTGCAGGATGGCAACAATTCTGAATCAAAGGAAATAATGTGCAAGAGTGTTATGAAATTATGGTTCTAGGAAATCTATTCTCAATTATGAAACTACGTAAATACAGTTCTACTTTCCGATATCGGGAAAACTTCCATTTTTTCTTTGATCTTCTTCACTCTCTCGCAATGTTTTCCTTTTCTCTTTCTCTCTTGTAAAATCCCCACCCCTCTTACGGTGGTTTGAGTTCATGACCAACTAATTGTCAGGACACAATTGTCTTAAGGATTGAGCTAAATTGACAAGTCTTAGATATTAACAAAATTTCATCTAACAGATATGCAAAGGCTTATCTTACTCTAATAAATGATATATACACATACACACACACACACGTATATATATATATATATATATATATATATATATATATATATATATATATATATATACATACGTATATATATGTCTTTTATCTATTGTATACACAATACGAAAGTTTTAATCATCATCAGTTGGAATCATTTCATTCTAGTAAATGAATACATTAGTACAAATATATGAATATCGTTTAGTACATTTTCCTTCATTTTTAAGGTTTTGGGGGTTATATTGAAGGAAGTATTAAGGGTATCGAATCTGCTCTTGAAATTCAATTTAAAGATTCATATGAGGAATTTAGAATGACTTTTATCTGTATATGTGTATGTATTTGTGTTCCAGATAAAATTCCTGGAGTCAGGCAATTGTTTTGTAGTACAAATTTTTCTGGTTCTCAGCAATTACAATTTTCATCTAGATTTTTTATCCGACTTTCTATTATTTATTCGATTTAGCATTTTGGTTACGGATTATTATTCCGAAATTATTCATGCAGCTGCACGGCAATTTTGATTTGTTTGAGTTGGAAGTTTGGTGTAATCTATTTTACGGTGGTAAGTATCTTTCAAATAGATCTAAGATGTTTTTGCTGACGATTATTATTACTAGCTTATTGGCGGATGAAGTAAATCAAATTATATCTCTTTTTCTGGCTCTTTTGTAAGTTTTGATATTCCAGGGGCATTCTTGTTTTCAATATCGAATTTTAGTTTATATTTTACAAATCCACTATCGTTTAGTGCTTTCCTATATATATATACATATATATATATATATATATATATATATATATATATGACGTTTTATTACTTTGAAACTCTATCATAAATGACTTCCCGTTACAATTCGGTGAATGTATCATTTGGCCTAAATAGCATTTGCGCAAATAACTGCTATATGTCAAATTTTTTGTTCTCTGTCTGCATCTGCTCTCTTTGTCTTTCAACACAGACACATGTAATATCATAAGCTGGATGTACAATCCGATAAAAATAATTATAAATGCGTTATATTACTTTGAAACATTATTTCAAATTCTTTCCCGTTAATACACGTTATACAATTTCTTTTAATGATATAATCGTCTCGTTTGGGAAGAGAAAATATGATCAGTGAATGAACAATGTAAGAATTTGGACACATGACCGTTTTGGGGGTCTTTGTACTTGAATAGATTGAACATTATCCAGAGAAAATTTCAGATCAAATGTCTGCTAATAACTTCGAGTCAGGTCACAGTCTGATTGATCAAACCTCGAATATACCATGAAATTAATATGCTTCTGTTGTTTGACGTATCATTTATCACACACATAAATCCCTTGACAAAACTTTCTGTCTTTATTTTCACTTTCTCTCTACTCCCCACCTCCCTCACACACACTGGACATCCAAGAATTATATTCATATATATATATATATATATATATATATATATATATATATATATATATATATATATATATATATATGTATGTGTGTGTATGTATGTGTGTGTGTGTGTGTGCGTGTGTGCGTCAGCCTTTGTGCTTGTGTGTCAGAGTGTTTGCTTGTGTATGTATATATTGATTCTATGCTCATAGAATATATATATATATATATATATATATATATATATATATATATATATATATATATATATAATATACAACAATATACAAATTGATTATAAAAGCCCTCATTCTGCTAAAACACTTGCCTTCTTCCACATAAAATGTTCAAATATTACTGCAGTCTCCCAGGAGGCCTATTCTTTTAGGTGAATCAGTAAACTGACGATAGCCAATGGAATCACAAGAGGAAAGCCATTAGCGGATTCGATTTCAGCAATAATAGAGCGCTTCTGGCTGGAATAAGTGTCAGGGCCAGTCTAAGCAAACATTAGAGATGGCCCTAATTCTACAACCACAACGCAAGTAATGAATGAATGAATGAATTTGCTTCGCGAACGAAGATTTTCGTAGGGTTTTCCACTTGGATAGGACCTTAGACGCCGGCACAATTAAGTTTTAAAGTGAAATGCAACGTGTGCAGGGCCAACCCCACCTTTTAAATCAAGGCATTGCATCCTATGATACATCGAGGTTGTACGGGGCGGAGTTGGCCCCCTTTGTTGTGTGTTTTACAGGACTTTCTTTCTCCTGACAAATGCTCTAGATAGTTATGAGAGTTATTTTGAAGAAATATTCAGATAGTATCGTTGACCTGCGACCAAATCTCAGGACGTGAACATTACGTAGTTGGTAGATGCCTGTGCTGGCTATAGATTTCTACCGACCCTTTGAAAGAGAATCAGCAGAGCTGAGCTGTCTGCAGCTTCAGACACAGACCCACAGGACAGCACGGTTGTCTGCAACTTCAAGCCCATATCTTACTTCTAATAATAATAAATTGCCCTCATGAGGTACCAACACACAATTTATTTTTACGCTCTACAAAAGTCGAATATCAGAAAAAAAAAAAAAAACTGAACAAAATTTTCTGGCCCCAACAACGAATCAGTCATGACGAACCTATGACTCGAGTGTTAACAGAGGCACGGTGCAGGTTTTTCGTGACTTGCGATGTACTTTGGAAAAGCTATTTTTCTTTCGATTCTATCATTGTATTTTTACAAGTATAGTTTGAAATTATGAGTTATGTTTTATTAAACACAATTTCTATGAGTACATTCGAAAAATAGGCTGCTTATTCAGAAGAATTGACCAAAGACTAAAATACATGTTTACTTGTAAGTGACACTCGATAAAGAAAATAAAACATAGATTGACCACCTTATTTTACCAGCCATGTAAGATATTTTTCTCTGATAAGGTACGATAACCAAAACTGTTTTTTTATTCTCTATAACAGACAAAGTTATTCTAACCATACATGTGGCAAACAAGTTTTTCTGTAATCTTAAGATCATGTTCCATGATATAGTCTTCTTGCCCGGGCAGGAAAAACTTATTTTGGACATCAGTATTTTTCTCAAGCTTTTTCAATGGTCGAACCTTTCTCTTCCAACTGAAAGACAATGTCTAATCACACCCTGTAAATGCATGAATGCCGGGTAGACCTTCACAAATTGATGCACCGAGAAAATCATATAATTCATTTACATCAATTTACCTGAGGGTGATCTGTGTATACTGCCCGACATCTACGCAGATCTTCAGTGCTGAATCCAATTTCGACCTGTTTACGCGAATGATTATCAGAACATCAGAATGTATAGTTCGGAAAACAACATTACTGCATTTAGATACTGACAATCAGTTGCAAATCTGCTTTTTCGTGTATGCTTTTCATGTACTTTTATTCGGTTCTGAAAGTTCTGCTAATGATTACTCTATGAAAGAGGTATTTTTCTGTATAAGTCACAATAACAGTATTCCTTTCAAAATCCCTACTGCAAAATTTTCTCCCAAACTTGGGACAAGAAATGTTTATTAAAGATGTCTTCAAATTTTTATTCAGAAGCATCGCATGAAAATTGTTTGGTCTTTTTGCGTGGGTCCTGACATTTCATAATCTTCAGAATAATCCTGCTAAAATGCCCTTGCTTCTATCTCACAGTCCCTAATTGAGGGTGTCATGATCTTGTCCATAACAGAATCAATTCTATCTGATCCAAGTTTGCATAATCTTCAAAATGATTCTGTCCACCTGCACTTGCTTCTATCTCACTGCCCTTAATTGAAGATGCCGTGATCCTGTTAAGAAGTAAATCAATTCTATCTGACCCAAGTTCACAAATGTTTCAGGATGGATCGCTTATAAAACCAAATGTGGCAGGTTGATTTTGAACAAAGTGCAGGAAGAACTAACCATATATGACAGTGACATCCACACAACTACGATCAGTCATCAACATCGACTTTTATATTTCCTGCATTGTTTCGTCCACTTGACACAAACTCAAAAGAACTTGGCTTAGGGGTATGAAGCACCTCATCCAACTCAATTTTTCGTTACAGCGCTAGAAAACAAATGTTTCCGAACAAGTCACGCTCCATTCTCAGTTCAACAATCTTTGTTTTGAATTTCTGAGCTTCGATAGCAAAAATGGAAGTATTGCTTTTTCCGTATCAGCTGTTTAAATCTGGTTGCGCTCGTAATACATTCTTCGAAAAATGTTCAACTTAACTTTGAACTGATGCTATCAATATTCAGCAAAAACACTGTTGTGTTACTTAATGCTACTTTTCCTGATCCGAAGTTCAAATCTGGTTGAGTTCGTAATACAATCCTCGAAAAATGTTCAGCTCAACTTTTAACCGATGCCATCAATATTCAGCAAAAATACTCTTGAGTTACTTAACGCTTCTTTTTCTGATCCAATGTTCAACAAGTCTGCTTTCGGTATTTGTTCTGAAAATGGATTCATGGATTCTTTAACTGAAGAAATGGTATCACTAAGATCCATGCAATCTCTCTTAATTCTTTCAGGTCGGATGTAACGTCTTTCTTTGATACCATTCCTAGATCTCCAAGAAATTCAGACTGAATATACTTTCGCAAAAGATCTCTCTCTCTTCCCATCTTTGTCTAGCTACAATAGCGTTATTCATCAACTGTATACCAGTACGCAATTGTTTATTCAGGAGAAGACTATATAACCTTTGGAAAATGCTGTCGTGGTCCTTTTCAAAGAAAGTAACGCTTGTTGGGATCCTGCACGTAACTCTGCGAGTCTTCAAGTAGTATCAAATTTTCATGAAATGTAATTATATAAAGGGTATAGTTTTGACATGTCATTACACATGCCCAGTATATTGTATATCATTTGGGCAGTATCATGTTCCTAAGTGAACCACAAGCGCTCATCAGGATGCTGTAACATAAAGGCATGGAAGTGAAAGATCTCCATCGCTACAGCCAAGAGCTGGTGCGTCCTTTCAACCAGGTTGTAGTCCGCTCCATGTAAAAATTCCCTCAGTGAGCCGTTCTTCAACAAACCACATTCATTCGAAAAATACGGAGCGCCAAATTCAACAATAAGTTTTCCCAACACATTAGAATATGCCATTTTCACATTGAAAAGCACCAATATTGAAGGAAACATTATTATATATTGGCTTCCAAATAGTTTGAATTTCCATCGCTTCTTTTGCTTTAGCTAACTCATAGGTTACTGATGTAGGATTATTATTGCATTCATGTCATATGTTAGGATATTAACAATGGTTTCTTTGAGTAAGGTACACTATCAGGACCTTTATCGTTTTGGTATCTACGAGGGGCAATTCAATACCAACAATCATTTCAGTATCATATTTGAAAAATCTCCATCGTACATTTAAAGCCAAAAGTGTCTTGAAAAGTGTTCTTACCGTCTGAAGTTTCAACGAATTCGTCATGATTATCAAAAGTTACCCCTATGGCTTGATCTGATTTTAGGCTCATTCCATATGGTGTCATTTAAGCGTCACCTAGAGTGTAATATATTAATTCTGTTTCTTCTGTCTTATAACCAACCAACCTATTCAAAGTTTCAACCATTTTTTCTGCTTCCCGTCGTGATTTTTACTGCCAGTTGAAGTTTAAGGTATTCCGAAGACTTTTTACAGCAAGAAGTGGTAGAATATATCTTGACAAAGTGTTTATGCATCTTTGTTTAGAATCAATATTCCCCTGCTGTTTGCAAGTACCAAGAATCAAATATACGAAAAAAAAATGATTCCATATATCAGGCACATCTACTTCACCATCAAAAACATCGCAGAGTTTCAGATTTTCCAGCAATCTTTTTTTTTCTTCTTCTTCGGAGCTTCCATAATAACTCTTTGCAACATGAAGGCTGCATCTCTTATCTTATAATGAATTTTATTCTCTTCAACAACATCATTCCTCAACGTTTCAGATATTTTTTATATATATATAAGCATGGTGAATGATGTTTCCTGGCATGAAATTTCCTCGCTCATTTTTTTTTATCTTTTCTGTCTGATCCAAGATCACAAACACGTTTTATGATGGATTTGCTGATAAAGCCAAATGGGATTGCTGGATCTTGAAGTGAGTGCAAAAAAACTATTTGACAAACATTTCTTCATTTTATCTCGTAAATGAGAAATTGTACTCTCTAAAATCCCTCCCACCCTAACTACTCAACGTTATTGATTAAAAAGAATATTTAAAAAAGGTATGGGTATTTTATTTACACTCGGGTTACAATTGAAAACCTGTATATGGCTATCTAACCTGGTGTTAGGGCCAGAAAACATTGGTCAGGTTTTTTTAGGGGGGGGGGGGCATATCTGCTATAGAGAAAGAACATTGTTTTGGTTCTGGTTCCTTACCGGGGAAGATTAGCTCACTTGGTAAAATAAAGAGGCAGGGTCTGTCTAGGTTGGTGAAATTTTTTCTTAAATTTTCTTATTTAGTTTTGAATTTTTGGATTAATCTTTTATCTGGTATCACTAACATGAAGAAATATACTTTTGTCCCTGGTAGATGCTTATAGATTAGAGGCTGATTTTCTAATATATGTATAAAACTAGGTATAAATTATAGGGATGACTATTATATAGATATATATAACTTCAAATTATATTTATAAAACTAAAATGATGAAATGATTTTTTTTTTCTCAAAGCAAATCACTTGTCAGCAAAACCTTGTGGTATGCCACTTTTGACACGCATGTTATAGTCGCCATAGCTGACTTACGGGCGCCTGGTCTAGTCAGAAAAATTTGATCAGTTCTGTTTTTTATTGATTGTTGGCAGAAATGGAGTGTAAAAAATGAACTTCGGGAGTTGGATAGTACCGATAGGGTGTAATTCAGATTAGAAGTCACAAATATCTGGTCTGTTCTCAAAATTTGTCACGAGTAAGCTAAGATTTCACCTTTACCTTGATACCTTATGAAAGGCGATTCAGTCCCATAAAGGCTTTTGGTACTGTTTGGAGTCTGGCTGAGCAGACCTCTCGAAATTGACTCAATTTACTTGACTTGATAACTTATGATAATTTTTTGCTTGGTATTTTATGGAGGACAGAAAATTACATGTTTTTCAGACTACAAATTCGAAGCAATCTTCAACATCTTGTAAAATCTCTTTCCAAGTCTTGAGTCAGCATAGCTTTTCTACTGTAATGAGAAAAAGAACAAGAAGAAGAATTCCCATTAAATTTTGGGGAGTAAAAATTAAGTTTCATCTTCAGTGATTTGAAATCCCAACCAAATCTCTCACCAAATAAGTAAATGAATACTGCATAGAAAATTCAGACATATTCGCAGATGCTAACAAATACTAGCGGTTTATCTCATTTTGATAAATAAATACATTAATAAAATTAACGTTTCCAAACTTTGGTTTGAAACTACGACTAAACGAACTGTTGCGCTGAAAGAAAATTCGTGTAGATATTTCTATTTGACCGTTGCTCTATCGTATTTAGGTTAAGTATGAATCTGTCATCCCTGTTTTCTTTCTGATCCCCAAAATTCCTGCTGGTTGACAAATGAAATCTTCGATGTGAGAGCATCCGGGAAGATTATCATCAGCAGCAGTAACAGCCTTTAGCGTCTCTCGTTAGACATGGATCCTCTCCAAGAATCGCCAGACCTTTTATGGACGTTGCAGAATCAATATTTTCTGAATTTATGTAGTTTGTCGCACCATCTCATATTTTGACAGTCATAGTTTGTCATATGATCTCTGGTGAGACATGATGTCCAGCGGTTGTCTGACATTCTTGCAATATGACAAGCTCTTTGCCGATTGATTTCTCTAATGTTCTGTGATACCTCTGACTTCTGTTTTTCTCTCTTTGTTGTGCTATGATCTCTCTATGTGATGTTGAGCATGATTCTCTCTTGTGCAAGTTGTGTGGTTCTCAGTCTGAGGGGCAATCTTTTAGTTAGATTTCACGTTTCAATTCCAAAGGTGACAATCAAAAGGATGCATTGGTTGTATACAGCTCTTCTTTGGACACATTCGTTTTTATTGTTCTTGGAGGTTGGGATAACTTTACCGAAATCTTGGCAACTTGGAATTATTCTTCACTTGATTTCTTCTGTTGAGGATTTCATGGATATTCGTTGTCCTGAGTAGATGTAGTCGTCTACTCTCTTCAGCTCTTTGTTTTCTATTCCTGGCATTCGTTTTACCGAAGGTCATGTTAAGGCCTGTTTTTTTGTTGTTGTTTTTTTTTTTCGAAATCATGACGGTTGTCTGGAAGAAGGACAAGGTTGTCAACAAATCCAAGCACTCTCCTTTTACTACATTCCCTACCATTAACAACTATTGCTTTGTAACTGAGAGTGCCGGCTGCCGGCTGGAGGCATGAACCTGAATCCAATCTCATTTTTATTTACCTATCCAAACCATCCCAGAGGTGAAGAATGGACAGGCTCGTTCATTCTGAATTGGAAGCTCACATAGTGCTCTGGCTCACACAATGTCGTCTTACTGCTGACCAGGTAACCTATGAAAAGTGTTTATTTAAACTTGTGCAGTGAAGTCCCCTCTGATGAACTACCAAGTTACGTCAAGGTCGAGCAAAACGTCCCAAAGTTATTGAAAATGGCCGGATACTTTCCAAAGAGACCTCGTATTGCTAAAGCCATCTTTATGATTATTCTATACGTTTGAATCTCCAACGTCGAGACTGTACACTCACTGTTCTTATTCCTCGATTGGATAGTCTTCTTAACAACTAATGAAAACAGATTTGAGTTGTCACTCAGTAGAAACCGTCATGTGGCCAACGTCTTTAGGCAGCTTGTTGTTCTGGGGTGATCAATTAAAAAATAGGTAAAGGGGTACTCAACAAATAAATTATTTCTTCTGTCTTTTGTTGAACAGTGACCATTGAAAAATACTAATTAAAAAAAACAAGCATGAATGCAGCTTGGCAAAAATTAAGGGATAAATTTAACGTTAACATACACCAAAACCTATCCAGGGGAAGTTTCTGGGGAAAAAATGAGTGTATTTTCCTGAAATGATAAGGAGTAAATGTTGAAAATTTCATCTCTTTAACCCCCATTAGCGCAGCCTAAACGCATGAGAGATAGATAGCCAGCCAACCATCCAGCAAGCAAACCAGTTAGCTACTCAGTCAGCCAGACCAACTTAAAAGCTGAAGAAACTTATATAAACAGTTTCGATGACAGTTTTAGTTAATGGTTTCTAATCAATGATTCAGATGTAGTCATTTAGATTTTAGGTCGTGGGTTGAGTGAAGTGGATTAACATAACTATCGAGAGCTTGAAGGTTATCCGAAAACTTTTAAATTTGATAAATTGGGATTAATTAGTAATTTTCAAAGATAGGAATTATTGATTATGTCATTCTAATGAACGTTAGATACTCCAGGGAGATAAATTACTGATTTGTTTTAATAACATACAGAACATTTTATTAAGTTGTGTCACATGAAAGGGGAATGGGATGGCTTAACGGCAAATGGCACGAAGAATGGAATCGGTGAACTGAGTTCTAACCCCAACTGCGACAGTGTGCCTCCACCCTGCATCAATTCACATGAGAGAGGTATGAACATACTTCTTCCAAAATACCTAAGAGTATTTGGAGTCCTTTAGCTCTGTGAGGAATGGGGGTCGCGCTGAAGGAGAGGTCATCTTGAGCGTCGTGCTGTAAAGCAGACTATCTTGAGGTCCGTGCTGTAAGGAAGTTCATCTTAGACGTTGTGCAATAATAAAGCAGTTCATTTTGGGCGTTGGTACTGGTTGTTTCAAGTTGTATTACACGAAGTGTCTGATTCATGACAATTCATGATTTGATACTATAATAATTTCAAGTGTTCTACTCTTAAGCATTGTAAATTCAGCAAATTATTTCGAAAATTTGAGGAGACGCTGTGATAAGTGCCTGAGTTCAGACATGAAGTGCTTTAAAGGGGACGAAGTTGCCATAACCCTGAGTAGGTTATTTGTCTTCTATCATTAAATGACCGAATACTCTGTGCTTAACTCTGAAAGCCACATTGTTACTTCTAAGATCCCGTTGGAATATCCTTCCGCGCTCTGATGCAGTGGATAGGTAAATGGCAATGGGGTTGGGTTTGGGATAATTTGAGTTCATGCCTGCAGTAGGCCATTAGTACTCACAAAGGAAGATTTTCTCAAATGAAATTTTATTTCCCTTTTCTAGAAGAGTGCTCACTATAAAACGCCATTTTTGGAGGGTGTCAACTCTGCACAAGTCAGTGGACAGAGTCCGACCCCACAACTTCTCATCGATATTCATCACCTCCCAGCCCCTCTTCTTCTTTTACTTCTTGTTACACTTTATCTCAAGGGTTCACTTCGCTGAAAACTCAATTATCAACAAGTTGGTGCTAGAACTTCCCGGTGACTGCTTTATGTTACTCCACCCCATGTCAGGCCCCACGTCCAACAACAATGTCTGTGTAAAACTCAACCCCGTAGCAACCAAACAACGCTGCCCGCTAAGCACCGACTACAATGGATGTGGGGCGATCAAAATAGCAGAAAGATAACATTTATTTCTAATGCCTTTGTTATTTCACTACAAAAGTGCATCAGCTGGAAAACACGTGAGACATTTGCTCAAAGACATTAAAAAAAAGGATTGGAAAGGAAAAAAGGAAGAAAGAAAAAAAGAAATCCAAAATGAATGAAAGAGAGGAAGAAAAGAAGGGAGATGAGGGGGATAGGGGTGAAACAAAAAAGAGAGGAAGGGACGAAATACTAGAGAGAGAGGAACCGATAAACTATAAGGCAGAAAGGAATGAGTTGAAATGAAGAAGATTAATGAAAGAGACTTGAGATTAAAATGAAGAGGAGATTGTGAAAGAAAACGTTGAACAAAAGGTGGAGGAATGAACAAATAAAGAAAGAGAAACAAAGAGAAAAAGAAGATGAAGAGACTATGAAGCAACTTTTTTCTGGTGCCATTCCAATAAAACCTTTAACTGACAAAAGCAAATTTCCCAAATCATTTATAATATAGAGCTGCATGTCGGGTGAAGGACATGGGGAGATGGAAAATATTATGAGTAAACAGTCAATGCTCTGGTATAGGAATTTGGGACGCTTTTCTCATTCTTGTGATAGAAAATATGTTTAGTGATGACAAAGTCATTTCCAGGATGAAGATACATCTTGCTATAGAGCGAAGGGTTTTAAAGATTTTTTTCGGGAGAGGCATATCATCTAGATGATATGGACAGCAAACAGTCAAGATTTCGAACCAACAGGAAAATTTATGGAGGAAATTGTTTTTTTTTTAAATAGTCCATGACAAGGTTTCATCCTCCAAAGGTGATCTGTCAACCTATCATTCCAGATATTTTTAATATTGTTTTTTGTTGGCTGAATCTATGCCTCAAAGAATTCAGGCAGTCATAAAAGCTTAAGGAGGAGCACTAAATTTTAATTGTGATTTGCTTATTGAGGATTCCATATTTTACTTCAGTATCGAGGGATTCCTCATTCTTTCTAAAGATTAACTGATTCCATATTTTTTCCTTTACGGGAAAATATGCTTATAATTCAAATGATTTAATCAACTTTGTTCGAGGTATATTTCCTATAGCCAGAAAGTTAAGCTATAAAACAAAAACTGTTTTGTGTTATATATATATGATTTGTTTATTTGCTATGAAATAGAAAAGCTGGATGAAGATCCTCAAAGGGTGGTGATTTCACTTTTTTTGTTATGAGTAGTATAACTTTACGATGGATGTCTTGCATAGAACTGAATTCTGGTAAAGAGATTTTTTTTCAATTTATCATAGAAGAAAAACCTTTACAAAGATGACATATAATGCAAAGAATTTCCAGACTTTATATTCAAAACTATGTTTTATTATTTCTTCATACACAAACAGACTTTGTACTTCGCATAACGCAAATAATCTTAAAGATTGATTCGGTGACTTTATTTTGTTTTTATTCGATTTGGCATTAGATAAATAATGGCTTATAGCGACTGTCTGACTTTATAAGCACATTTCTTTCTGTTGAAATGATTTTTGAAAAAAACGAACTTCAACAATGGTTTTTTGTCGATAAAAATCTTGGAGCAACAATGGGAGATGATATCGCCTTTGAGATATCTCACAGTGTTGTAATGCTTACTTTTATCCATATACATGTGTGTCTGAGTGTGTGTACGTGGGTAAACAGTGATATATATATATATATATATATATATATATATATATATATATATATATATATATATATATATGTGTGTGTGTGTGTGTATGATTATTGGATGGGTAGGTTATTTCTGACATAATGGTGAGGTTTGTTTTTTCATAGACAATGAGGAAAGACAGATTGGGTGGTTAGGTATAAATTCCCGGACGTTTTGTAGGGGGTGAGGCCACACCATTAGCGAGATGGAGAAATGAAGAGAAGATTAAAATAACTGGAGATTTCTGTGTTGTGAATGGGCGGGGTGCATGTGTTTGCCATTGTCTGGGGTCGGGGGATCTTTTGTTTGGTTGAGGGGTCATATATCTGTCGTATACCATCTGTTGGATCAGGGATGGGCACTTGTGGTTAAGGTCGGTTCTTTTTGTTTTCCTGTGTGAGTTGAATTTGTGTCCTCTCTCTCTCTCTCTCTCTCTCTCTCTCTCTCTCTCTCTCTCTCATAGAAAAGATAAGTCCAACCGTGACATACTGCTATGTGATTGTTATTATCTGCGCTACGCTTCCCGATATATTTGTATATTATCATAAACATGTGATACATGGTTATATGATTACAACTAAGTATATATATATATATATATATATATATATATATATATATATATATATATATATACCAAAGTACAAATCTATAATTCAGTATTCAATGTGTGATGGGTTTATTTCATAAAGTGCTCGATATATCCAACATTAAGTTAAGTTGAAGTAGGGCTGTCATCAACTTTCATGACTGCCTGAATTCTTTGAAGAATAGATTCGGACAATGAAAAACAATATCCTCGATCAAGTATGGTGGAATAGAAGATTCGCTACACAAAATCAGCATCAACAAAATGAAATAGAAATAATCAAACACTGCAGACAGACGGTACCGTTCAATAACAAAGAATAATGGACAAAAAACGACCTTTACCGCTTCGATGTTTCAATGGGGAGTTTTGATTCGGCTGAAATTTCGGACTTGATTGCTTTGTACATTTTATACAACCCTACTAGTTACATTCTAAAATATAGGATTATACCGAGACGATGGTTGTACAAAATATCAGCGAAAAATACTTCAATAAAGAAATGAAAAAAATGAACCTAGAAGTTGAAATTAAGACTAGCATTACAATTTTTTAAAAATTTTCCAGATGTTATTTTTAATGTAAATGATAATACTCACAAACCACATGGGAAAGGAAATTCTGAAATCATATATATTGACAGGAAATCTAAAACAAAATCATAAAAAGATCCTTAAATCAATAGGAACTAGGCTAATGTACAGTTCCTCAAACGAAATGATATTTAACAATGTAAGAAAAGATATATAAAACCCCGAAAGGACGGCTGTTTTCCGGTATTGGTTTAAATACGATAAAAAATGAAATCCAATGGAGTACATAGCAACTACAAGAATGGTAGAGGTAGAAAATTGTCAGGTATACACAACCATTCGATCTACAAATAAAAGCCAACATTGGGAAAATCTTCCTCAAACGAATAGAAAAACTCTTCCCCCTGAGCAACCTACCGTGTAAAATAGTTTACAGGGACTAACTCAAAATTAGTTACAGTTGTTTGGGCAATTTCAAAAAAATCATTAAAAAACATAAAAGCAGAACGATGAGGAATAAAACTAGTAGAGAAAATATGATATAATCAGACTGCACTTTGCAAAACAAATATCCCAAATCGAAAATTGTATATAAAGCTAAAATATCAACCCTAGAGAGACTCTCAGAAGCGAAATAGCATATAAGAATATTGAAAACACCTTTCAAATCAAGATTAGCCAACTGTACACCATCCTTTACAAAAGATAGATACAGAAACAATACATCGTTATTCACGCATTACTGTGACCTAAAAGCCAGAAATCCCCTACCAACAGTTAAATTGAAGATTTTAAAACAAATACACATGTGACAGAACATTGGAAGCCCATGATACCTATGCTTACATGAGAAATTCGAAATATCCTCATCTTTACTAAAAAAAAAAACAGACTTAATAAATAGAAAAAATGAGGTCGCTGTAAAATGTCGAAACCTCTCAAACTTTCTATCGAAAAACATAACTTAACACTCAACATATGAGTATACTAAGATCAACCACCATAGCTATCTTATTCTTCTCGTTTTTATTAGTAGTAATAGTACTATTACTATTAACATTATCATTAGTCGCATACTCCAGCCACTTTTAGCACAACCTAATCACCTCCAAATAATCATCTCAAATATATAGACGGAAATCTGCCGAGAATATTAAGAGAACCAAATATGTAAAAGTGAACCCTAACACTTGGGGGCAGATAAAAGTAGAAAGATACACTCCTTCAGAGGAAACATACCACAAATAGCTGATGGATGAACAGCATACTGATAAAAAAATGTCTCCAACATCCCAGGTAATTAATAATAACTAGCTAGGAATCCATCTCCTTTATGGAAGATAAATTATGAGAAGTGATCAGCAATTAAGCTAGGAAAAAGAAAAGAAAAAACTATCTCGAAAAATAGATACTCCTCCAACAACGTCCTAAATAGGGATCCAAATAAATTAAGTCATTTGCCAAAAGTAGGCCAGAAACATAAACGTGTTTGTGATAGCGAATCCATCATTTCATCACGTACATATAGTAGAGTGGTCTTAAAATATTGATAATTTGCAGAATTGTTGTAGATGATGTTATAGTGTTTAAGTGTTGTGGGCAATATTCCAGACAAACTTGTGAGTATCTAAAGGTCGCTTTATTTCTCATAATATCATTCTTCAAAATCGACTCTCAGACACTTCAGCCAAGTCGATCAAAATTGTAGCTTTCCTTTTTCAGGCTCCAGTTAAATTCATTTAATTCTAAATAAACTTTATATACAACTTATTGACGTAAGAGATCATTTCAGATCATATAAGTATTTGAAATATGTAGCTATTGGAAGCTACGTGAAGTATTAAAAAAACATACGATGCAAAAACAGGACATACAAATACAAAATGATCATGATTTCATCTCGATTACAAATGCAGCAAATCTTATATAGGTAAATTTATATAGCGTATGAAAATTCTTCCATAATATATCAAGATACTAATGGAGATTTTCAAGCAGTGGATTGTTTCTTGCAGCTGGGAGCTTTCAAATTTCTTTGATCGTTACTGTTCAGTGAATAAGAATAATACAATATTGCAAGATAATAATAAAGTGAAAGACTATGTTATCAGAACCAATATCTAAGAACTCTTTCATATTGGAACTAATGATACCATCATTACAATTATTAATGGACAAGATTGAGAGATTGCGTATGCAGCCTGAAGACGTAAATCTAGGCAGTGATAAAGTAACCACTGATCAAGATGAGAAAAACTAATTGAATAATGGAAGGAGCAATATTTATGAAAAGGTATCAATATAAAAGTTTGATGAGGTTGGGGCATCAGCATCTGTACTCTCGTCCCAATCTTTATCTTCTTGGGATGAAGAAGACTATTAACCACCGGTCACAATTGTTCGTACGAAACAAGCTCCTATTATAGAACTTTTCAAGAAGACTGACGCAAAGAACATTTTTAAGTTTCAAGAGGTGATCGACCGATGGATTGAAGAAGACTATAAACCATCAGTTACACTTGTTTCTCCGTCAGGATATTCTCTTATAGAACTTCTCAAGAACATTGACGCTCAGAACATTTTAAAGTCTAAAGAAGTGATCGGACAATAGATTGTATCGGAGTGTTGTTTTTTTAACTGGAGCTGTATTAAATGCTTTCGGTCGGGATCTGTCTTTGGATGCATGCTCTAAAAGCTCTATCCATCGCCTGGCATCATTTTCTCTAGAAAACTCTGTTCTGCATTATGATGGGAGTTGCATTGTTATGGTGACACAAATCCCAATGACCTTAAACAGCTGGGAATTCTGGAGAGATATCCCGATGGAGGAGCAACCAAATCAACACAATGACGTCATCTGTTCTACTTGATGGGGCATCTGATTCGACTGGTCTTTTTTCAATGACCAGATTAGTACATACACAGAAAGTAAATGGTACCTCTAATGCCCTGCAAAAATCACTCTCTTCGTTGCAACGATATCAGGTGATTGTACGGATTATGACAAGGTATCATTCGTCTCGAAGAGGACATTTGATACCCTGAAAATTGCAGGCTCGGAGGAGACACATCAGTTCCTTCAAAAGGATTCGCAAGATCCGTCAAATGATGACAGCTGTTATGTTTATATTTATTTCCCAAATATAAATTACATGTAGAAAAAAAAAGTTGATTGATTATCAGAAAATTGTCTTTAATGGATGATATTTCACTTTTTTTCACAGAAGTTGTCAAATTGAGCGATCTTTGAATGTTAATCCAATAAAATTAGATTTCGCACATATATTTTCTCTATCAACTGTCTTGTGGAGAGAATTTTTCATTGAGGTTTTTTTTTGGACTACCTAAATATATATATATATATATATATATATATATATATATATATATATATATATATATATATGTGTGTGTGTGTGTGTGTGTGTGTAGGTGTGGGTGTGGGTGTGGAAAATGCGGGCAGATCCAACAGAATGTTGAAAAGGAAAAGACTAATTAGTTCATCTCATTTTTTATTGAAATGTAATTGCTTACGTACTTATCATTGGCTTCCTCGGAGCTCAGAAGCAAAACCTTGATGCAAGATCTGCTCGGAAAGTATCCAGCCACTATGAATATCTCAAGAACCGGTTGAGCGGCCTCGATGTAACTTTAGAATAAATTAGGAAGGACCTTACTGTGCATACGTGAAGTCACACTCGATGGTGACTCCGTCTGCACTGAAACGCTATTGAGTGGGCATCTCACTATGTGATCCCTTCCCTTCAACATGTCCGAGTGAGTCATCTCTCACGTCTCATACAGAGTTTATGGTAATACATCGAATCACCAAGGTCTACCAGTGCTCTCTAATCCAGATGAACGAGATTAAGGAGAACACACTGAGGCACTTGATAGCGATCCCGGATGAGTACTTCGCAGATTCTTTTGAAAAGTTGAACAGACGCTAAGATAAGAGTGTGAAACCCCAAGGGGTACTTTGAAGAAGACTGTGGTTTCATTACTCAAAGTAGATCAGTTTTTCGTTAATATTAGATGACTGAATATTTCCAGTCATTTCCCAAAGTGACGTGAGACCAGGTTGCTTTAACACTAGTCCGCATTTAGCAATACTCATCATCAAACAACACAAATTGCCTACACACAATATCATCATAATCAGTCTGTTAGCGTTTATTCACCACGAACACACACCATGTGCCCACGATCATCATCATCCTCATCAGTCTCTCAACGTCCGTCGTTAGACATTGACCTTCCTAAGGTTCACCACTCCTCTCAATCATGGGTGTTGCGGAACCAATACTTTCTGATCTCATCTAGTTTGTCTCTCTATTTTGTATTCTGTCAGCCTTGCTTAAGCATGTGATCCTTGAGGATACGTCTTGTGAGTCTTAATATTCATAGGTTGTCTGCGATTCTTGCAACATGACCAGCCCATTGCTATTTGATTTTTTATGATGTCTCAGACATTTTCCCTGATATATTGTGCTGTCTTGTGATCTCTCCAATCAAGGGACTGCCCACAATCACTCTAAGGCAAGCATATCCAGAATCTCATCACGACACTGGCTCTACCCATCATATAAACTTTTCTAACCTCAGGTTATTGCACCCAAATGGGATAAACTTCCTTTCGACCTCAATTATCCTTTACTCAATTTCTGATTAACGTAGATACTCATCTAAAGACATCGGGATTATAAATCGCCTCCCGGTTCAGGAAGCTGATATTCCTGAGGATTTGGCACACATATCTTACACAAGTCTCACTATACAGCCGACAGTGCACATGGTCTGTTCAGCTGTCGACTTTAATTACTACCTCAACTACCACGATTCACAAGCTAAAGTCACCACTTTCTTTGATAACCACCGCAATTCTTGACAAAGCCTGGTTTGGGCGAAACTTCGAAATAAAGAATCATTTGGTACAGCAAGTTATCTTACACACACACGGGTGCATATATATATATATATATATATATATATATATATTCACTCCATTGATACTGTTTCCTATATAGAAAGACCTGAAGAGTCTTTGAGCATCCGATATCGCTTTTTTCCAAACAATTGCTTTTGAGGTTTCTATTGTCCTTCTGGGCCAACAATGTCCACATTTTGTGCTCATATTTTTGAAGATGATTTCGGATCTATTTTTTTAGATAATTAGTCCTGGTACACGCGTGGGCAACGGGGATTCATGTACGGATATCATGTATATACTTTTAATCTCTTTTTAGCCTTTTTAACCACTGTATCAATAATATCACTCATTCATGAATTGACCTCTTGGAAACCCACGTAACACTGGGCGTCCTTGGCATTTCTCCGATAATCCACTTTGTATCTGATCAACCTGACCAAAGACACAACATTACAGACCTAATGGCAATCGCTTCAGGCTGGTTTTATGAACGACCAATCAGTGACCTTCCCGCTTCAATTCAAATCTGACATTTAAGACTTGGTCAATAACTTTCTAGAGTAAGATCACAAGTAGAATGATGAACTTTAACAACGTATATATGTTACAGTGAAGTCAGGAAATCCCTAGAGATTTTATGAAATTCCTGATTTTAATATTTTCTCGAGGAAAATAGGCTCTCGTTTAATCCACGGCATACCATAGACTTCTGAAATATAAACTAACGCTTCTGCACTTATCATTCTGCATAAGTACTGACACTGAGGAACCTATTCCCAAGGCTTTCGAGGTAAGACCAACATCCTGTTGGATACACTTGTTCTCATAAGATCATAGAAGTAAACGGAACGAAACTTTGACAAGTTTGACAAGCCAGGAGTTCGCCTTACTAAAAATTGTCTGCGTGTACCTAAACCCTATACTTCTATGATAGTATAAGCACAGAATAATGTTACAAAGTAACCGTTGACCTCTCAAACTTCAAGTTGTCTAGTGAAGAGTTGATAATGTTTTATTTCAGGGGGAACGAGGTTCCCAGAATGGACATATCGGAATTTGTTCTATAGGAACATCTTAGTAGAGTCTTCTCAGCGGCAGATGTCAACGCCAGTGTCTCCGTCGTACTAGAAGTAAACAAAATTCTCGAGCGCAAGTATTATTCCAATAAACTCACTTAAAGGAGAAGAGAGTTTGATACAGATTTTTCATAGTGGTTGAGGGCCTCCAGAAAGTACATATGCTCGACATCTTGATAAATCCACCGAGAACATTGGAGCCTATTCGGAAGAGCAGAAAGGGTGCTCCCAACAGGATATACTGTACTTGCCAAGGAACATATAACAAAAACATGATGTGAGATCATAATTTGGTGTCTGGTTGGTGAAAGTCAAATATCGTACAATCGTAAATCTCGAAAAACTTCTCACTTCCCAATTTTTTGGGATCGCTTTTCTTTTAACATTAGTGTATATATATTATTTTAAATCAATGCGTTGCTGATATGAAATAATGTGAATTTTCAAAGTGAATGAAAGTATAAAAATCCACCTATTGTACTATTAAAGGTAAATCTCGAAATATCACCGTCCTGGTCATGAAAGCAAATAGTGGAGAGAAAATTAACCATATTCTTTACTACTCCTGGCGTTGTAATAAGGTTCCGTAGTACTCTTTAAATTACCTTATGAAACCAATTGGACATGCTAGAGGGGCCTCCACTGACATAAAATAACTTGGGTAGACATTCCAGATCAGTCACAAAAAAAAATTTCATAACGGTTCATTTCGCTCTGGTGCCTCGGTCAAGATTGTCATCCACTCCCGCCATATTGTATATCGTTGAATTCTCATACTGAGTAAAGTTCACAAAAGAATCACTTGCTTCAGAATAAATCTTTGCGCTCTTTACAATCAAGGGCCGGTACCCGGCATATCACCCATCCAGGTACCGACCATACTGGACGTTGCTTAACTTGAGAGATGGCACGAGGACTGTTGTGCTCAACACGATTTGGACGTAACGTTTGAATTATTTGAGAAATTAGCATACGGTTTTGACAGGTGGTTAATTGCTTTGGCAGAGGTGTACGCTGAGTGACTCCTGATTTTTCAAATGTATAAGAAACTGTCAACAAAAACTGTCGCTAAAAACTGTCTCAAAAACTATCAATCTAGATTTCTTCAGTTTCCAGATCAGTCCGGCTGGCTATGAATGTATGCATGTGTCACGCATACAGGCTGCACTAATGAAGCTAAAGGACTGAAAATAATTACATTTAACCCTTATTTTTGGATAAATTCGTCATTTTAAATATATTCAATGACATAATGTATACAGGCTTTTGGAGAGTTTAGAGAAAGGAATGGTAAGTTACGGCCGATCTGGTTGTTTGTTACACATCTTATGAGCAAGAATGTTATATCTGATAGAAATTTTGCAATTGAAAGTTGGCTTTAATGTTGACAAAACCTCAAAGAATTGAAAAATTATGGTTTATGGAAAATCGGATTGTATGTAGATAGCCATGTTCACTTGCAAAATGTGTAGAATGTTGCAACCGTCGAAACGATTAGGATGAAATTTGTTATACAGATTTTTGGGCACCTGAATATTGAAACTATGTAAGATTTTTCAAGGATGGTTTGAATTTTTTTAATTAATCGTCCTAAAAAACAATTACTTATTGTCACTCTGATAATTCATATTTTATCGGTTATCCTCTGACAAAATTCTCTCTCTCTCTCTCTCTCAGCTATTTTCACTTACATTTCCATTCTTCATCATCATTTTTCTCTTCTAACAATTTTTCCCTCATTCTCACTTTTTTGCATCCTTCATTTTCAACTTTCTCTTTCATTCGAACATTCTTCTTTGATTCTCATTTTTTTTTTATTCAAAGCTTTCGTCTTCTCTTGCATTTGCATCCTTCATTCACAGCTTTCACTTTTATTTTCACATCTCTTCTTCATTCTCAATTTTCTCCTTCATACTTACCAACCTCCTTCACACGCATCTGCCTTCCTCATTCTGTGATCCTCAGCTTTCTTGTTTTTGTTTGTTTTTCCTTCTTAGTACTCTTATTCACAAGAAACTGCATTCATCATTCTCAGCTTTTTTCTTCATTGTCAACTTCCTTCGTAATCCTGTCTTCATTCTAAGCTCTGTTTTTCTTCTCTAACATCTGCCTCCTTCATTCTTGGCTTTTCTTTTCATTCTCACATTTTTTTCATCCTCTGTTGTCTTAGCTATCTCCTTCACGCGTATCTACATTCTTCATTTTCAGCTTATTCTTTCTCAGCTCTTTTTTGAACAAGCTTTTTTGCATTCTAAGCTTTTTTCTTTATTTGCATCTTCATTCTTCATTCTCAACTGTCTTTTTCATTCTAACACACACCCCTTAATTCTCTGCATTTTCATTCCATTCTAAGCTTTCTTCTCCACTCACATCTGGATTCTTCATTCTCAATTCTCCCTGTTTTCACTATCCTTCCGAAATACTAACTTCATTCTTCATCCATCTCCCAATCTTGGTCAGAAAACTTACCCTTATCTCGGAACCTGCAAAAGGTGGAAGGGTGCGATTTTTACACTTCGATAAGACGTGTTTTAAAGACTTATTCAGATAAGTAAAACGACACAGTTCGGCCGATTAGTCTCGCTTTTTGAAGCCTAATAACTAGGACACTGATGAAAATATAAACATGAGATTTTCATTAAACGATAGACCATTCTATTAAGAGTTATTATACATAAGTGTGGTTGCTCTTGGAAGTTTGGGAATCATAGGAGCTTTTCTGGGGTATATACTTTGGGCTTTCGTTGCTCTCAAAGGTGTAACATACAGTAGCTAAATACATCTTTCTTTTTCATGCACACCTCAATTAATCATTCTCAGCTATCTTATCTATAGTCAGCCTCGTTTTCAGTTCCTTCATAAATCCCGTCTTTATTCTCATTCTCATATTCCCTTCAACTCATTCTTTATTTCTTTTTTTCATTCTTCCTCTAATTTTATTCCATACCTTTGCTTTTTTCTTCACCTATACAATTTTTTCTTTCATTTGTTCTTTTAGACACCGCCAACCAAAACTGTCACCAAAAGTGTCAGCATTTGTTCAAGTAACTGTACTTGGCTGAGTACTTGGTGAGGAAGTTACTCAGTCATTGATCACTTCTTTTCCATCTTTTTTCTAATTGATGACCCCTAACACATCATGCTGCCAGAGGGTATTGGTCATGTGACAATTTCTATTGAGTGAATAACCAGACCCTGTCTGTCTTCCTTTTCTTTCAATAGAAAAAGTCGACCCTTTTCTTCCTTTCTGTTATATTTATTTTCCTATTCCTCTCCAAATAACGTTTCACCGCTTTCTCATTGACATCTCCATTCTGATCCAACTACTTAAATTACTGATGACGTCATACAGACTTGGTCTTTTTGTCGACTTTTTCGCCTATGCTGTTTGACTCACATTTAAACTTTGACTCTCTCTCTCTCTCTCTCTTTCTCAACTCTCCATTCTCTAATTCACTCTCCCAGACTCTCTCTCTATCTCTCTCAACTCTATCTCTCTCTCTCTCTCTCTCTCTCTCAACTCTCCATTCTCTAGTTCGCTCTCCCAGACCCTCTCTAATATCTCTCTCTTTCTCTCTCTCTCTCTCTCTCAACTGTTCATTCTCTAATTCGCTCTCCCAGACTCTCTCTCTGTCTCTCTCTCTCAACTATTCATTCTTTAATTCACTCTCCCAGACTCTCTCTCTCTCTGTCTCTCAACTCTATCTCTCTCTCTCAACTCTCCATTTTCTAGTTCGCTCTCCCAGACCCTCTCTAATATCTCTCTCTCTCTCTCTCAACTGTTCATTCTCTAATTCGCTCTCCTAGACTCTCTCTCTCTCTCTCAACTCTTCATTCTCTAATTCGCTCTCCCAGACTCTCTCTCTCTCTCTCTCTCTCTCTCTCTCTCTCTCTCTCTCTCTCTCTCTCTCTCTTAACTGTTCATCCTCTAATTCGCTCTCCCGGACCTGTCTTGGTACATGACGAATGTTATATTCGTGTACGGGAAGAAAGAAAGAAAGAAAAAAAGAAACAAGCTTTTATCTGTGGACACATTCCAATGTTCCAATCCAGACATCTTCAAAAAGATTGTCGGCGCATGAGATATTTTTGAGCAGACACACTTTAGTTTTGGAGTACAACTGAAAGTCTAGATAAAATCGGAGCGACGTTGGTATCAAAACCGTTTCCAGTGAGGAATTTTCTTTATTTTTCACTTTTATCAGATGGAGTATAGAAAATCATTAGTATTAATATTTTCGGTTGGCAAGCTTTCGGCTGCGCAAACTCATCCTTTGAGAACTAGAAAAATACCATCAGTCCTAAGAAGACGGGTCTATAAACAAAAGCATCATCCTGATAATCACCTACAGAGCTAAAAACATGGAACCCAACCAAAAGATTGACCACGGAACTGAGAACCATGCAACGGGCAAAAGAGAGAATCATTATCAACCACACATGGAAACATCACAAAACAGCACAGTATATTAAGCAAAAAACAGGAGTCAGGTATGTAAAAAAATCCATTAAAAAATATGGCAATGGGCTAATCATGCAGCCAGAATGCTTGACAACCGATGAATATCATGACTCACAACGTGGATCCCAAGAGATCATATACGAAACGGTGGCCGGAAAAAAAACATAAGATGGCGTGACGAAGTAGCGAAGTCCAGAAATATTGGTTCTGCAATGCTGATGATATGGAGATGTAGCGAATCCTGGGGAAGATTTACGTCCAACGACGGACGCTAAAAATGCTGCTACTCCTGCTGATGGACTTCATTTCAATTATATAGTTGCTTTTAATCGCACCGTTTACTCGGGCTAGCTCCTCTACGGTACTTATACTAATTAGATTAGTAATATTCTAAATGAAATAAAGAATATTTTAATGTATGTAATTTCTAGTAATAAGATAATATTACAGTAGATCTAAAAACTAATCTCGTTTACTAAACCGAATTATAAAACCCAGATTTTTTCTACTTTCAATAGTGGAACATAACAAAGGGACGAACAAAGAAAGTGTTTTTCTGCAAGAAGAACATTTTTTATCGTTTCAACTTATTGTTGTAAGAATAGAGCACTTTATGAAATAAACTCATCACGCATCGCATATTGAATTACTGATTTGTACTTTAATATATATATATGTATATATATATATATATATATATATATATATATATATACATATATATATATATAATGTGTACTGTAGAGAGTGAGACAGACTCGGGAGTAAGGTGTTTAGATGTAAGGCTTATTAATCCTTAGAAGTAAATTGTCCAGACATGTTTCGGGATTCTTCCCATCTTCAGTGGTGTATGCTGTGTGAGTGTGTGTTAAAAGTTCCTATGTGGAACGAGAGTCCTCTATCAGGAGCTATGTATTATGAGTGAATTTTGTTCTAAGGGCTGCTGGAGGCCTCCTGCTGAGTGGGAGAAGTATATATATATATATATATATATATATATATATATATATATATATATATATATATATATATATATATATATTTGTGTGTGTGTGTGTGTGTGTGTCCTTATATATATATATATATATAAATTTGGTTGTCTGTATCAATGCTTGTGTTCACAATTAATCCAAATAGATGGTTTCGCAGGCTTGCTTGGCGGGTATGAGGAAGTGACCACCAAAGTAATTTACTGGGAAAGGGGACAAAAGAGAAATAAGATATTTGGCTGATGGGTTTGAGACTGACTGGATCAGCCTTTTTTTGACTAGATCTGGCCGATTTCTCCCCAATTTCTCCAATAAAAATCTACCATAGCCGTTTGTATTAATAGGTTGTGCTGAATCGCCAACAATGTTTCCCTTTTTGAAAATGCACCCAATTCAATTTTTTCACCTCAGTCAACAATATATACGAAAAATATGATAATTTTTTAAGTCTTCAGGAGGGATGGGTATTAACATAGCTATAATGCTATCTTGACCGTTATGAGTAAGAACGTTTTATTTCTGTATTGTCAGATGTTCTGCTATTTTCTTCTACTAGGGCAGTATATTAAACAGTAATTGGTACAAGCAAAAAGTTGATAATTTTTCAATAAAATGTTGAAATTAATATTGTCACAATTATAACCAAAGGATCCCTTCACCTATTAAAAAGCAATCATTTATAGAAAACGCATGCTCGGAAGACTTACCAGATTTCAGCGACTGAAATATTCCTTAATCAACTGTTACACCAATCACTAAAAAGATATGTTGATACACTTGGAGAATTTTTTTGGGAAAATGTAGCAATATTTGGCACCAGCAGATAATCAATAATAGCCTTTTTATGTCAGGAACTAACGTATACCCGTCAAAAATGAAGGGATTATTCATGTATGGATCGGCAATAAGGAGTTTAAAGTTATTTTAATAAATCATCATCATCAGTCTTTTAACGTCCGTCGTTGCACATAAGCATTCCCCAGGATCCGCCTAATTTCTTCATCATGGGCGTTGCGGACTCAGTATTTTCTTAATTTATCTGGTTCATCTCTCGATCTTATGTTTTGTCAGCTTCGGTTTCACATGTGGTCCCTGGGGATCCATAGTTGTGATGCCAACCAGTTGTCTTTCATTCTCGCAACATGACCAGCCCATTGCCATTTGGGTTTTTTTAATGGATTTTGTGATGTGTCTCTGACCTCCGTTTTCTTTCCTATATATTGTGCTGTATTGTGATCTCTCCATGTGAGGTTGAGCATGATTCTTTTATGTACACGTTGCATGTTCTCAATTTGCAGGATTGTCTCTTGGTTAGGTTTCGGGAGGGATCGTCTTGTTTTTGAAGGTTGAGATTGCTTTGCCGAAGGCTTGCCATCCTAGGGTGATTTTCCGCTTGATTTCTTCTTTTGTGGGTTTAATGGAGATTCATTGTCCTAGGTAGATGTAGTGGTCTACTTTCCCCAGTTTTGCATCTTCGATTTTGACAGTTACGACCTTATTCTTGATGTGATTGTTGCACATGATTTTTTTTATAGATAATTTATTTCTAATAATTTAAGTATCCTAATTCAACTTTTTCATATCAATTCTGACTTTTTTCCGATGGGGAATATTTAATACGGTTTTTGATAAGTGATCAGAAAAAAAAACAACTGTGTCTGGTCAATTTCCCAAAATGTTTGTAAACTCACTGAGCTGAGCGGATATGGCGAAACTATCATGGTAGGAGTAATAAAGATAATGAATAATGTATAAGATAATTGTTGGAGATATATAGATAGATGGGATGCCAGTGTAAGAGAGAAAGATAACTCGGACAATTATCTTGGTCTTTAGGTAAGACGTTCCAATAGGAAATAGGGGGCTTTTCTGGAAACAAGACTCGACTTCTGGTATGCTTTGCCATCTCTTCCCCTTTAAGAGCATACACACACGTTGAAAAAGAGAACTAGGTGGAGACAGAAACAAACACAAGACAAGTAATGTCTTGTATGTGTGTGTGTGTGTTTGTGTGTGTGTGTGAAATGACAATGTCGGAAGACTGTTTAAGACAAATGACTTTACTTGAATATTTTGCTTATTTTGAGCTTCGTCATGAATTTCATAGTTAGAATGAAGGTATAGCAATGTGGTGTGTAGGTAGGCCATGCTGCAGTAAAGGAAATCATCAGCTTGGCTTTTGATCATCTGTGCTAAAAATCATATATATATATATATATATATATATATATATATATATATATATATTAACGTGATAAAATTTTCTAAAAAAAAATACATGTATTATGACAAGAGCCTGAAAATGATAAAACAAAGCTAAATATCAAAAGAATGATTTAAGGCGGGATCAACACTGCTGGGGACCTGTATTGATACAACTGTTTTGTTTTAAATCCCCAAACCAGTTACAAGGTAAACAACTGACTACCCAAACACAATATATAGTACCATAATATCTAGTGATGTGTAAAACATGAAACCCATTGAAAGGCTTACATGAATTGTATTAACAGATATTTGGAAATAATTCACTGAAATGACATAAGATTTGGAAAATTCATTTACATCTTTTATGTTAAAAGCTCTGAAGATTTCTAGCATATATATATATATATATATATATATATATATATATATATATATATATATATCGTGAACATTACTTTATTTTGAAATAATTTTGATAAATATTTTGCTAAAGAAAGTAGAGCGGCTGAAGTTATAAGCTTCAATTATTTCATGTATATTTTATCATCAATAATATAATTTAGGGCAATATTTACTGAAGATTTGAGAGAGAAAACACCCGATACGATTTTCTTGGTCCATTTATTTATCAAGAGTAATTAATCAAAATTAAATCAATTAGATTGGTTAATTAAAACCTAAATGGATTAGAATGAAAGATTAGAATCATCATAAAGTGGTTAATTAGATTAAAACTAAAAATAGGAGAAGAGCGCTAAATCAAAGTATTTAGATACTTTCTAAACGCCGTCTTATTGAAAAAGTCAAAACCAATGATATAGAATGAAGTCATTACAGAATAATAATCAATAATTCCGATATTTCGTCTATTTATCCAATTATTTCACTTTTATAATACTATTAATGTTAATATAACACTACTTTTGAATACTAGTAATAGTATTTGTTATGTAAACCTTGTAATTACTTTGTTGAATAGCAATATGATATCGTATAATAATATTTATTCTTTATTGTAGAATTTTGATTAATTGTAATATAGTGTCAACATTTACTCTTTTAATCATTATAAAAAGATACATCAATTTTGATATAATTCAAAATTGAAAATCAACACATCATAATACAAACGTTTTAAATATTGACCTTCGAAATTTGAGTATTACGTCATGTGAATGACCTAATACCATGTTCTTTCAAAATAAATTGAAAAAAAAGTTGAATTAATGGTTAAGAATAGGTTTGTGATTTCCAAGGCGATATCGTTACGTCATTAATTTCATGAGCCAATTGTAAGTAATAAAGTCCATTTCGGTTAATTTTGAATACTGCGTCCTTACGGAATTTTTTTAAGGTAATTAGATTAAAACTAGAAGTAACCAACCATACTTGATTGATGGGTGGATCAAGAAACATGTGTCGGGTGTTTTTTGTACCCAATTTTTAGTATATATATCTATACATATATATTGGGAAAACATCACACTTACTAACACACACACACACACACACACACACACACACATATATATATATATATATATATATATATATATATATATATATGTATATATATTGTGAAAAAATCACACTCACACACACACTCACACATACACACAGACACATATATATGTATATATATAGGGAAAACAACGCACGAACACACACCACACACACACACACACACTCATACACACACACGCACACACATATATATGTATATATATATGGAAAAAACGCACGAAAACACACACCACACACACACACATATATATATATATATAATGGAACGAGGATTTGCAGCTCTGATTTGAATTGTGTTTATATATATGTGCACGTGCGTGTGTGCGCGTGTGTGAATTCAAATTTATATAGGAAAATAGTTATATAAATTCTACAGTAAGTACTGAATGATTTTGTGAAAAAATGAAAGCCAAAATTTTTAGTAATGATCTTCAGATATGATGATTTTCAAAAAGCCTCAACCAGTTTTGTACACGTCTCCAGATGGATGATGTGATTCTGATTCTGGATATCTCTTTCCACTGCCCGATAGAGGGGGTTAAATCCAGGTCATTCGTACATTAATCTTGATTTGAACTCTAATTCCATGGGTGTCATAAAATTTCACTTGCTAGTGAGTTTTTGTGAGAAGGGAGGGAATGATGCTAGAACGCCCTTCAAAGAGAGAGGCAAAGGGGGTCAGGCTCCAATCACTCTGTGTGTGTGTGTGTGTGTGTGTGTGTGTGTGTGTGTGTGTGTGTGTGTGTGTGTGTGTGTGTGTTCGTTCACAGTAAGGTTGAATTGCAGTTCGGGTGTGATTGTCAACTTGTGTAATGAGTGGTAGGACGTGATGTTGGGGTATGTGTATCAGTATCTGTGTGAGGGCTGGGAGATATTGATAGATGTAGACGGAGGGAGAGGTTTGTTAAGGGGTCAATGGGATTGGTGGGGGTCAACTTTTGGATTTTAGAAAAAAAGGAAAGGAAGCTATATTTTCAAGAAAATCAGAGCTAGGCCTCCAACTCAACATTGAAGAATTAGTTTGAATTTAATGCAGCTTTTAAAATATTCATGTAATTTGAGTCCCTCATTTATCGTACAATATCATTGGCGTTCATTTAGAAGAAAGGGAAAATTAAAAATCTCGGTTCTCTTTTAAAAGGAAAGGTTTTGAGAAAAGAGAATTGCTATGGCTACTCAGTGGACTTAGAGATGATTTTAAATGAAAAGGTTTTGAGGGGGAAAAATCGGCATTGCTTCTCAATGGACCTAGGAAAGGTTTTAAAGGGAATAGTTTTTTTGGAAAAAAGAAACAGGGCATGGCTACCCAATGCACCTCGGGAAAACTTTGAAGGGAAAAGTTTTGAGGAACAGAAATTTGGTATGGTTGTTGAATTGACATATGTAAGGTTTTAAAAGAAAATATTTGGAGCAAAAAAGGCATAGCTGCCCTATGGATCTGGGAGAGGTTTTAAAGATTTAAGGATTTAAGAAGAGATTATTTGGCATGGCTACTCGATGGACCTAAGAAAGATTTTAAAAGAAAGGGCTTTGGGGGTTGCTGATTGACAATGTAACTATAATGCTGAACTGAACCCTTACTTTCCGTTAAATATTATTATTATTTATTATATACATTATATTTCTTGTATTAAAACTATCATGAAAACAACTGGTTGTATGTGTCATTGTATCACCCTGCCTTGAACATTGGTGCACCTTAACCAAATTTGGCACTAGTTTGATATACATATTTAATAGACGAAGTGGAAGTAAGAAAGAATTGAGAAAAATGGTTATGGTTATAGAAGAAGTTCAATTTACTATGTAACTATAATGCTAAACTGACCCATTACTTCCTGCTCAGTATACATACGTATATATAAACATTAGCTAGACCTGCCACAAATAGAGTGGGTTAGTATATGATTTTTCATAGTATGATGAGACTATTCTCAAAGGTATTTGGCTTTCTGTCGCACGAAGTTAAGCCTAGTTAATATCAAGCTCACCATCAAGTTCTATAAAATCAATGAAACATTGCCGTATAAAAATTCAGTATCTCAGAAGACAATCAGATTTCTATTGTTGATTAATACGGACAACAAAATTAAAGTTGCTGAACAAAAAAGTACATGATTGTGCAAAAGGCGCGAAGTAGTTTAAAAACTGCATATTTTTTTAGTTTTAATGATTTGTTTCAAATTGTTTTTGACAAATGAAATATGTAAACATGGAAAATTTGATTAACCAATGTATGGAAATATTTTTCTTTCAAATGCCCGCCATTTTAAACTTCGAAAATTCTCACTTCTTCAATCATCATTATCAGTCTTCTAACTCCGTCGTTGAATATAGACCTTCCCCAGGATTCGCCCCATCTCGCCATCGTTGTCGTTGTGGAGTCAATATTTTCTGAACCTCTCCATTTCGTCTCACCATCTTATATTCTGCCAGCCTCGGTTCTGCATTTAATCTCTTGAGATTCATGCTGTGTGTCGTGATGTTCATCGGTTGTCTGACATTCTTCAACATAGTCCACCCATTGCCGCTCGGGTTTTCTGATAGATTCTATGTCACGGACTTCTGTCTTCTTCCTTAATATACTGTCCTGTCTTGAGGTCTCTCCATTGATATTGAGAATGATTCTCTCACGAGCACGTTGCATGGTCTCAGTTTGAGGGTCACTCTTGGTTAGGTACCATGTTTCAGCTCCATAGGTGACTATCAGGAATATGCATGACTTGTATACCCTCCTTTTCAGAACTAATGGAATTTTCTTGTTATTGAAGGCTTGCTATCCTAATGTGATTTTTTGTTTGGTATCTTTCTTCTTTTGTGTATTTCATAGAGATTTCTGCAGAACATTTCTTAAATATCTGATTTTAGGTCACATTTCTTCTCTGATATTAATCTCCAGCTACTGTCCAGCCCTTGACTTGTTAACATAAACTTCATGCTTCAAAGATCCTAAAAAAAATGTCTGGAGCCTTTAAATTCAGTGGAATATCAACTCAGATGATGTCCATGCATTTAAATAACGGCAATATAGGTTAACTATTCTGATCAATGGAATCCAAAGTAAAGTTATATTACTTCAGCTCATTGCTCTGTTTCGCACTTTTCCATAATAAATTCTTGAGAGAAGCCTCATATATTTGAGAAGAGGGAAAACAGAGAGTACTGAAATAGTAAAATATGATTGTTTTAAATCCCTTCACGACTTTCACGTGATCCTTTGGTAAAGAAATGGCCTCACGCTGACTACGACATCAGCTATTAGTATCCGTGCTCCACGCATCACAAGTTTCTCTGTTCTCAGCTAGTTCTTCCAGGTTTGAAAAATGTGAAATAGACTTATAGCTGACAAACGTGCGTCATTCACTTCGCAACATGCGTGGTTACTGAAGCTGTTGATATTTCACACTAACGTCTTTGGAGCAAAACAAAAAATGCTATTTCTTAATTTTCATCTCCCGACTTGTGTTTCTGTTTGTCGACTTGACCTTGATTTGGCTTGTTAACTGGTGGGAAATGGGAAGCTTTTGATCTTGGATTATACGACAGCGTAACCCTAATCCTTGTCTTTGCCATAAGACATCAGCATAATTCCTAATCCCAATCCTTACTTAGAAAAATTGATAGAAACAGACTGACATTGTTAGAAACAGATAGATAGATAGATACATAGATAGATTGAAACAGATTGACATAGATACATAGATATGAAGACACTGAAGAGATGCATAGATAGATATGGACAAATGAAAATAGATTGATATGAACAGATACATAGATAAGTAGATGGATAGATAGAGAGATAGATAGATAGATAGATATAAATATACTCAGGCATATGGGAATACATAGACATAAACGCAAATGTACTACTTTTGATAGATAGATAGATAGATAGATAGATAGATATGAGTTGATATATATATATATATATATATATATATATATATATATATATATATATATATATATATATATATATATACACTTTTTCCACACAAATTAATGGTAATTGTTTTTTGACTTGAAGCCATTTTTGCCAACGAAATGCTTTCCATAGAAATGCTCTACTTCCATTGTAGAGAGGAAAATAATACGTGGCTTTGGATTTGAGTTCAACATTTAAGCGTCTTAACAATATCATTCATTGCAACAATATAAACCTGCTTTTGTAAGTCTGTGCTATTTCGTTTATCCCTAAAAAATCATTTGTGAAATTATCGCCAGTGGAAAATAAGATGGTATGACGAACCAAGCAAATTTAGAGAGTATTCTCTCCGTGACGTCAGAGAAGTCAGATGAATTTTGAGAAAATTCTATGTCCATTGACGGGCGTTAAAAGGTTGTTAATGAATGTATGTTTAGGGTGAGATTAAGCTAGGGTGAAGTTTGTTGTATAAACCGGTCCTAATTTTGAAATATCCACGAAAATATCAAAACAAATACTTTTTTTTTACTTACAAAATAGTTATATCTTTTTAATTTGTTGTACAGCCAGAGAATGCATGTCTGGTTAGTTACTCAGTAGAAACTGTCATTTGACTCATGTCTCTTGCCTGCAGGTCGGGGTGAACAATTAAAATTGGAAAAAATAAATTTTTGTTGGGCTGTGAATATTAAAAAAGAAAAAACAAGCAGAGAAAGACTCATTCGATTTTCAACCCTCTAGCTCTATTGGTACGGCTTGTACGCATGATGCATACATAGCCAGCCAGCCGAACCATCTAAGGAAATGAAGAAACCTATGTGAACAATTTTGGTTGACGGTTTCAAACAAATAACGAAGGCTACTCTCACTTCGCTTTCATGATCTGTCTTCGTGATAAGACACTGGAATTCAGCTCGAAATCTCTGGCACCATCGGTAAAGCAAATGATAAATAAACCAAAAAACTTGCGGTTTTCCAACCGATGATGATAATTTCCTAAAAGATTGTTATGGCAGGTTTGAAGCAGAAAAGACGAGACTCACTATTTCTGAGTGCCGGAACACAAGCAGACGACAAAAATCCCGTTGCGTGACGAGGTCCTTATTATCCTTCACGTTTTTCGTACTATAGGGAGATGTCGTTTGCTTTTAACAACAATTATTCTGAAGAAGAAAAAATTTGCAAGGTTTCTACTCCACTTTATTTTTTTCTTTTATCGCTCAAATCCTATTCCTTTTTTCATTCTTTCCTATTTATCCATGTGTCAATTCATTTTTATTATCCGAGTATTGTATTGTTAAAACTCCTGTCTACTTTTTTTTATAAATTGCTTTTTCAAAATGTTTTATTGTTGTTATCCAGGCTTTCTTCATTTTTGTTCGTTTGTTCCGAGTTGCAAATTGTTTGAAAATTGCAACTAGCGCCGTCTGGTGATGAAATGGAAACATCGGTAGAATGAAGCCAGACTGTTAGAATGATAATCCGGCTTTTAATACGAGATAATAGAAAGAAAAAGTAAGCGAAAAGCCGAATTGAAAGAAAAAAAATAGTATCAAGAAACGACTCCAGTTTCCTTAACTTCTCTTGTCTGATTGTGTTTGTGATATGGATTAGTAGCTGTAGTTGTAAATACACCGATCGCTGTTTTTTTTTCCACCGTTATGTTTGCAGTCATTCTTCTCCTTCTCTTCCATCTCCATCTTGTTCAGAGACGACGACATTTTCTGTTGCTATCATCATCGTCGTATTATCAACATCACCATTATCACAATCCTCTGCTTCTTCATTATTATCATTATCGTCATCATTATTATTCGTACTGGTTGAGTTTTCACAGCAGTAGTGACTGGTGCTTTCCATTGAATATCATGCGATAGCAAGTCTCTTCAATAGTCCAGGATTCTGCGCAGTATTCCGACTGACTCCAGCAATGTTGTTTTCTGGATGGTCTCAGCTTTTTTCCCAGATCCTTAGTTCTTCCACCTTGTTTGTTTAGTTATTCAGGACTGAGCCAGTCAGAGATTTCTTTTTCCTTGGGGTAGGGGCTGCAGCTGAATCTGTTGTTATGTTTTGGGAAATGTTTTTCAAGGAAGCTTTAGCTAAATCTGCCTTTCAAACATAGTGAAATGCCACTAAATGACCAACTACAGGCTGGAACGACGGAAATCTTCAAAAAAATTTCCACACAATCATTGAAGTTTTTCTTCGAAATATTCATGAGATATCTGAAAGAAGTGGTTCGTCTTGGAGTTAATGCTAGCTAATGTTAACAGAAGTTTTGAGAATAACCGGGTTTCCGATAAATTCCTACCTTGTTTGCTCAAAGGGAATTTCAAACAAACAATCGTTTATTTATACACCACATTTTGCTGGAAAGATCTAAATGTCCCACATTTTCTTCCCGAAGTTGCGATTCTTTAAACAAGATAAAAATCCTGGCTATTTTCTAGTATTCTCTCGTATTCTGAAGTCCTCTCCATAGGCATTCAATCGTCGAGGGATCATTTCCTAGGTTGTTTTGTGAAATAACCAATTCATTTCGAGATTCTTCCTTCTTTGTTTAACGTCTCTGAAGATGTGGTTTTTTTTTACCAATGATAAATCATTTTTCCTCTGGTTCTTTTATTTTGATCTTTTTCTTTCCTGACGGGTGCCTTCCACTGAAGATCAAGAGACAGCAAGTATCCTCAATACTTCAGGACTATTCTCAATATTCTGGGTGATTTCAGTAGTGTTTTACATGGATATACTCGGTTCTTCACCGGATTCCTACTTCATCAAGCATCAGCCGGACATAACACGTACCCAAAAGGATATACATGCCAACATCCCAGAACTAGATTCGGCATTCCTGAACAAATCAGGTACATGAAGAAGGTCGCAAGGTACACGGCTGAAACGTAGTCGAAAATAAACAACAAAGACGAAGGAAATAGTCAGAACAGGGTTGGCTGTTCTTGGGTCAAACTTCCTTACTTCATTGAGATCTAAAAATTAAACAAAACAGAATCCATTTCTCCATACAATATTGTTCAATACTTACTTGTCCCATTTCATATTCTTTGTTAGTAGTCCCTGCAAAAACAAGTGGACCTGAGTTGGGCTTTAGAAGTAGGAATTAATTCAACAGTTGTTGAGTACGTCATTGTATCACTGTTATTCGTGTATGATGCCTCAGGCTTTTGGTTTGGTCTTTATCAACGATCATTGTTGTGACATACGAAAATAAAATCAAAACTCAATTGTAGGAATGTGATGATAAACCATAGACAATGATTAAATCTCGATCGAACAAAATTCAGTCGAGAAATGATTCATTTGCAAGCGATTAACTTTTACTTACGTTATCCTTCGTACTAAGATCTCAAGAAATTTAATCAGAATTGGATCCCAATGGTGGTCAAATGATGTTTGACAATAAAACCATAGAGAATTGGATAAGTCTTTAATATAACTCTTCTGTTTCACAATAAATTGATTATATGAAAATCCTTGAGTATGAGTCTTCCTCATAGAATTTAGAAACAGACGGAAAAATTGATGAGGAATTGATACAGGAATTCAAGAACGACGTGCTTTTTCGGTGTGGATTTCGATGTCAAAATTACTTTATTAATATTAATATTAAGCATATCATTAGAAGGAAATTAGAAAAATATGTATCTTAACGTAATGATATAAAAGTTACATTAAATAAGTACATCATTACCACCTTTTTTTTATAGAAAGTAATTTTTTTCTTAGCCTGAAGCAGTTGAGTTCTACTTTCATTTGTAGCGGAATTCGATCGAGGCGGTATTTATGGCTGAACGGTACAACATTGAAACTCTGTCGCCAAATATAAGAATAAATTGCAAATATCAGTTCACCGTTTCGGAAAAAAATTTTTTTTCAAATCAATATTTAGTGTGACCGCATTTATTTTCTATGATTGTTTGTAGTCTTGACAATATTGACCCTACTTGGTTTGCACAGTCACTGGAAAGTACGTTCATTGAAATAGTGGATGAACGCTGAGAGCATAAGACCAATTTTTGTGATGTTAAGTGGGGAAATTACTTCACAGGTCAAAGTTTCGTTTCTAATTTTGAGTTGTATATAAGATTCAGTGTGAATTACATTTCCCTCTGGAAATTTTTGAACTTGGAATGGCGTACATCTGCTCATATGATACGCGACGTATGTGTATATTTTTTGTCTGCAACGTCTGTTAAGGGAGATAACTATAACATGATAATTGCGACGGATGTGAAAACGAGGTCGCTCTTATCAAATGTGTTGGTCACAGAACTGCCCAATATCTCAGAAAACATTTAAGATAGATGGATGCGATTTACACCATTCGATAAGACGTGTTTTGACGTCTCGTTTAAATTTATTAAAACGGTCTGTTGGTCACGCTTCACGGAGTTCTATAACTAATGACACTAATGAAGATTGAAACGTGATTTTCACTAACCGATAGCCAATTACTTTCAGATTTATTACATATACGACGATTGTGTCTGTCTTCAGGAGTTTGGAAACGTTATTGGTCTCCCAAAGCTTCCTCAGATTTAAAATACGTTAGGTAGACTCATAATCCAGATAGCGTCATAATACATCCAACCTCAGATTATCACATTTTTAGGGTAACTCGGAAATGTATAAAGATTTTCGGGGTATATCTTCGCTATAATAATTGTGTACACAAGGTTGTCAGATTGGGCTACTAGTAGCGGACTAGATGACTTTTGAAAGGTGTTTGATACACTTCTTAAATCATTTTCAGTCATTTCACCTCGAAAATACATAAGAGTTGATCGAAAAAGAAAATGTAGGGAATAACATTTCTTCTATTTTAAAGACAAAACTTGCTCAGAAGAGAAATTTTGCCAAACTCTGATAAAAGCTAGAGTTGACTTTTCCTGCCCCCCCCCCCCCGTAGCAAGAACGACAGGAATACTCTCCTATATTATGGGAGTAAACACTTAACTGTCATTTTATCTCATTACGTGAACCAAAACGATGTATGAAAATATTATTTCCCTACTGTGATTTGAAATCACGATCATCACCTTCAGTTAGAATTAAAATAAGTGTGGGGTTTTCACCCCTCAGCAACCGGCCTTGTTGTATTTATACTTATACGATATTATTCATAATTCATTTATTCACTCTTTGATCTTCCAAAGACATCTAAAGTTGGATTCTATACGAATGGAAACCTCCTGGTACTTAAACTGCACTTGAAAAATAAGATCTAGCATTTAACAGCAACTATCAAACATGACAATATCCATCAAAAATGGCCAAGTGTGTCATTTTTATTCGTATGTTCCAGCATTCTTAGTCATAACATTTTGTCTACAGACTTAAAAACCGGCATCAGTACTAGACCGCTTCTAAAAAAATTTTGCAATTTTTCCGGGCCATTTTCTTTACTTTTTGAAGGCTTTATTTTGACACATTTATTAACAACATCTAGTTTCTCCAGTATTTGTTTCAAGAAAGAATTTTCTAGATGTTTTCTACTCTATTTTAGATGTTTCCAAGTGGAAAACGCTGGTAACGTCATAAATAGAATTTATACTGACCATACATATCCTTCAATGGAACTTTTTTTACACTCCTTCACGCTTTGACGCTACGAGTGTTCAATTATTGACTGTTATGGCGAGTTTTAAGATTATTTACTCTTAGTAATTGAGGTGCAGCAAAAAAAAGCCTGTCATAACTTACATACATAAAAAAGTTCTCTCGTAAGAATTGTTTTCCTTCCTATTTCAGGTGCATTCAAACCATTAGATTTTCGAACCATCAAAAAAGAAAATTCTCAAGAGAAAATACCACTGTTTTATGAGAGGCGTTCTATTTTCAATATAACCATAGTGCTAAACTGGGAATTTTATTTCTGTCGCATTTACGGGAGTAAGATTTACACGATCCCCTGCTAAAAATGGTGCAAGCTACATCATGTTAAAAAAATGGAAAGGTATAAGAGAATTCATACAAAATAAAATTGGATTAAAGGGGAGATAATTCATATAAGCCATACGTCCATCTGTACTTTCGTTTGAATAGAGGAAATGTCGTCCCCAGTCTTGCATCGTTGTAGTTACTTGTTTGCGAGGGAATACAATATCCTTGATTTTCTAACGATATCTCATCTAGATATAGAGTAATCTCCCTTCCCTTTTATTTATTTATTTTTCTATTTTCATTTATCTATCTACGGATGCGCAAAAATCCAGGCTTATACTGGTTATACTTAAACTACAAAATACAAAAAAAACATAAATCATTTGATATTTTTTAGGTAATATTTGGTTTTACGGGTTTTCAAAACGGTCAGCTATAAAATGTTTGCTTCCATTTCACTCTAGCAATGAAGATGGCTAGTAAGCAAACAATCTATGCATAACGAAAAAAGTGTTATTTTCTGTAAAAAAAAGAAGCAATAATCTATTTTAATTTGATAATTTATTTTAAAAGAGGAATTATAATTTATTTTATCATATTATGGAAGGAAAAAAGACAACAAAAGCATAGAACATAGAGAATATAGAAAAGGATCTCGAAAATATATAGAGACGCCTCTAAAGTTTCTTGAAACGACTGTGTACCGAGAAAATAATCTATTTTAGGTCAAAGGAGAAACTATAATTTTGTTTATCTTACTTATAGACAACAAAAAAAAAAGACTGAGCAGTGCTGATGAAACAACATGGCGATCGGCTATTGAGATTATAATAAAATCAAAAGCTTGGTCTTTTGGTATAACGCTTCTCACCATAAACTCATCTAGTTAAAGTGGAAACTATTCAACCATAACCCTAACCCTAACCTTCAACCCCAACAATTACCCTGGCTGTGTTCCCCATCATTTCTTTGCAATAAGTCACCTTTTTTGTTTCTACGATAATAATGAAAATAGAAATGGCCCCTTCTCTTGCTACAGTTAAACGGAAATTGTCATTTTATAGCTATCGCTATGTTAAACTCTTACAACCAAAAATAACATTTACTAGTACAACTAATTGCTGAATTATTTGACAAATCTTATCAATCGTTTTCCTAGAAATCGTTGGCTTTTAATTGGCCAGGTTTTGCAAAGAAACAAATTTACTTCCCTACTATACCAATCGCTGGATTAAAAGTGGGTCCATGCCTTTCCCAAGAGAATAAAATTGCGTGTATCTACTTGATATTCACTCAGTTTTGCTCAGTACGTCACAATTTTGAATTTTGGGAAAATGGGGATCGAAGATTATGTTGCAACAATCTTCCTAGTGGGGAGGACCTGGCTCTCTTAAGAATCAACGTTCGAAATGTAAAATTTTCACCAAGGTCCGAACATCGACCATTTGCACGGCTTAGAAGCCCAAATATATGGAGAGATCATGTCTTGTTAGTCTCGCAATAGAAAACTGTATCGTGACTTCAGGCAACATGCAGTATTGGGGAGATCAATTAAAATAAATGGGAAAAAGGATGAACCACTATTTAGTTACTTCTCCAATCTTTTATAGTATAGTCATGACTAAAAAAAAGTCTGAATTTTCCAAAATCATGCGTCAATGCTACTGGACGTAAACTGAATAGCCGATTTAGTATAAAATTACATTGCAAATTGACACGCCACAGTAAAAATCTACTTGGGTGATATTTTTTCAAAAAAGCGTTTTCTGTAGATATAATAAGGAGTAAATGATTGAATATTAAGCCTTCTGGCTCCTTTGGTACTGACTGTACGATTGATTCATACATTCATAGCCAGCCAGCTGCACCAGCTCAAAAAGTTGAATAAGAATGAAGGTAGTTTTGGTGACAGTTTTCCTTGACAGTTACTAATAAGCTTAGGACATTTACTAGAGTGAGCTCAGTATTTCACTAGACCGAAATGTGTGGGGTTGCAGTTGGATGATATTACTCAACAGGGGCAATATCGCCCCAAGGGGGAGAAAATAGAGAAGGAATGGGCGGTCGATTATCACATAGAAATAGGAATTATTTTACTTTGAGAAATGAGAGAAAGCTATTCCAAAACCTGTTAAGGTCTTATTCCATTGTAAAAACACATGTAGGTCGTCCTGAAGCTGAAATATCCACCGTAAACGAATTAATATGAAATATACTTGACTTAGCCAAGATTAGGCATTAATGGAAAACAATGTTCTGTTTGAATGATGTACAATCAAGCTACTTGGTGGGAATATCTACTTTGCTAAAGTCATCAAATGAGGTAGAGTGGTCATTCTAAAGGGGGGCACTATCACTTCAATAGGGGGGAGTATTTGAGCTAAGAGGAAGGATGCGACAAATTCAAAAATAATAACTCAGTGATTCAAGCAAAGCGGAACTGGATTCTCTTTCAATTTAAATCCTTATTTCTTAATTATTGATGAATTAATTTAAATTGTCAACAATGATAGCTGCCGCTAGTCTCAAACTAACGCATTTTTTTTTGGAAAATGTTAATCGTCAACTTCGACACCTACTCCTGGTCTCAAGCTGAAAAGAGCGCATAGGTTTCAATGGTAGTCCTTACGTCGTGGATTGGAGTCTTCTTTTTTTTGCAAGCTTATCCGTCAACTAAGTCGATCGCAAACCCCAGCTTGGCAAGCCTTTGGCAGAGCTAGCTCAACCTTCAAAAACAAGATCCCATTAATCCTAAAGAGAAAGGTGTAAAACCAATGCATCCTCCCGATAGTCACTAATGGAGCTGAAACATGGAACCTAACCAAGAGACAGACCCGTAAATTGAGAACCATGCAACGCGCACACGAAAGAATAATGCTGGACCTCACATGGAGAGACCACAAGACAGCACAGTACATCCGAGACAAGAGTCAGGGACATCATAGAATCCATTAAAAATCTCAAATGGCGGTGGGCTGGCCATGTTGCAAGAATGGCAGACAACCAATGGACATCACGACTCACGACATGGATCCCCCGAGATCACATGCACAACCGAGGCCGGCAGAATATTAGATGGTGAGATGAGCAAGACAAGATCAGGAAGTACTGGCTCCGCGATGCCTATGATAGAGAAGTGTGGCAAATCCTGGGGAGGGTCTATGTCCAACGACGGACGTTACAAGACTGATGATGATTGCACGGACTGAGGAAAGTGTGAAAGGGAAAGAAAGATTCAGAAACCCTGACCTATTTCCTAACGTTGAATCTTTGAATTTCTTTTTTTAAAAAAGAGCTAATTATTTTTCATCGTAATGCCTAATCTTTTCCCTAAAAATACTGGAAAACTTATATTTCTCTCATTTCACAAATGTTTTCATTTAATCAAACGTAATCAATTGTTATTTGCAAAATTTCGTTCAGACATGTCTTGAAAAAAAACGAAGGTTAAAAAGTTCTAATCGTGAAGTTTTTTTTTCTTTGTTTTATTTTAAGCCAAAACATTCCTTTTCTATGTTCTAAAAAGGAAACAGTTTTGACCTTTTGTTATTTACACCAGGTGAACGAGCCAAAACAAGGATAAGAATCCATTTTAGAAAATCAAAGATGGCGACAGGAAGCAGCTTTCAAATCTGTCATGTGGCCTGTCATTTGCAGATAACATTCGAACTGTTTCCTAACCTTTTGAAATGGATATCTGACCCGACCAGCAACAGCAGCCATGGACGTCTAACGCTTACGTATGTTGTTGGAAAGCTGATTTTGTTCGCGAATTCATCCTGAATATTGAAAGGCAGTGACGACTTTATCAGTTCGCGTAGGTGTGAATTCACCGACAGATTCTTGCCTAACTTATGGATTATGAAAAGATTTTTAATAAAATGTAAGTACATAAGTAATCAAACAAATTAAAGTAGGAAGAAACAAAAAAAAAAGGAATATTTTCCTACTAAAATCTACTTTTTGAAAAGTTCGTCGTCTGTTAGATAAGTACTGAATTTGGATTTTTGGTTATTTTTCAAATCAACGTGTTTTGTGTGTGTGTGTGTGTGTGTGCGTGCATGCATGTATATATATATATATATATATATATATATATATATATATATATATATATATATATATGTATATATATATATATATATATATATATATATATATATATATATATATATATATATATATATATATATATTATAGAGCTAATTCGAGAGAATTTGTTGTGAAAATTGTTATTTAGGCCTTTGCATTACCGGCAGCTTTTAAGCTCAATGCTATGTTGAAGCAGCTATCCTTTCGGTGGCAGGTTCGATTCCTGTATTAGCCTCATTTTCTTTGATTGTTTATTCTTTTTACTCAGCGTTGGTCAAGTGATATATTAAACGTGTGATGATGGGTGATCATTCCAAATAAGCGTTATATAACGCTATTTATTATCATTCTGTCGGATCATATAATCATTTCTTTATTCACAACGGTTGCGTTGGAGGGAACGAATAGAGCAGATAAAGACTAAGAATAAACAAGACGAGATTTGGAGTGGAAACAGTTATTTTGGCTTTGCATTACCGGTGACTATTTACCTCCATGATAAAAGCAACGCTACATTGAAGAGGCTACTGTAGGCTGCAGGTTTTAATCCTGCAGAAATCCCATTTTCTTTGTTTATACTATTTCCGTTGTCTAGGCCAAGTGATACCTGTAATGACAGGAGATCATTTCGAATAAGAGTTTCTATACAATATAACGCAATCTATAGTCATATATAAGTGTGTGTGTGTGTTTGTGTGTGTGTGTGTGTGTGTGTGTGTGTGTGTGTGTGTGTGTGTGTGTGTGTGTGAATGGATAAATATGATCCTTATCCTCATTGAAAAGCAACATAGAAAGGTTGAAATACAAATTCAAAAAGTCGAATTTCAATTTCAAACAATGAATATTTTTTTACAGGATATGATATGAATTTGTAAGAATGAATAAATACGGTACTGGTTCAACATTTTAAATTGAAGCATAATTTCTTTTCGAATTGAAGTTCAACGTCCTCCAATTTGAAGTTCAATTTTTTTCAGATTTAAGCTAAAAAGGTGTCAGACCTGTGGATAATCCACTTGTTTCGAAAACTAAGATTATCCATTCTATCACGCCTCTGCTCTTCTCTAACCCTTTGCCTGTATTTTCTCGTTCTCTCCCTTAACCTTTTCAATATCCATTGCTCGTCCATGTTTTATCGAAGTGTAATGCAAACATGGATTAGTTTTATATGCAAAAAAATGAATACGGAAATCACAAATATTTTTCAATTGCATTCTCTCTTTTATCATGATTTCTTTCTGTCTTTCCATAAAGAATTTCAATGTATCAAATATAATGCATTTAATGTGTTCTCACCTTTCTATCTCTATCACACTTTCAATCTTCCGCTCATTTTTCTCAATTATTTCACGCCGATAAGTTCATCCTTCCACCTAGCTTTGTTTTTCGTTTTTCTCTAGCATTCTATCTCCCGACATTTCTTCCTTCACATCGTTGTTTTGGCCTTCCCTCTCCTCATAGGTTTCCTAATTACCTACCGACTTATATATAATACTATAATATTATGTAAGTTTCTTACTTTCAGCTCAAAACGCCCGGAGATTAGACAGATACCACACTCTCATCCAAGAAAATTAAAACAAGCAGAATAACAATATGGATTTTTCTTTCAAATTTGATTCCATTCTCCTGATATTATCTCATCTTAACCAAGGTCACACAGGTAATGGGGAAATTGAGTGAGACCAGTCTTTAGAGGAGAAAGAGTCTGTCCATGTGGCAAAATTAGCATTTGAAACCCAGACTTCGACTTGGGATCGAACTACGACTGCTATCACAGACTTTTAATTTGTTCTTCATAGCTATTTATTTTGTCTCTCCCCCAGCGCTCGCTCTCTCTCTCTCTCTCTCTCTCTCTCTCTCTATCTATCTATCTATCTCTATATATATATCAATGTATATATATATATATATATATATATGTATATATGTGTGTGTGTGTGTGTGTGTGTCGATGGATAGAAAGCTTTATAGCTTTGAACACAATATTTTTCTAAATCTAGAAATTCAAGTCAAATATTCCCCAATATTTATTAATGTCATCGATGTAGTTTCTTTTTCAGTGGATTTTGTGTTTGACACAGAATTAAATATTATGATTCAATGTGAGATTATTTTTGTTACGACCATCAGTTGTTTACTGTGTAAACGTTACGGGTATTTAAAAACAAAAAAGTTATTTTAACATGGCTCTTTAGAAGTGTTGATCAAATACTACCTCCCTTTAAGCAAATATTTCAATATATAACTTTATTTTATTTTCTTTAGTCGTGTCATAATGCATGTAGTTGGTTATTTTATACAGGGTATCATCATAATGTATTGTATATGGATGATATTTTACACTTCACATCAATATCTTTTTAAACAAAGGGTTTATTCACGTAGGATACCCCCCTAAGTTGTGTTTAACAATAAAGGATCAATAAAGGTTACAACAGACGTTGTTTGTGTCACTTCAATTGAGTGTTCACCTGCGTGAATATAAAAAACGTTTTTTCTGTATACATACATATATATATCTATATCTATATATATATACATATATATATATATATATATATGTATGTGTGTATGTGTATGTATACGGGTGTTTGTGTGCATTTATGTGTGTGCATGTGTGAAGAGAGAGAGAGAGAGAGAGATTCAATAAACTGATCTCTCTTCATTACAGGGAGACTTCGTCGATGAAAAAGGAGGATCATGTTGCACTAACCTTTGCAGATTCGTAGGCCAACATTTGAAATCATGATTTTGACTCGAACACCGACCACTGGCCCCAGTGGTAACTTTCTTGGCCAATAGAGGAGGCTTTCTGTTTAATCCTTATGTCTCTCTCATCATTTACTTATCTCTTCAAATTGATCTTTCAGTAACTCTCTCTGCACAACACTGTTTTTACCACATCCCTCCCTCCATTTTTCTATCTATCCATAAATACATTCATTTGTGTATGTGTGTGCATTATTTTGGATATAAAAGTCGACTGAATTATCATTCAATTCGATTACAGCATTATGAAAATTAGAAGACGTAGAATAATTTTCCGAGTTGTCATAATTGTACTTCAATATATTTTTTCTATCGTCCCCTGTCAAGGTTGCAGTAACCCCATAGACCGGAAGGATTGTTGATGCAAAGTGGTCTCCCTACTATAGATGTGCATGAAAGGACTTACGAGAATTTCCAAAGGTATCGATTTATTCTTGGTTTTTCCATGTTGCGCAAAACATAGATTGACTTGCAGTCTAAGTGGTCATATTCATGTTATTTTTTCATTCTCAAACAGATTGTTTCAAGGTCCTGTTATACTGTGTATAAACTATTTCATAAACAAACACAGACACACACACACATGTATGTATGTGTAGAAAATAGTTTATGGACAGTATGAATTATTCTACATGTTTCCTGATTGTCATATGACTGTAATCGAATTAATTGATACTTCAATCGAATTCTATATCTAAAATAAAACTCAAAAACACACACACACACGCACATACATAAACATACATACACACACATACACACACACACACACACACACATATATATATATATATATATATATATATATAGGGAGAGAGAGCGAGCGAAAGTGGTAGAAGCAGTTTTGTGCAGAGAGAGAAATACAGAAAGATCGGTTTGAAGAAATAGATGAATAATGCGAGAGACGTGAAGATTAAACGGAAAGCCTTGTCAGTAGGCTGAGAAAGTTGTCACTGGGGCCAGTGGTTTGATGTTCGAGTCATGAAGTTATGATTTCCAATGCTGACTTTCAAAGCAGACACGTCTTCTTCACTTGGAAGCTTAGCGCAACACGATCTTCCTTTTTTATCAACCAAGTATCCCAGTAGTAAAGTGAGCTTAGTTTCTCCATCTCCTCTCTCTCTCTCCCTCTCTCTCTCTCCTCACTCATACACACACACACACACACATATATATATATATATATATATATATGCGTGTGTGTGTATACTGTATCAATGAATTTATAAGTAACAGTGAGCAAACAAATAGAAAAGACTCCAATATAAGCCTGTCAAATGCAAACAGAAATACTGAAAATAACATAAGAAGTGATATTCATGCAATATATGCCGCCTACTATTCATCTCTGGAACATTAGAAGCCTCTTCATTATTCCTGGACCAGCCAAAGCAGGCAGCATCCAATACTTGACAGAATGACATATACAATTTCATACGAAAAATTTTTCAAAGAAATAAAACATTTAAAATACTGTGAGAAAAAAATTAAAGAAATGAAGAATGACATACAAGGAAAAAATGGCTGCGAATAGAAATGGCGGATACACAAAATGATATGACGCTAAAAAAATAAAGGAAGAATACAAAATGGCCGCTGAAAATGTATTAAGAATTGAGATCAATAGAGTGATATTAAACCGTATGAATAGACACAAAGGCTGGCTGTCATGGAGAATAACGCCTTTCTGCCTAAGAAAAAGATCAATACTTTATTATTTTTTAATCTTATTGCTTTTCGGTGGAATAAAGATAATAATAAGAATTGAAAAGTAATAACAATGTTCCGATTTTTTTCTTCATCGTCTGCTTCTTCAAGTATTGTTTAATGTTTTGAAAATTATTTTTGAATTATTACTTTTTGTACTTTCGTTACAATGCTTTTGTTTTTCTTTTATCGCCTTTCCTTCAATTTTCTTAAAATTCTTCCCTTTTTTTCATCAAGTTTTCACACCGGTACTTTTCTTGGCTTTTACTGGAGATCAAGTGACTGCAAGTTCCCTCAATACACTAGCGCTCACTTTTGCATTCCAAGTTTTGTAGTAATTCTTTTAGATGGATGGTTTCAATACTTTCTCAGATTTCCAATTCTTCCATCTTTTTTCAAATGTCACTTAAACTGTTCCAAGTCCTACCTATATACCATTGTAACCTTAGTTTTTCCAAAATTTATCTATTCCCTCTCGAGGTCCAGATATTTTTCCCTGCTCCTTAATCACTTTCAATTTCACCACTACTAACTGTGCAGATGTATTTAGAAATAATAACAGATATGGCGCCAAGCAATCTCGGACTAATATAATGCTTTCAACAGGTGAAAGCTCTAGTAGCTGAAGTAGTAGAATGACTGTCGTCAATAATCTGGTTTCCCAGCGTAAAAATGTAAGTTTCTTTTTTGACTTGAGCTTATTCTTCATGTCTGATCAATTCTTCACTGATTACAGTAGACTGGTGGTCTGAGCGGTTGTGTTGAAAAGCAACAAAATAAGTTGGTTTTTTTTCCACAAACCGCCAATTGTTAGAATGGAGATTCATACAACTGTCTGGCTGAAGCAATATTTATTTCAGATTAATGCCAAAGATTAGTATCAAATCTTTATTTATTTACTTGTATGTTTTTCTTTCCTTAGTAAAATTCACGAAGTACCTCTTATAGTATCTAGTTTTGAAAATATAGAAAGCATTCATATTGTGGCTGACTAAGTCCATACCCGTTGATATTTATTGAATTAAACTAAAAAAATGTAATTTTCAATTCAAGACTGCCTGTAGCATCCCCTCATTCCCCCAATAAGTGGTTAAGTTAAAAGTAGGGGTGATATAACATACGCATATACACGACCTCATGAAACATAGGGATACTTAGTTTCTAGTTGCTCGGAATTAACCAGCTTCAATATTCAACAAAATAACTTTTTTTGCGAACAATCAATAGTTGATTCATGTCTAACTGAAGCAATATTCATTTCATATTAAAGCTAATCTTCATTTATTTACAAGATGAAAGAAATACTAGTCAAAAATTGACAATGGGTGACATCGACTTTCAAGATCAACCATAAGGTGTTTGTTTTGGTTTTTAATTTACGGTGCCTTGATATCATCTCTTGAATTCATTTAGAATTATATCTTTCCAACAACAATTTCCAGTTTGTTTTTTTATGTTATCAAATCTCAGTTGTTTGCAATATTCTCAGTGAATCATCGTTTTTACCCCATCAGATCTTTTATAATAATGTTTGTGTTGATCGTCGATTCTTTAATTGACAGATCCATCTTTCTCCGTGCAAGCGACTTTTGTTATGATAAAAATATTCTTTTTTGTTATTACCTGTGATTCCTTTCCTTTTTCAGGTTTCCTCTGGAAAACCAAGTCTATATCATTCAATTATTACTTTCATCATTATCATCATTATCATAACTTATTGTTGCTTTTGTCATTATTATTATAACTAGAATACTACCCCTGAAAAATGACAAGATCCTTTACGCATGGATCAATACTTTTGTCCAGGATCAGAGTAACTATGTGCTCAGGCATGGATCAAAATGTCGCTCCCCGTTTCTTTGCTTCTGTCCAGTGTGTAGTATATGTGTGCATCGTCTAAGATCAAAGTGACCTAGTCTCGTACAACCCGACAGAAATGGGACACGCTTTGAGAATCAGATTCAGTTCAGATGACTGGTGGCTTTCACTCGAGATCATATAACAAGAAGTCATCTCATCACTCTCTTCAGTATGGTGGCCAACTTCAATAGTGCTGTCATCTTCGGTGGCTTAGTTCTTCCTCGGAATTTTTAGTACTCTCAGCGTTTTTTGCTATGTTCCTGAGGACCGTTCCCAGGGCTCCGGGTTAGTATTTTTGAGATTCTTACTCTGGTCAGAGCAAATATTTTTTCAACTTTATGTTAGTGTGGCACAAGGCTGCTACTCAGTTACGGACATATGTAGCTATGATTGTCTGAAAGAATAGTTTGCTAAGTGTCAGACCAATTGATTCTAATTAAGTGCACTGTCCGTGTGTTCATTGCTTTGGAGGGAATCAATTCCTTAGTTGCCGCTCAAACTGACACCAAAAAATTCTTAATTATCTAAATATCTGGTGATTGCAGAAGCCAAGTGAAGTGATGAAGTTAACTTTCATGCATTTCAAACCAGATTTTGTACAACTCTAGCAGTGAGTGTGAATGAGTGCATTATAGCAATGAATGACGGCGTAGCCACTTTGATATTGTTTGTGCCATGGGATGCAACTGCTCACCTAAAATTGAAGGATAGTCCTGGGAGTTCACCCACTGTGCTACCAACGGACCAAGAGATTTCCATGATATTACTCCCCAAATCTTCACAGTTCCACCTCCACCCAAACTTTTGGTTGATTAAAAAAGGAAATAAGAATAAAATAAGATATGTCAAGCTTTGCTGCTCTTGGGTCAAGGTCCCTTGCTTCATTAAAATATGATAAGGTAAATAAAACGGAATTCATTTCTTCATACAATTTTAATTTTTGTGCTTGCAAATTTTTTTGTAATTCTAGAGAATAATTCTTCAATCATGAATTATATTTTCCCCCCTTCATAGGATCATATTCGAATATTTCTCAATATTTGTATCAGCTTATTTACACCCAAGTTCTTAATTATGATTTGGTTGGGTAGTTCAATTCTCTCTCCGATATCTGTTTACCTTTTTGCATGACTAACATTGCGCAGTTCTCGATTTCGAACCCTGTATCAATACCCTTTGCCGAAAAGCCTATTTCTACGGGAGGTTCTTTCTTTCTTTCATCTCCATCCGTTTTGTCATTCATCAAAAGTTGCAATTCTCTTGTGTGCACGTGTTTATTGTTTCTGTTGAATATGCGCAAATTGAAACCATTCATCATCATCATCAGCAGCAGCAGCAGCCTTTTAACGTCAATCGTTGGTTATAGACCTTCCTTTCTGAACTTGTCTAGTTGGTCACACTGTATCATTTTCTGTCGCTCACAATTTCGCATATGATCTCTAGGGATCTACATTGTAAATTGTGTGATGTCTAATAGTTGTCTGACATTCTTGCAACATGTCCAGCTCATTGCCATTTCTCATTTTATATTGATTTCTATTAGAGATTCTCTTGTATCCGATTTTACTCCATAGTTGTACATCGTTATGATTGTTTTCTATGATAAGCTTGGCCTGGAACAAGGTCACTGTAATGGAGCACCAAGTAGGAATCGAATACGAAAAAACTTACTATGGTACACTTACAACACTATTTACTAACTTTACTGAGGGATTGAAACTCAAAAGTTTGGTACCTAATAAGAATCGAATACAATACACAAATGATTTAGTCTACAAAACAAGCGTATTATTTACCCCATAATGGTGGACAAAAGTTGTTATCTACCAAGATTAATCAAGTACAAAATCTCAGTAGTTAGGCACCCAGTGAGAACTGAATTCAATACACGAGTATGATGGTCCACAAAAACTTTCATAACAATTGTGTTATGGTAAATGCTCACTATTATTCGCTACTTTAGCCTGGTTTGAGGTCTTAGTGTCCACTCGAATAGTGTGATGGTTAGTACGACTGCCTTACACACAGAAAGGTCCTGGTTCGATTCCAGGCGAGTACAAAGTGTGTGGAAAACTTCTTCAGCTGGACAAACCCAACAGCTAATTGAGTACGCTCTAAGATGCATGATCAGGTTGGAGGCATCTTTTCGATGGGCTTGCACCCTGTTAAGAGTGGGGGGGGTCAAATAAAAATCTAGAATTAAAAGTACCGGTTCCGACCAGTTTTGTGACTTTCAAGGATCACCAAGTCGACATCTGGAACTGAACTATCATACTCTATTGAAAGTTTTCGTTTAAGGGACGAAATACTCACCTTTAACTCGCCTTTCAAAGCCTTGGTAGTTGGACACAAAATCAAAATCGAACTAAATACACTCAATTAGTCTGAAAAATGAGCTTTCAAACTATCACACTATATTAGGCGCCCTTTTCATCGTTGTGAATTCTAATTGCTGCAAGATTTTCGCAGTCTTAATAATTTTTAGACATTTGAGATTCCATGAAGGGAAGACTATGCATGGTGAGGCGATTAAGGAAGGATTTGGGGCTAAATGATGCAACTGTCGTTCAGAGCCAGGAGTTTGGTACATATATGTTGTTGCTCCTTATGATTACATTTAGATATAGTTTCAATTCTGCAATACC
>OY735232.1:2040627-2058127 GCA_963457665.1 Thysanoteuthis rhombus | reverse complement strand
TTCCCAAAAGTCCTTAGAGATTGTGTACCTGCTGTAGTAATAGAAAGATCAGAGAGATCCAGACACCTATCCCCATTTCGTACATTGAGTGAAGCACGATAAAATGAACAATATTTAAATGAAAAAACTTTATAAACACAAAATTACTCTATTCAAGAGTTTGCTATATTCATTGTCTAATTAGAAAGTTTACTCCATCTAAAACTGCACTCATTCATTGTTTACTAAGAATGTTCCCTCAATCGAAAGGTTTCTTCTATCCACTATTTAATTAAAAAAAGCTTATTCTATCTATTGTATGATTAGAGAGTTCATTGTATTCAAAGTTTCCTCTATCCATTCTCTAATTAAATCACTCCAGAATTTTATTTTTTCCATTGTTCAATTAAAAAGTCAATATCATCCAAGAGTGTACTTAATCCATTGTCTAATTGATAAGTTTACTGTATTCAAAAGTTTACTCTATCGAAAAATTCACTCTCCCTTGTCGAATTAAAAAGTTAAATTTCTCCAAAATCTTGACTATCCGTCGTCTGACTAGAAGGTTTATTCTATCCAAAGGTTGACTCTATCCGTTTTCTGATCAGAAAGTTAACTCGATCCATTGTCTAATTACAAGGTTTACTCAATTTATTGTCCAATTAGAAAGATTACTCAATCTATAAGTTTAATCAATACATCGCTTAGTTGAAAAGTTCACTCTCTCAATTGAATGACAAAATATACTCTATCCAAAGGTTTACTCTCTTTTGTCTTATTAGAATGTTTACTCTATCCATTGTCTAATTACAAAGTTTACGTAATCCAAAAGTTTACTCTTTCCATTGTCTGATTAGAAAGTTTGCTCCATCCAAAAGTTTACTCTCTCCATTGTCTGATTAGAAAGTTTGCTCCATCCAAAAGTTTACTCTCTCCATTGTCTGATTAGAAAGTTTGCTCCATCCAAAAGTTTACTCTCTCCATTGACTGACAATAAAATTTACTCGATCCAAAAGTTTACTCTCTCCCTTTTCTAATTTTGAAAGTTCACTGTATCCAAAGGTTTACTCTATCCATTGTCTTATTAGAATGAGCGAGTAAAAACAAGATTATCTCCCGTAGGCTCAAAATCTTTGATTTGTTCCTGAAGAGTGTATGGACCCAGAGAGTTTAGTTAAAATACAGTGATGATGAAATAGAGTAAAACTAAGTAAGTAAGCATGCATCATCTGAAAATATTCATAAAAATCAATGTTTTTATCGTCGTCGTTTTTCTAAAAACAATTCAACGAATGTATGCTTCGTTCTTTCTACAGAATAGAGCTCGAGATAAAAAGTTTGGTTACGAAGATACGATTTCGAATACATCGTAGAACTGGAAAGCATTTAGAAAATGGATACCTCTGCCAACGCAATTTTCAGGGAGGTAAAATTACAAGGATCCTCCCAATTTCTTCTGTAGCCTATTGTCGCCAATTCGTAAAAATACCATCGAAATTCACTGAGACATCGTGAAGACAGACATGATTTTTCGTGATATTATATGGTGCACACACATATCAACGATGTTGGCGGTATAATTGTGCATGGATCCGTCCACAAGTTGAATCTCTTCTGGAATCGATTATTCACTCTGCAACAAAATTTCAGTGAGATGTATTGTGAACTATCAGAGATATTGTGGGGATACACAAAAGCGTTATGCATAGATGTTCAGAAAAAAAAAGAAAAAATATCTCTGAATCCCCAAATATTTTTGGTCCCACCCCCCAAAATTCAACCACCCCCTCCACACCCTTATTACCTAGCCTTCCACAAAATTCCATTGAAATCCATTGCATTCTTTTGGAGATCTGTGCGGACAGACGAACAAGACAACAGATACAAAGGCGTAAAGATGCGTCCAAATACATGCATTCTCTAACTTCGATGACAGAGGTAAATAAAATACATATTCTACATAACAGGACAAGATCTTTTTTTCCCCTTATCTGAGATTTTGCTTTTTAGATTGATATGTTCGTATCTTATATGTCGGCTTGACACGCAACGTCGCTGTTAGCGATTTTTTTTTCGCAATTCCCTGGGGTTTTGTGGAAAATTCACGCGATTCCGTTTTCTGACAAATTTCCCCCAAACAGGAATTTTCTTCTCCCACAAAAGTCCTCTAGTCAAATCAATATTTTCAATTATTTTCAATCGAGAAGTGTTGGAAAATCCCATCAAAAGACGTAGGTAACACTCTGAGCAGCAAAAATAGTATAACTGTTGCTATTTTGTCCAATTCATAAACGCTGTATTAGGCAGGTTCGGAAAGTATCTAACCATTCAATATTGAAGAAAAAATATTTGCCTGGTGTAAAAATGATTGCAGTTTTCGTCGATTTTAAATTATAATGCTTATCTTGGAGTAAAGTATTGTTTAAGTAAGTTCGTGTAATACAGCATTTCAGAGTGTGAATTTTGCACTATTTATGTTTCTATTGTCTTCTGACTATTTCTTCAGAGATTTTTGAATCAACAATGGAAAAATGCTAATTCAAGTAATTGTCGAATGAATCCAAATAGAACGTGAACTAGCGGAAACTACTCGCAATATCAATCAAGGGCTTGGCCTGGGGGCCGTCAACGAACGTACAACCCAACATTGGTTCAAAGAATTCGAAACGGAGACGAGAGCAAATTATGGATGAAGTTGATTTACGAATACGATGTTTAGGGTAGGAATGGCTACTAACAAAGATTGTGAAGGATTCTATCCTTTTTCATACGTGCATGTGTTCGTGTGATTTAGCTCTCCTGACCATACAGTTTTGTATACGGACTTGAAAATCGGTATCAGTAGTCAAATAGATCCTTTCTAAAAAAATTTTCTTTTAATTTAAGAACAAGCTTTTTTGACTCTTCTTTGGGCATATTTCGACGGGTCCATTATTAACAATTTGATTTTGGAAAATCTAGATGTTCCAAGATTAGTTCTTACTATATTTTAGATGTTTTCCTGTGGAGAACGCCGGTGATGAACAGAATTTATTCTGACAATATTTATTCTTTAATGGAATTCTTTTACATGATTTCAAATTTTGACGCTACGGTTGTTCATGGTTTTTTTTATGTTCGTAACTACTTGAATGGGTCAATTATGTTTCTTTTTTCGAAAATAATATTGAAGCGTTAATCTCTTCAAAAAGACTGTAACTAAAATTAATTTGGGGGGGGGATTTTTATCACAAATTCCACAAGATGGTTTTCTCTTCAAAACGTACCACTGTTTCTTTGATTATTTTTCCGACTGATCGGTCATTTGATTATTACTGGGGTATAAATTTTAGAAAAGGAAACAAATGAAACCGGACAACGATGAATTCCTTTTCACAAAATTGTCGAAATAAATAAAATATGTGTACCCTGCATAAATGATCACCCTAGCCAGGGCGTGTACCAGAATTAATTTAGTTATTAAAATGATTTCAGAAAAAAATTTTGAAAAGTTTTTAGATGGTGCATAATGGTCTACTCATGCAAGGTTGTAACCCCTTAATTGTATCCAGGAACACAGGAACACCCTTACGCATACACATACACTGACGATCAAATAGATAAAAGCTGTTGCTTACTAGGCTGGTTGGTCGGGCGATTTTTGGGGTTACGATAATTCGAAAAACGGAATAAGGGAAAAAAAATTAAGATACATCGAAAAATGTGTTTCTTAGACACTGAGAAAAATTGTCAACCTAAATTTATTAGTTTGCTTCGAATAGAATTTCTGACTAAATATGATAAAATATTGCTTTGAGATAAACTAATGAATCTATGTGTAACAAATTAGAGTAATCTTTTTGAAAGTTATATCGCGTGACACATTCTTCTAGGGAGGAAGAAAGGAAAAATGATTTTATAAAAGGAAAAAAATGAACCCAATGACATCTATTGCATACAGTGGTTAGGATGTTAAGTTGAGAAGAAGAGAACCCAATCAGATGGTAAAGACAACACTCCCTCTTCTTTTCAGTCATGTGAAACTTGACAGGAGCCAATTATATATATATATATATATATATATATATATATATATATATATATATATATATATATATATATATATACATATATATACATATATATATATATACATACATATATATATGTATATGAATATATATATATATATATATGTATATGTATATGAATATATATATATATATATATATATGTATATGTATATGAATATATATATATATATATAGATTCTAGAGTGCAATAGGTGTAAGTTACAGTACATTGGCAAGTCCGAGTGGCAATTTAATATTAGAATCAACAATTATAGACATAGGATTAAGTCAAAAAATAACCGTAGCCCACTCCCTGTAGAACTACATTTCCGCACACCTGACCACAATTTTGCCACTGATGCCACCTTCACCATCATAGAAAAAATAGAAAAAACTACTCCAATTGACATAACTAAAGTTCTAGAAAAACACGAAGACATGTGGATCAACAAACTTAAAACCCTATACCCTAATGGATTAAATACTAAACTGAACAACCCGCACCACACAGAACACTAATACACACAAATCCTACCATTAATATCCTCACACCCACATCTTAGACACACTCAATAATGGAAGCTTCAAAGTCACCTAGACCCATAGGAAAAACTTCACCTTAGCCTGTTACAACCCCTGTCCAATTCTTAGCTAAAACACTTTCAGCAACATCTTCAGTAACTTTTAAGGTTGATACCTATGTAGCTCCTTGACTCCACTACCCCTCCTTCTACACTATCCCAAACATACCAAAAAACCCACCTCCCCAACACTACCCCCCACCTTGACACACTCTGCCCTCCCCAAGTCCAACTGCTGCTGCTTTACCAAAATCCCAATACCTGCTGGTCATTCTTACATTCAGCATGAGGCCTCTTGTAGCCCTGACAACAAAACCTACCCACAATGCATAGCCGCTGACAGTGGACTCTGGTTCCACATGGTACATTTTAATTCACACTCACACAACACGCACCACTGATGATGAGAGAAATCTCGAAACATGTATGGACTATTGACAAATAAGGATTAATAAACCTTACCACCAAAAACTTCACTCCCGAGTCTGTCTCACTCTCTAAAGTACACATTATACATACCTTACTGAGACATGGAGAAGGAACACATTCCTACAACTACCATCACTTCTGACAAGGACAACCACCCTAACACCACAATGGAACCAACCTCTTCAGACAACATCACAACATGGTCGGTGAGACTCAACCGTAGAAGAGACAAAATTACCCGCTTTGAGTCACATCTAGACTTCCTAAAGTCCTGCAAGGACAATAAACTCACTCCCGTGAATTTCAGGATCTCCCTACACCCCTCCATAGGGAACCAGGATGCAGATTTCCTTAATTTATGGAACAATAAGATCCACACACTTCCTATGGATCTTTTAGATGACACCATCCAATTCTGCCAAAAAACCATCAAAGACACTCTAACAGATATCAGCAAATTGGAACAAACATTACAACAACACACAGACACAGATGAATATAATGAAATACAGCAAGCCATCAACATCAACATAGAAGGAAGAAAAAAACAACTTAACCTCACCAAAACTAAAAAATACAACAAACTTAGACACAACATCACACACAGATCTGCGAATCCACAGAATACAAGAGAAATTAAGATACAACCCACCAAAAGAGCCGTCAGGCCTCTGTTACCCACCCCCAACCCACCACCTACATACCCAACAAAAACCAATTCCCCCACCAAACACAGATTTAACACTAGACACACAGACACAGGCTACCCAACAAGAATCACCAATACTGACACCAAAAGAGCCGTCAGGCCTCTGTTACCCACCCCCAACCCACCACCTACATACCCAACAAAAACCAATTCCCCCACCAAACACAGATTTAACACTAGACACACAGACACAGGCTACCCAACAAGAATCACCAATACTGACAAAAACATCATCCATACCCACATGAACAACGACTACAGAAATAGATACATGCATATGAACAAACAAAACAAAAACACCTACACTGGCACTAACAGTACTAACACCTATAACAGACACACACATATGAACAAACACAACAGGAACACCTACTCAAATACTAATACTACTGACACCAATACTGTGAACAGACACAGCTATATGAACAAACACAACTACAAAAACCAGCATACAGATAATAGCAACAAGAACACTAGCCGCCACAAGGTTCTCAGACCTACTACCCCTCATACTCTGCAAAAGGAAAGCCCCAAGAGTAGCATCCTTCCTCAACCCACCACATTGACCCTTCAAAAGCATCCTGAAGACCCAGGCAAACACCCTGACCAGCAGGTAACCCCTACATCAACCCACACACACACTCTACCAAAAAACGAGGAAACCCCCCTACCACTAAATATGGAAGGGGGGTTAGAAAACCTGATTCCAACACTAGTAAGCAGTTTAGAAAACTTACTAAAACACTACTACACACCATCAGAATTAAGGAAGACCCAGAAGGGAAAGTAATGAACCTAAGTAAATTTCGATTTACTAGGGACACATTCAAACTCCTTAACAAGGGCCTTAATTTCTGTCCCCGACCCCCACACTTCAGCAATCACACCCTCAACAAAGATCTCTATGACTTCTTCAGAAGGATCAAACTTAGAGCCCACTTTGGGAAAACAGGCCACGACAGTGACATCCTTGATAGGCTTAAAGACCCCAACAAATCTTTCACCCCAAAAAACATAGACACAACCATTCAAACTTTTGAGCTAGCCGTCAGAGATGACATAAAAACCTACATCAACAATAACACACCACAAACCCTAACACGTGATAACCTTACAACTAAAGAGCGAAAGGCCCTTAATAAACTAAAAAACAACACAAACTTGATCATCACAAGAGCAGATAAGGGTGGATCCATAGTCATCTGGGGTCTAGATGAATACCTCACAGAAGCTAACTTACAATTAAGCAACACAGAATTCTACAGAGAACTCCCCATAGACCCCTTTAACGAATACATAAACACAATAACCCAATCCCTAACAGAATTACACAATAGCAACATGATAGACAAAAGAACACAGAATATACTGAAACCCACTTCCACAAAACCCGCAAGGTTCTACCTACTCCCCAAAATCCACAAGCCAAATAACCCAGGTAGACCAGTCATCTCCTCCACGAACTGCCACACTACTAAACTATCAAAATTTGTAGATCACTACATACAACCCTTAGCAACACAAATCAAATCATATATACGTGACACCACAGACCTCCTAAACAAAATCAAACACATCACAGCAATCCCAGACAAAGCACTTCTAGTTAGTATGGATGTTAAATCCCTATACTCCAACATCAAACATGATGAAGGTATCCTAGCACTGACAGAAGCCTTAAACAATAGAACTACTAAAGAACCTAGCACTAGAACAATCACCACTCTTATGCACCACATTCTAACCCTAAATAGCTTTAACTTTAATAATAGACACTTCCTCCAGGTGAAAGGCTGCGCCATGGGCACAGTAGCGGCCCCATCCTATGCTAATATCTTCATGGGTAAATTTGAAGAAACCTACATTTACCCAGAGATTTATAATGACTGCATCTTTTATGGTAAATACATAGACGACATTTTTTTCATATATACAGGCGAAAAAACCAAACTAGATAACTTCTTTATACATCTAAACTCGGCACATGACTCTATTAAGTTTGACTTCACAACATCCACTGACTCCATAGCCTTCTTAGACACACGCATATATATAGATGACAACAGAAACCTCCATACCACCCTCTACACAAAACCCACGGACACCCACAATTACCTCCACTCCAAATCAGCCCATCCCCAACACTTAAAAAGGAGTCTACCATTTTCACAAGCTCTTAGAATTAGAAGAATCTGCTCCACCAATAGTGAACTTAACAGACACAAACATAACCTAATACAATATTTCACCCAACGAGGTTATCCACTAGATGACACAAAAAAACAAATAAAAAAAGCGACTGGAATACCCAGAGATCAAACCCTTTTACTGTCCCACAATAACAAACCCAACCGCATACCCCTTATAACAACCTTCAACAACACACTCCCACCCTTAGCACACATCATCAATAATAGATGGAACATTCTCACGATCAAAACAGATCTAAAAGAAACATTCACAGACCCATGTGTTATCTCCTACCGCAGACCCAAAAACATCAGAGACATGATTAGTAGCAATACTATCGTTAACAATAAAGTCGTACACAAAAATACACCTAGAACAATTAATTTCTGCACACCTTGCAACATAAGAAACAGTCTATGTTGCAACCACCTCAAGCACACCAACACATTCACAAGCACCACCACAAAAGTGAGTTACCACATATACCACAATAGCAACTGCCGCAGTAAGAACATTATATACCTTCTAGAGTGCAATAGGTGTAAGTTACAGTACATTGGCAAGTCCGAGTGGCAATTTAATATTAGACTCAACAATTATAGACATAGGATTAAGTCAAAAAATAACCGTAGCCCACTCCCTGTAGAACTACATTTCCGCACACCTGACCACAATTTTGCCACTGATGCCACCTTCACCATCATAGAAAAAATAGAAAAAACTACTCCAATTGACATAACTAAAGTTCTAGAAAAACACGAAGACATGTGGATCAACAAACTTAAAACCCTATACCCTAATGGATTAAATACTAAACTGAACAACCCGCACCACACAGAACACTAATACACACAAATCCTACCATTAATATCCTCACACCCACATCTTAGACACACTCAATAATGGAAGCTTCAAAGTCACCTAGACCCATAGGAAAAACTTCACCTTAGCCTGTTACAACCCCTGTCCAATTCTTAGCTAAAACACTTTCAGCAACATCTTCAGTAACTTTTAAGGTTGATACCTATGTAGCTCCTTGACTCCACTACCCCTCCTTCTACACTATCCCAAACATACCAAAAAACCCACCTCCCCAACACTACCCCCCACCTTGACACACTCTGCCCTCCCCAAGTCCAACTGCTGCTGCTTTACCAAAATCCCAATACCTGCTGGTCATTCTTACATTCAGCATGAGGCCTCTTGTAGCCCTGACAACAAAACCTACCCACAATGCATAGCCGCTGACAGTGGACTCTGGTTCCACATGGTACATTTTAATTCACACTCACACAACACGCACCACTGATGATGAGAGAAATCTCGAAACATGTATGGACTATTGACAAATAAGGATTAATAAACCTTACCACCAAAAACTTCACTCCCGAGTCTGTCTCACTCTCTAAAGTACACATTATATATATATATATATATATATATATATGTATAAAACAAAGGGACTGACAACAAAATAAGAAAAATAAAAATAAAAAATGAAAAGATATATGAATAGATAGAATGAGAGAAAGGTTCTTCAACCAGAAAAAATTAACACTTCCCCAAAAACGTCCTGATAAGGGATTCTAAATGAATTGAATCATTCACCTGAGGAAACCCAATCAGGGCAGAAGCATAAACGTGTTTATGCTGCAAATCCTTCTTTCATTATATATATGTGTGTGTATGTGTGTGTATATGTGTGTGTGTTTAATGAAGTAAGAATTTGCTACACAAACATGTTTATGCTTCTACCCTGTTTGGGCTTCTTCAGGCTCTACTCTAATTCAGCTCATGGTTTAATGTTGAATGTATCGAGCACTTTATGAAATAAACCCATCATATATCGGATATCATATGATATTATATTATAATACATTGTATTCGTTATTTGTATCGGTTATATATGTGTGTCAAAAATACAACTTTATTTTAAAATAATTTTATTAAATCACTCTTAAATGGTTGAACGAAGAAACACGTATCGGGTGTTTTATCTCTCAAATATTTTGTATAGATATATATTTATATATATAAGCGAAGGCCATGTCAGTGTATGAAGATAGATATGTATATATATATGATTACAGGTTTGTGTGTATAAGTGTGGATTAGTGACTTAGTGAATGGAAGTTGATCTTCCTTTATGTTCTTTCTTTTCTTTTTCATGTTATCTTCCATTTTTGAGTTCGAAGGTTTGATGGATACTGCGTTCCACTTTTCGAAAAATTTGTATGTGTCCCTGCATATATATATATGTGTGTGTGTGTGTGTTTGTGAACGTGTGTGTGTGTGTGTGTTGGCATGCGCAGGGTTGTGAGGGTGGATTTGTGAAAATGGGTGTATCCGTAGATACATCGGTAAGTCATCCGCCCTAATGGAAAAAAAAAAACAAAAACAGTTTATCACACGACATTTTTTTTTCATCTTTATATCCCCTCTGGTCAATGTACTCAACCCTTCCCCATTAATTACGTAGATCGAACATTGTACAGTGAACATCAGAATTAAGCTAATTACAACGTGCAAGACTACGGACTTATTGATCAGTCTGTACTCCTTTTCTTTCTGTACGTTCTTGTGTGTGCTTGTACTCGTACTGATGAGTTCGAGAGTTTCTGCGTTTTTATGACTCTGTAAGTCTATGTGTCTGTATGCACACATTTAAGTGTGTGTGTGTGTGTTTGTGTATTATACTTATCTTATTGCATGAATTGCTACGCATGTATACATGTGTGGTTGCGTGTTTTACCCTCGTGCGTGCGTGATTCGCGATTTTGTGTGTCTCGTAGTGATTTAGCGATTGCCCGTCTTATGGCGTTAATTTGCGACCATTGCCGTTGGAACGCCGCCATCTTGAGGTAGCGATCAAGAGGCACGCCATTTTCCTTGCCCACACCTCCCCTTCCTCTTCTTGTCCCCCCTCTTTCCCTTCTTACCCTTGCCCCCGTCACCATTGAAGAAGAAAGCTATCTTTGCAGCTCAGCTGGTGGCGCGCTTTTTCTAGTGTCGCCTGCCTCATTCATTCCGCGCCTGGCTTCATCAATTTCACGCCGGCTGAACGCCATGTGAATACTTGGAGATTAAAGAGGGCTGTAAAAAGCAGAATGGACAAGAATGAAAAGAATAATAGAAAGGAAAGAAGGAAGGGCTGGAGTAAAGAATTAAATGAAAAAAAAATGTGAGCAGAGAAAAGAGAGAAAATTTGGAAAAAAATGTATGGTTGATTGCAGCGAAGAAACGGGACTTGGGAAAAATAATTAAAAAGAGACACTGAAGGAAAGAAGGAGTGGCCTGCCTTGTGGGTGGAATAATTACCTCACATATTGGATATCAGCTTTCGAGCCCAATTAGAAGCCACAATTTCGAATGCTGGTTTTCTAGGCAGGTAGGCTCTCCTCACTAGAAAGATGAACCTGACACTTTTTACTCTCTCCTAATCCCGCCATTTTGGCTTTGTGCTGTGCTAATCAGAATAACTTCTGCTCTGTCTCTACACACAATAAAAAGTTATCCCTAGGGCTCATAACTTGGGGAGAGGTATGGGGATCCTGGGAAGCCCAATTATCTTTAACCCCAACTCGGCTTCGCTGGTATAATCCATGAAAATAGGGAACAACAATATTTGACAATGTTATACATATTTTTTATAGCATCGGTGATTTAAGTAAAATGTGGGTTTAAAAAGTACGATTTGATTTTTTCTGACCATGAAAGCTGCCGGACGTAAACCAAGCTTCCCTCTGGTAACCAGGACATGGTGGGAATTTTACCGGAAGCTTACTCTTCATTTCCGATCTGAGCTGTTTGCTCGAGTTTTGACAAGCTAAAAAATTGAGATGAAATCTCTTGAAAAAAACAAATATAATGTAATATCCGAACCCTGCATAAATGATCAGCGTTTCCAACGCTTGTACCAGAATTGATTATGTAAAAAAAAAATTATCAAAATGTTTTTGGAAAAAAAACAACATTTCAGATGATGCACAATGGTGTACTCATGGAAGGTTGTAGCCCCAAAACTGTAAGAAGGATCGACTGGACACATACACTCACACATACATAGATGAGCAAAGAGGGAGAAGCTGTTGCTTACCTGGCTGGCTGGTTGGTCGGGTGGTTTGTGGGTTTACGGTGATTTGAAGATTGGAAGAAAGGGAAAAAAAGAACCGAGAAGAATAACCGAAAGAAATGTTTCTTTGGACCAACTTGAAAATGAAATTACTTCATTGATAAAAAAAGTTGTCAATCTAAATTTATTGTTAGTCTCAAATATAATTTTCTGATTAAATATGATAAAATATTGCTTTAAAATAAACTGATGAATTTTTGCGTTGCAAGTTGGAGTAATCTTTTTGAAAGTTACTGCGAACCATTTTTCAGTGATAAATAGAGAGGGGAAAGATAAGAGAAAGAGATTTTTTTACAGCAAGATTGACATCACATGCAGAGATCACTAGACAGAACAATATATTAGGGAGAGATCAAGAGTCCGAGATATCATATATTCCATTAGAAAACTCAAATGGCAATAGACAGGTCATGTTGCAAGGATGTCAACCGCTGCCCATCACGACTCACAACGTGGATCCCTAAATCATATGTGAAACCACAACTGGCAGAATATAAAATAGAGAAACGAATTAGACAAGTCAAGAAAATATTGGCTCCACGAAGCCCATGATAGAGAAGTTTTGTCTAATCTTAGGGAAGAGCTATGTCCAATAACGGATGTTAAAAAGTTGATGAAGATGATTAATGTTGATCGTGACCAGCGGGATGAAATGTACAATTTTTTAAAAGAGCGTGAAAAAAAGGATCCAAAATCTAGATACCTGTTTTTAGATTTAGATATCAACAAGACTCGCTATTACAGTCAATAATTGAACAACCTTAGCGTCAAAATTTAAAATCATGTAGAAAAAAATCATCGAAATATGAATATGATCGGAGTAAATTCCATTGATAAGATCACTGACATTTTCCATTTGAAAAGATCTAAAATTGAGTCAAACAAACATCTAGAAACCTCTAGATTCTGGAGAATCTAGATGTTATTTTCACTGAAAAACATCAAAAGTAGAGTTTTTAAAAAATATCAAGAAACATCTAGATTCTGGATTATTAGTTAATGAACCAGTCAAAGATTACGCAAAAAAGACTATTAAAAAACCTTTCTTTCCAGAAATGATGTTTTGAGTAAAAGTTTAGCGACGTACTGATACGAATTTGCAGGTCTGTAGACGAAACGGTTTGACCAGGAGCCCTGGAATACAAGGGGAAAAAAACACAAGCAAACACATGCGCATATTAAAAAAAGAATAGGACCCTCTACCGACAGTTGTTCAATTACTCAAGAAGCAGTACCATTCCCTGTTAAGCTACGAAACGTCTCCAAACTAATAAAAGCGTTCCGATAGCTTCGCATTCATCTGGTACTGATGATAGAAAATTGAAGTAGCGGAGATATTTCACAGTCAGTGTTCATAGAAAAGCAAAAATGGCGAATAAAAAGGATCTTATTAAAATCTGAACTCGTAGATGGTCGGCTTCATCCCACGCACAGCAGGTGCACCATCCAATTTCAGATTGGAATGGCAAGTTATGTTCATTTCAAATTTTCTTCTCTTTCTTCTGTTTTCTTTCCCTCTTTTTTTTCATCATTTTTATTATTATTTTTCAGTGTATTTGTTTTGCTTGAGTCAATTTTATCTACGGCATTTATTGAGAATACAACTTTTCATTCTTATTATCATTGGTTTTAGTTTCATTGTTATTCATGTGACTGTTAAAGCGAAGCAAAGTTACTTCCCTTGTCGCGCGACACACGAGACGATGATCTTTTTTTCCATTTCTTAAAAGATCCATTGCGATCTAGTTACTGTTCGTAGCATACTCTTAGATATCCACCAAAGCTGAGCATTGATACAAGAGTGGAATTCAACGACAGAAAAAAAGTTCATCCCTCTTGAATCATTTTTTATTATTTTCAAAGACCTGTGATAGACGGAAATGAACCTTAGGAAATTTTCATTTTGAAAACTTTCTTTTGAGACGGGAAGCTGGCTATTAATACATAATGATACATATTGCAAAAATGTGAATCCAGATGTATCCTACCCCTTGATGTGTGTTTATTTGGTTTTAAAATCAAATTGGAATAATCAAATTAAGATATGAATCATATTATCTCAAGGGCTAAGCGTTACAAAGATATTTTTCATTTAATTTTATCATTCGAATCATTAATAAACCATTATTAATAGTTTGTATAACTACTTTCTATCTTCAAGCAATTTTTTTAGTTGTTCTCTTTTTTCCAACCAGTTTGATTAAAAGTTTTAAAACTTACCTTCTACAAATTTCACACATGATGTAAATAGACATTTTCTGTTTATTTTAGATTAGAACTTTTTTAAAAACTTTTGTTCATAACAACGTTACCTGAAATTCATTCGGAAAGCTTTACATTGGTATAAAATAAGTGAATCGTCACCGAAATGGTCAAAATACAATCTTTCAGTTTGCATGTTGGTCAGTCTGTCTCGCTGTCCATCTGGTTGGCTACGTATCATGCGTCATATAAACATATACTCCTTAATTATGTCTCCATGATTTTTTTGATACCCCCTTGAAAAGTATTCTGGTGAGTAGTTCAATTTGCAATGTAAATTTATGCTGAATTGGCCTTTTAGTCTATTTTCCGGTAGCATTCACGCTTGTTTGTTCTTTTTCAGACGTTTTGATGATCATTGCACAAAAGAAGGCAAGAGAAGAAACTTATTCATTGAATATCCCCTTTTCCATCATTTTAATTGAACACCTTGAAAACAGAATGCTGCTAAAAGATGTTGTTCTCGTCACGGTTGAAATTGAATGACTAACCAGACCGCTTAGATTCAACTATGATATTCTGGCTAAAAAAATTGAATCACTGAAGCCATAAAATGTGGCAAACAGTTTTCTCCCTTTTTGCATGTGTGCTCATGGTTGTGTGTTTATGCGTGTGTGAGTTCTAGTGCTCCTGGCCATACTATTTTGTCCGCATACTGGAAAAATGGAATCGTTACTCCACTAGAACCTTTCCAAAAAAATTTTTTCTTTTTCCCTTGAAACAGCTTTTTTTACCCTTTTCTGCCTTTTTTTGACAGGTCTATTCATAACATCTAGACTCAGGAGAACTTAGGTGTGTTTTATCGTATTTTAGACGTTTTCCGGTGGAAAATGCCTGCGATGTCATAATTAGAATTTATTTTAACCATATTTATTCCTCGATGGAATTTTTTCACATAACTTTAAATTTTAACTCTGTGGTTGTTTAATTATTGACTGTAATGGCAAGTTATCATTATCATTATCATTTGCATATATCATTATTATTTTCAAAACTATCAACTATTGTTTCGTGACCATTCATATACTATGATAAAAATGAAGATAATAGTGCAAATAACGTGACGAATAATGTTACAATTCCCCCTACCTTCCCCAGAAATCATGACACCACTTCTCCCTATGCTCTGTTCCATTACTGGGTATCATGACAAAAGCTGTCCCGTCATTGGCTGACCAGGATGATTGATGAAAATTGGTCTGAAATCAGTCGAGCAAACCAACTCTCCTCATAACGACCAAAACTCTCTCGGTGGTAGTAGTATCAAAAGCTGTTATTCCCTTTGTCAACCTTGATAGTTTCCAACGTATGGAGCAAGTAAACGATTACAGATATATATTTCTGATATTATCAAAACTTTGCTCATCAAAAAGCTTATGTGTTTCAAGTCTTAATTTGCTAAATATCTAGCGATCTCACAAAGAGTGCTTGTGGAAAGTTGCGGCTTTATTCTGTATGACATTCGGTTTACGGGGAGGGGTTCAACGTCAACGAACGTTTTGTAAGCATCAGTTGCGTGCATACACATCAGGCTGGCTCAACTATCCGTAACCTACGTCATTTGTTGGCTGAATTCCGATCGAGAATGCTCACTGTATAACGTCCAATCTATTTGAATTATGGAGAGTTTTATATTTAGCTCATTTAGAAGAAAGGATATTATTTTGAAATATAAATATTTGTTGTGTAAAATAAATACTTTTTGCATCAGTTGGCTACAGACTTATTGGCGTAGTTACCTTCATGTATACATGTAGATCAATGGTGAATCCAGCTCTAAGACTACTTAAGCTCTCTCCGAGCACTCCGATTGTCAAGTGTCAGTCTATTTCAAACCAGAAAGAAATGTCTCAAAATACTTCATTCGTCCTTCCAAAACTTCACTCTGCCAACTGACAAAAATCTGCCTGAACAAAAATAATCTTTAAAATCTCAAAATTGTTTTTAATTTACTATTATTCAAGGTATATAGCTCAACTTCAACTTCGTCACTCAAAATATTGACTTAAATAAAATTTCTTTCCATTATCATTTTATACGAACAAAATTTAAACCCTTCTACTCGGGCCTAAATGGACAAGCCTTGTGAAATCATTTTTCTCTCAAATTTCACTCCTGATTCAGATTGTCCAATCACTCAATAACTCAGTCAGAGCAGAAATTTAGTTCCTAGTTTTAGTTCTTCATTCATTTATATAGGTATATATTTTTACAGTTTTTGTGGTAACTGATTTGTTTTGCGCAGTCATTGTGTCATTGTATTTATAAGATGTGTTTAGAAGAGGTCTACGGGAGTACTGATGCCAATTTTCAACTTGATTTGACCAGGAACGTAAGAACATACAAACAAACACATGCACCTAAAAAGGATAGAACCTCTTGTCGTGGCTACAGTTGTTCAATTATGAAACAAAATCTAGAAACAGTATATATATATATATATATATATATATATATATATATATATATATATATATATATATATATATATATATATATATATATATATATATATATATATATATATATACGTATATATATATATATATATATATATATATACGTATATATATATATATATATATATATATATATATATATCGTTTGGCCTGGACAACATAAAAAGAAAAAAAAGACAATTGAAAAATGAGGCTATAGCAAAAATCGAACCTCTGACCGATAGAGTAGCCGCTTCAACTTAGCAGTGTTTTCCCATTGAGCTAAACAACTGCCGGTAAAGCAAAGGCCCAAAGAACAGTTTTCACTCCTAATTCCCATCTCGTTTATTCTGTGTCTAGATATACCCTATTCACTTCTTTCAACGCAGCAATTTTTATTGAGAAATGAATATACGATCCGACAGAATGATTATGAATTGTGTTATGATATATAAAAACCCTTATTTGAAAGGATCTCCCGTCATTACGTGGTTAATGTTTTGTTTGACAGCGGAAATAGAATGAACTATTAAAGAAAATGGGGCTGCTGCATTGAGTTAAACAGTCACCGTTGACGCAAAGGCTACAATAACTGTTTCCACTTCAAATTCTCATCTCGTTTATTCTTGGTCTACATTTTCTCTATTTGTTTCCTTCAATGCATCAGTTTTATTTTAAGAAATGTATTATATCCCACAGAATTATTATAAATTGCATTACATTATATA
>OY735232.1:1985627-2035627 GCA_963457665.1 Thysanoteuthis rhombus | reverse complement strand
CTCTTTTTAGAAACCGTCAGCCTAATCTGGGAATTTAAGTTTCTTCAGTTTTAAGTTAGTCCAGCAACGCATCGATCGCCTCCTTCTCCAATTTTTCCAATTGATCACCCCCAATACAAAATGCTGCCAAGAAGCGCTGGTCACGAGACAGTTTCTACTGAGTGACTAACCATATCTGTTTCTTTCTTTTTTCACTTCTTTACTTCTTTTAATTTTCACACTTGCTTCTCTATTTACTCTTTGTATAAAAATAATCACTGTGATCCTTCCTATCATGTTACACACCAATTCTTCTTCGTCTTCTTCTTCTTCTTCTTCTTCTTCTTCTTCTTATTATTATTATTATTATTATTATTATTATTATTATTATTATTATTATTATTATTATTATTATTATTATATCGAAATAATCATTATTCTTTCAATTGTATTCTCTCCTATATATCATTTTTACCATAATTCCCTGTATTCTCTTTTTCTTCTTTCTCTTTTTCTTTTCTTCTTTGTTTATTATCATTTTCTTTTTGTTGTTTTCTTCTCCTTTTCTTCTTCTTCTTCTTCTCCTTCTTCTTTCTCTTCATACTATCATTCTCTCTATTTTCTTCTACCCACATACATGTACGTTTGAACTATTTTGCATGATCATTCTCACAAAGCATCGCTCAATTCTATTTTCTCCAGATTTCTCTTCCCCCTCTCCCTCTTACTGTCTTTCCTCTCTCTTTCTTCTCTTTCTCTTTCCTCTCTCCCCCCTCTTCCTTTTATGCTCTTTCTTCCACACTGTCTTTCACATCGTCGACAAACACTTTTCAAATCAAAATTCACTAACATCATGTTCCACTAGTTAATGAGCCAAAACATGCTGACCTTCCGATTTAGACTTGTGAGTTGACAACAGAGACACACCACAAATGTTAAAGAAGAAGGAGAATGACAAGAATGAAAACAAAATACAAAACACGTCCCCAGAAGAAAAATCTGTTTTGACGACGCACAGGCAAAACTTCTTCTTCTTCTTCTTCTTCTTCTTCTTCTTCTTCTTCTTCTTCTTCTTCTTCTTCTTCTTCTTCTTCTTCTTCTTCTTCTTCTTCTTCTTCTTCTTCTTCTTCTTCTTCTTCTTCTTCTTCTCTTTCTTACTATTCTTCTCCTTCTCTTTCTTTTTATTCTTCTTCTTCCCCTTTATCTTCTCTCTTTTCTTCTTTCTTTTTCCCTTTTAATTCTCCTCTTCCTTCGTTTGGCATCAATCTCACTATATTTTTCTTTTTCACTCTTTTCATTCTTCTTCTTCTTCTTCTTCTTCTTCTTCTTCTTCTTCTTCTTCTTCTTCTTCTTCTTCTTCTTCTTCATCATCATCATCATCATCATCATCATCATTTGTTTAGCATCATTCTTTGTATAGTATCTTTTACACCCTTTTCTTTCTTTCTTCTTCCTTATTTATTTTTATATCATTTTCTCAATATTCTTTTTCTGGTATCACTACTAACATTACTATTCCCTCTTTTTTTTTTTTTTTTCTTCCTCTGCTGCTCCGGCTATCACCATTATTCGCTCATTCCTTCCCTTTTCATCCCCTTCTTCTGTCCATGATATAATTATTCAATTATTCTTTTTTATCCTTTCTCGTCTCCTCCTTTAGCTGCTATCATTATTATTATTATTATTATTATTATTATTATTATTATTATTATTATTATTATTATTATTATTATTATTATTATTATTATTATTGAGAGACAAGCAGACAGGACTAATGAGTGACAATCGGAAACGTGTCATCTCCTGCAACCAACATCGATGTATAATCTGTCTTCGTGTCAGTGTCGCGCTGACAGAAGAGACGGCCAAATCACCAGTTTTTCTGACTTGCCTCTCGTGAAAAGATTTTCGAAAAAGCAATATGATCTGCAGTTGACCTTCTTCATCTCTCAGTCGCCCTTGAAACTGCTCACCGACGCCAACCCCTCCCTTCCACGGCACAAAACAAGAGCCATTGTTACCGCACACAAAACTTGACGAGATGGTGCCAGGGAGGTCTACAAAGTTTGCTGTCATCAGAAAAAAAGAAAACTATGAACGTAACCAAAACAAAATACTGATGGCTATTTACCAAGCTTAAAACAGGGTCAGGTTGCATGGAGTATCCGGCTTGGATTGAAATTGCTACCAATGATTTGTTCTAGCGATTAACCCAACACAAGTCAACGATAAAAACAAGGTGAATATTAATATTTGTATCATCGTCACCATCACCGATATTAGCATGATAAATATTCGAATGTATTTTGTTACATTCTCGAATTTCAAACCAAAACTCCAATCCACTGGGGTTGACTGTTCTCATCCCTCTGTTCAATCGAGGGGATATCCGGCAATAGTTTGTTCCAACGCTATTCTAATAGCGTTCTGTGGAATCCCATTGTTCCAAGCGACTTTTCCAAGGGTTGCACGAAATAGTATGATATTCTCGTATTTTACTTCATAATTCTTCATCAAATCAATCATTCTTCTAGAGTTTTCATAATTGAGTTTATATACATTCAGATAATTTCAAAAACGAGGCTAAAATCCAATCTTTATGTATATATTTCCCTACAGAACAACGTACACGGTCCAGCTGGACGATTAAAAGCAAATACCTTCCTTAGTTTTCTGAACACAAAAAGCCCACTTGGTTCAATCAGTAAGCACAAAACCCACCCACAACTGAACAGGTACTCTATATAACAGGCACCTCATTGTAATTCTATAACTTTTTCTGAAGGAGTCAGTAAAACCTGGCGAAACGTCAACATAAGCTGAGAAAATCTCATTTGTACACGACGTGTTCCTTCTAAATCATTTTCAATGTAATATTATCGGATGAACTATGAATCTTAACGATACACTGACCATGCAGGTATATATATATATATATATATATATATATATATATATATATATATATATATATATATATATATGTGTGTGTGTGTGTGTATATATATATATATATATATATATATATATATATATATATATATATAAGGTGGGGTTGAAGGGGTGCCCTTGAGAATCTAATAGTTGAAAAGGGTTCACTGAGTTGTTAAAGTTTCAAGATCACCGGTTAATTGTTTGTTAGTTCGTCCTTGTGATGCTGCTTCAATTATTTTTACCTAACCAGCTGTTACACAAACACGGTATATTCCGGAAGTCACAAGTACGTGGCATGTGGATTCCTTTTCTATGGTATGCAGCACAACCATTTTTCGGAACCAATATTTTCCTAAGACATTTCTTCCTCCCCTTAACTCATCTTATATATTACGCGACGTCAATATCAACTTTTAGCTGCCTGTTATTATTTTTCCCTTGTAAAGGTCCAGTAAATCATTAGCAGGCGATGGGATACCTGCAAACGTCATTTACCCTCCAATTCACCTTGAGAAATAGGATTGGCAAACTTTAGTTAGACAAGTTGACCTGAGTTGGACTTTAAAAATGGGTCTGAATTGGACACCAGCTTCAGCGTACGTCACTGTGTCACTGGAATTGGTGTATGACGTTACTGGCTTTTGATGGTATCATTTTCATTGACATCTGTGAATATTGTTACATACAAAGATAAAGTGAATACTCAATGGAGTGGGCTTGACAATATGTATTGCAAACGAAATATTACGCAATCTGTTCCCTGCTGGCACAGCAGCAACTAATATCAATTTCATCTTGCTCTTACCTAGTCTATTTTTCGTTTTGGTGGGGTCTGGGGTTTTGTGAGGGGCGCGGGTCAACAGTTCCAATCCATAAAATTCAATATCTTTGAAATATCTCTAATGCCAGGGAAAGGGGAATCTAGCAGGAGAACCAATGTTTTCAATTGTAGTGGGAACAGTTGTATTTTGTAATGGAGGTAAAAGATGAAGCGCAATGCTTTATATGCCAGCAAACTACTTCAGTACGAAAAGGCTATAACATCCAGAGACGTTAAGAAACAACTATCAGAGATCAGTTTAGCGTATCCATTGGAGAGATCTGAGAAGAAAATGTTGAGCAGCTGGAGACAGCCCTTTCAATATAACGGAACTTTTTTCCGACTTGAACAAAACAAGTGAAAATGCTGTAGACGCAAATTTTGCACTGCCAAGCCACTGGAAAATGGTCATGATCTTTCAATGAAGATGATATCATCAAAGGCTGTCTTTCAAAAGCCAGTGATTCCTGAGAAAACGAAGATTTTCATCGGCATCAGTGTGTCAGCAAATACTGTTGCAAGCCATATCATTCGTCTAGCAATAATTCATACCGGCAACTGGATACTGATGTACAAGATTTGGGAAACTTTTCCATTGCACTTGAAGGAAGTACACGCGTTACAGATACTGCTTACTGTGCTATCTTTATTCAAAGAGTTGACAGAAACTTCTGTGCCATTGGAGGGTTTTTAGATCCACTACATTTTAAGAGAACAGTGACGGGATAAGGCATATTCAGAGACTTTGAAACGCACATTGAACGTCCAGATTTGGATCAGTCAAAACCCGTGTCTGTGGCAACAAATGGAGCACCTGAAACGTTTTCTGAAAAGCTGAGATCAGTTGACTTTCTCGAAGAAAAACTGAACGATATAAATGTATATATCTCAGTGATCCAAAAGGCTTTGAGCGAGAAACGGTTACAGTTGAAAAACATTACGAACGTACTTGTGAAACCTATCAATTTCATACGGACACAACCTTTCAACCACAGACAGTTTATTTTTTTCTCTATCCACCATAGATGGTGAAAATAAAGAGTTGATCTACCATACTGAAGTGAGGAGGATCAGTCGCAGGAATGTTCTGAAAAGTTTTTGCTTCGAGAGATCTGGATTGGATTATTCCTGGAAATGAAATAAAAAAGATTTCCCTGGACTGAGCAAATAAGTGATCCCTCTTTTCGTATCTAACCTAGCATTTCTCATCGATGTCATAGACCATTTGAACATTTTAAATTTCAGATGTAGTGGGGGAAGCCTCAATGCTATACCATACTGAATCAGAAATATACAGAGCTCGGTATTCATGATCTCTACCAGTTCCTTCCACGTGAGAGATTTTTTCTAATTGTTCGCCTAAAAACCGGCCATGTTTGGAGGCACATTTGTTTGTGAGCAGTTTTTCTCAACAACGAAAAATGAATAAATTTGAATTGTTCTCAAGACTTACAGATAAACATTCACAATCCGTATTCAGGCCGGCTTATTTACGTGATTTGGAGCCATGATTAAAACATACATCTGATACCATGCAAGACATTTAACCCTATTCGGTTCCAATGCGTCACAACTCAGCCAAGAACATCTCACCAAAGGTCTGCTCCTTTAACCCTTCAGGCCAAATTCTCTGACCTGTTTTACTTCTACTTTCTCCAGCATAGGAAACAGAACAAGAACGCACACACATAAAAATGTGAACAGGTCCTTGTATCTTGCAATACAAGATAAACTCCAAAATTACTGGCCTGCGTGCACAATCGATTCAATTTTTATTCACATTAGAACTTTCATTCTATTCCCCGTAACCCTTTTATTTCCATGTGTACATTACGTGTAATAATAAATGTTTTTTTTCTAGCTAACTATTCGGTGCGTAATAGTTTAGTGGTTTCAGCACTTGCAGACTCCTCTACTCGGCTCACTTTTTGCCCAATGCGCCTCTTCCCCCTCCCATACACAATGGACCTTTGGTGTCCTTGAGTTTGAGACCTCCAATGTACACTGCTTTTCGAAAATAATGATCCATTAACCAAAAATCAATTACTGACCTATCTACAAGTTCGACTCATAAAAGATTGGAACAGTTTGCTGTGTAAGAGATTTTTTTTTTTTGATAATCAATTGAAATTCCGTTTTTTTATTTGATATCTACAAACTTTTATGACGGCAACCACTTTTTAATAATTGAAACCCTTTCCTATTTTTTTGCAAATGATTTTTTTCCCGGGTAGAAATATAAAAATAAATGCATTAAATATTTAAAATTATTTACTGAAGGACTGATAAAATGCAAATATGTTGTCAATATCCCGCTTCATAAATTCTCAAAGCGCTTGAAGACAGCCCATCTCAACACAGGCCCTCAACCCTAGCAACGATGTACGACGTTGCCCGGTTGTCATGTAAACATATCTGTAATTTCAATCCGAAAACGTGGTCCTTATTAAATAAAGTCTCAAAGGACTCTGACCACAACTCTTAATGTTGCCGTGTAACAGCATGTCGTAAAACTACCGTTGCCAAGTGGTCTGTGTATTCAAAGACTCAAAAACACCCACACAAAACAAAACAAAAACGTTTGACGCATATTTCCTCCTGCTAAATACGCCAATGTGTCTCTTAAGTGAAAATCAAGGCTTCTGGTTGATATTTATATTTCGTATGTTATTTATGAGAGGTGTGGCAGTGGCCAAGCGGTTATTGAGACAGGGAATCGGATCGGTGAGCAGGGTTCAAACTACCAGTAAGACATTTTGCGTTCTCACTGCACTAATACAATTGGGAAAGGCATGAATCCATCTCTTCTCTCCGCTTAACACATCGTAGCCAGCTTGACAAGATAATGCCCATTATCCATTATATTTGAATATATTGATCTATATCCAACGAAGGACCTCATAGGCTGATCGGGAAAGGGGTTCATTACGATTACACTAAGAGATTTTCCACACGGGTTGAATGGTTCAAAAGTCGCTGATTCAAGCCTAAATTCATCCGTCCTATTCGTGGAGCTCAGAATACCTAAAATGTCTTGATACTCTCTGAACAGACCTGGTATAGTTACTTATATAAGTACGTATACTTTCAGATAGGTTCACATTCCATAGACATAAATACATCTTTGATGTTTTGTATAGGGCTGGGCTTAGTTAAATTCGCACAGCCAGTGTGGCCTGCGTCGGCTACCCGACTGGAACGAATAATTGATGTTTATCTGCCTACATAGCACAAGAGACAGTTTTTCTGGGACCCCAAACAACTGCTCAATTCATTCTACAGTTCATTAGTTCCCTATTTTCTGCACAGTACGATATTTTGTAAACACCAACTTCAAATATTAATCCTCCAAACTACAAGCTTAGTGAAAACAAACTGATTACATATTGTTTGCAGACTGTCTTTTCTCAAAGGTGGGGCTTCGTTTGTTTACATTCATAAATCGTTTCTCCTTGGATAATATATATATATATATATATATATATATATATATATATATATATATATATATATATATATATATATATATATATATACGTGTGTGTGTGTAAGGAGAAAGGATGTAGATCCGACAGAATGATGCGTAAAAGTTGATAATGTGGAAAAGGAAAAAGACTTGAGACTGTTTAGTAGATATGTAGGGAAAAGACTATAGATTACCAAAAAAATCTCATTTCTTTTTAATCAAAAAGTATAATTGAACCCATGGTGCTGGGCCTCCTCAGAGCTTGGTGAGCGAAAGTTTGTTTACACTTACAATTGCAATTAAACTTTTTCAAAAAATAGTTTCCCAGGCTGTCAACTTTTCCACAACATTCTGTCGGGTCTATATCCTTCCACCCCACACACAGTGCGGGTGTGTGCGCGTGTGTGTGTGTTACGCTGAATCAGAGAATTGCCGAATGAGCGAAATTTCGTCTTTTTCTCAAAAAATAAATGAATACGTAGTTTTAATTTGATCAAAATTTGATTTGATCAAAACAAGGATGCAAAATGACTATTTTTACAATCAAAAGTTTATTTGATCAAAGTTGAAGCCAAACATTTTTTAAATAACTAAATTCGACTAATTGGGCAATTCCATCAATTCGGCATAACACACACACACATGCATATATATGCATATATATATAGGTATATATATATATATATATATGTGTGTGTGTGTGTGTGTGTGTGTGTGTGTGTGAGTGTGTTTGTATGTATATACATGTGTGTTTATATATATATATAAACACAAATGTATATATATATATATAACACATGTATCTACATACAAACACACTCACATACACAGACACAAATGCATATATATATATTATATGTATTTATGTGTGTGTGTATGTGAGTGTGTATAAACACACATGTATATACATACAAACACACTCACATACCCACACACATATATATGATAAATACATATATATATATACATATATATATATGCATTTGTGTATATGTGAGTGTATTTGTATGTATATACAAGTGTGTTTGTATATATATATATATATATATATATATATATATATATATGTGTGTGTGTGTACATGTGAGTGCCCATATACGCGTGTTGGTTTGAATTAATTTCTGTTTGAGTACATATACATACATGGGAACATGCAAACACATACACTATTACACACTAAACATGCAATGAATACTAAGGCTCCCTAGCATACAATCATGCAATGTATGCACTCGAAGACTCTAATCATACGAGCGTATACACACATATCTGTGTACGTCTCTAAACACATATCTATAATACACATACATGCACACCGATATTCATGTTTGCACCAAAACGTTCCTTGGATATCAACTCTCATTCACATACAATTACTTATATGGGCGTATATGTACATATCTATATGGGTGTCTGCACCCGAACGTATTCACATACACATGTGTACATATACCAATTTTGATAGTGACGAGTGTATGCACACGTTTATTTGTACTTGTACATACATCCAATTTATACGCACACACAGATTCATATATATATATATATATACGTGTGTGTGTGTGTGTGTGTGTGTATGTTATATATGTATACATATCATATATGTATATATATATATAGTACATATGTGTATGTGTATACCTCTCTGTCGATCAATTTGTTGTTTTGAATGTTATTTCAATTATACTTTCCCTTTTGTCCGTTTCATACTCTCAGCGAGCAGTGTTTGTTATTATTATTATTATTATTATTATTATTATTATTATTATTATTATTATTATTATTATTATTATTATTACAAGAGTAGATACTCACCCAAACGGGTGGATTAAATTGCTGACCAAAAAAGGAATTCATGAAATAAAGAGATAAATGGAAATCAGATAGCATCTCTTTTTTTTTTCAAGAGAATTACAGATAGCAAAGCCGGAATAAATACGTCAATTTCAAAGATATTGGTTCTGAATAAATCAAATTGTCATTTCTATTTTATTTTCGGGCTATCGATCAGGCTAGGATGTAAAGCTTTACAATCGGAAACGTCGGTTAGATTTAAAACTATGAATAAAACCTGAATAAATCGAGCTTTGAGGTGATAAAACATATTAAAAAAATTACACTGAACATGAATTTCAAACGTTCACTGCTCATGTAAGATTATGACCGCCCATTGGGGCAGGCGTTTCAGTTGGTGTCTTTAATTCATTGATATTAATCTGTGTATTGAAAAAGAATTGAATAATTGTACAGTTATGATATTTTATGAATCTGTGTATTAAAAGATTTCAAAAATATGTATATTATAAGATTTGAAAATTATGAGTATTCATTCTTTTAAAATACGATAATATTCATTCTAAAATAACATCATGAAATTTATAACAATATGATCATTTCGAGAACTTTTCTTTGAAAAAATATTCTTATTAACTGTTTCTGTTATAGATATTTTTGTATGCTTTCAATATAAGTATGTCTTTTTTCTTAATAAAACAAAGTTTTCTTTAAAGCAGAAATCGCAATTGATTTATTGTGACAGTAAAATAAACTAAAGGGGTTATTAGATTGACACAGCTTTAATGGAGAGGGAGAAGTAAGAGTTCTTCGAGGGTTGGAGAGAGGGGAAAGACGTTTTCAGCGACCGTATATGCAGGTGACAATAAGAGGAAATCTTTCTGAAGTAACTTATGTTCTCCTTCGTATTCTTTCATCCTCTGTAGAAACGATTCAAAGCAACTCTTCTCCCGTTAACCTCGGCTAAAAAAGGATTTGACAACTCTAGGACACAATATAAGTTTTATTGTTAATCGATCACCTCCCCGAAAAACATTTTGAGAACAGAATTTCAAAAATCAACCTGCTATAAACTGTCCTAGAGCTCTCATGTGTATCCACAGAAAATTTCGTGGGGTTATGTTGGGTAGCTTTTGCAGTAGACTGTCATGTACGGACAGTCGGACATTTCACGATTTATAATAAGATTAAAGAAGGAAAAATCTTTTAAAATTTGATTTTGAATAAATCATCTTATCGTTTGTTTCGTTGAATAAGTTGATGAAATGACGAGTTCGAATCGATGAAGCGGTGGTTGACATGGGGGAAGATGGGGTACTGCGAACCCTTAATGTTCAATGACTATCAGCGGAGATATCATCGTATACTTTGTTCCCAGAAATTAGCCTCGCCGAATAGGCCTTTCCCAAGACCTTGTCTTATCGTACACCTAGTTCCCGAGACCCAATCTTACCGTACACCTAGTTCCCGAGACCCAGTCTTACCGTACACCTAGTTCCCGAGACCCTGTCATTCTGCATACTTAGTTTCCAAGACCCAGTCTTACCGTATACCTTGTTCCCAAGACCCAGTCTTACCGTATACCTAGTTCCCGAGACCCAATGTTACCGTACACCTAGTTCCCGAGACCTAGTCTTACTGTATACCTAGTTCCCGGGACCCAATTTTACCGTATACCTAATTTCCCTAACCTGTTTCCATCACAACGATAAAGAGACACAATGCGAAGATCAGGTCACATGGTATTTGGTTTTCAATAGCGTGATGACGATTTTCGGGTCACATGACGGTTGATTCGATTTGTTGCTTGAACGAAGGAAAATGTCGATTGGCAAATAAGAGAAAGCCATTTGGTGAAGCGTACAAAGGAAGCCGGAAATGCAGAAGAGTGACACACTGCCTTGTCAAATGGCACCGTCGCATTTGTCACTCTGAGCTTGGTGAAAATAACTGTTCATTTCCAGACGCCCCGGGCCGAGGAATTTTAAAATTCTTTTGATTGTATTTAGGGTAAAGGAACTTTTTTTGCGTCGCACACCAGTTTAATATAGACAATATCCTTGCAGGCAGACCGACGGGAGACTCATACATTCAATTAGAAACCGTCAAGCGCAACAGTACACAAAGGTTTCTTCAGTTTTTGAGTTGGTCCGGCTTGCTAATCGTCTTTGTATGTATCACACGTTGAAGCCGTACCTATGAAACTACAGGGATGAATTTTTTAACTTTTATTCATTATCATGTTTAGAAAAAGGTTTTTAATCTTTTTTTTCGAATTCCTCCCACCCAAACAATTATTCAGTGGGAGTTCAATTTACAACGTAAAGTAATGTTAAATTGATTCCTTAGTTTGTGCCCGTGCCTTTTTTTGGAAAATTTGGAATCTAACAAGTGAGAGAAGTAACTAGTTCATTTTTCACCCCTTTTTCTGAATTACCAACTGATCACCCCCAACATGGTGGTTTCTATCCAGTGACTTACCAGACCTATTTTGTTTTGTTTTTCTAGGATTTATACAACGTATTGAATATTATGATCCAAGGAAATGAATTCGGTTCAACAAAGAATTACCAGCTAATGATATCGTTTCCGTGCAGCTTGATAGCACATGCCTTGTGTCCCGATATCGGTCCACGACCCGTTGGTTGGGGATCACTGATTTAGATATCACTTCACCTAATGTGCTATTCTTCTAATGTATAGCTTCTGTGTGCATTCTAGAAATATCTCTTTTAGGTTTCTAGCATTTCTTTACCGTATCAACAGCGAGTCTCCTAAAATCAGAAGCACTACTCCGTATCCTGGTAGACTTCCATCAACGCTGTGATTCGGACAGAATCAACATTTACTCAAATTTCTTATTTATAACATCACATCTTTTTTTTTTCTTTTTTTTTTTTTTTTGGTAAAAAAGTGACACTACCCTCACCATCATGTACCCCAGCTTCCTCAGCTCCTGGGCAAGTTTCTTATAATTTTTAATGTTTTTTGCTTTTTTTTTTTTTTTTGCTTTTTTTTTTTTTTTTGCTTTTTTCATCATAACACAATCCATGAGAAAACTCAAATGGCAATGGACTGGTCAAGTAACAAGAATGGTAGGCAACTGATAGTCATCACGACTCACAACATGGATCCCCAGCGATTACATGCGTAACCTAGGCCGGTAGAATACAAGATGGAGAGACAAATTAGACAACTTCAAAAAGTATTGGCTCCACGATAGAGAGGTCTAACGAATTCTAGGGAAGCTCTTTGTCCAACAACAGACATTAAAAGACTGATGATGATGATGATGATGATGATGATGACGACGACGACGATGATGATGATGATGATGATAAAGTCTAGTCGAATATCTTTTCTTTCTTTAAGTCTATGTGAACTGATTCTGTTTTGCTTAGATGAAAAGGTTGCGTGGATCTACAATATCTCACTCTTTTCATTGAAGATTCTATAGCTCTGTTCTCATAACGTTATTGTCATTATCTGCATAATCAAATCAGTTGCCGGCTGATTGTCCTTGAAGACTGTGCCAGCAAGTCACCTCAAGTCTACAGCTCTTCTCTCGACACCCTCAGTCTGCAGCAGTGCAGTGGTTTGCAGTTTCAAACCAGTTGCCTGGTGGCCATCGCCAGAGGCTGAATGATAGCAAGTATGCTCAGGTCTAAAACCCTCCTCTCATTGTCTGCACATATCATAGCAGCGCTGTGATTTGCACCGTCTCAACCTTTGCCAACTTTACTTCACACGTGATTTTTCATCCTCGGATATTGTTGACGAATGGAGGCTGCAAATCCCACATTTCCAGCACTCTCCTCGGTATTTGTGCAGACTCAAGTAGTGCTGTGATTTGCAAAGTCTTAATCGCTCCTCTTGGCAGGTTCTCTCTCCTCTGTCCACAACTCTATGGTTCGGTCTCCTTGCGTCAATTAGGTGATCAGTTCGGATGTCAAAGTCCCAGAGTAATTTGTGGTTTCTATTTGACAGGACTGTGTGTGGTTTTTGTTTATACTAATTACCTACATTGTCGAATACCAGTTGTTTGAATAGTTACCTAAGAGTATAACGATTCCCAGCCTGTCGTGACTGTTCGACTCTTATGTGGTTTACAGTCTCGTCGATTTCTCAGCTGTATTTGCTGTCTTTTTGGGTTTTGTCAATCTTTGCCTTGACATAGTTTGTTAAGATGAATTAGTTTTTGGCTGCCATGATGATGGATTCTGTTTTTTGGGCGTAGCCATGTTCAAGATTCTTTGTCTGCAATATTTTTTTTATCTGTCCTCTGTATTCCCCGTATATTTTTTTTACTCCATCATCTCTGGGATGTAGAGCCTTGGGCATCGTCATAAGTCTCACTTGTTTGCCGGCCTATGATTGGATTTCCTCCTTCGTTCATCCGAAAAATGGATCGGTATATATTTGATGACCGATACTGTGTATGTGTTCATTCCTTGTATCAAATTTCTGCTATTTAACTTTTTCTCTTTCATTTTTATTCTTCCCAAAGTAATTCTTTTTTATTTCTACTTTCTTTTCTCCCTGTTTTATCCAGTTGTGTTCGTGAACACCCAGGTACTTGTATAGGTCCTGTTTGGTTAATGCTTCAATTTTGTTGTTGTCTGGTAAGTCGATTCCTTCTACCACTCTAAGCCCTTCCTTGTACATTACCATTAGTGCACATCTTTTTATTCGGAATTCTATTCCTATGAAGTCGGTATATTCTTTAACTTCGTTTCGAATTCTTTTCGTGTTCTTTCTTCTTCTTTGCTGACACTTTTATGTCATCCATGTACATGAGATGGTTGACTTTTTCACTTGTTCCGATGAATTGGTATCTTTTGCAGCTTTCCAAGATTCATTCTAATAATATCATGTTTGGTACAAATAGTAGTGGGGACCAAGATTTTCCTTTTCATACTCACCTCCGATGAGCTTTCTATTGAACTTGTCAAGTTTACTTCCTAGTTTTCCGTACAGTTGGCTACGAATCTCTCCACTGGGGTATCCAATTATTATTATTATTATCATTATTATTATTATTATCATTATTATTATTATCATTATTATTATTATTATTTGCAATCTCACACCAGTTGCCTGTTGTTAACCGCTAGAGTTTGAGTGACAGCCAGTCTCCTCAAGTCTCCGGCCCTCCTCCCCTCGTACTCATAGGTCGCAGTAATACTGTGATTTACAGTTTCACACCGGTTGCCCAGTGGTTATCGCTGAAGGCTGAGTGACAATAAGTCTCCTCAGGTCTTCAGCTAACGTCTCCTCTCTCTTTCGCCTATTGTCAGTGCTACAAGTTTCCGCTTTCATTTCCCTTCCTCTGTTGGGTCACTATTGACAGTTAGCGGTGCAGTCCTTATATATCTAGCACTTTCCTCAGTATCCGTGCACTTCCCAGTGGTGCTGTGGTCTGTACAGTCTCAATCCTTCCTCTAATCCTGATCTCTTCCAGTCTCACCCTCAGCGTTTTTGAGACAGTTCCTAGTGCGCCCACTATGACCAGCACTACCATGGCTTTCATGTTCCACATATTCCTCAATTCTCCTGCTAGGTCCTGGTATTTTTCCCGTTTTTCATTCTCCTTCTTTTTCACTCTATGGTCTGCAGGCACAGCAACGTCTACTATTTGGCAGGTCTTCCTTTTCTTGTCTACCATTACCAAGTCTGGTCTTCTTGCCTGGATGAGGAGTTCAGTTTGGATGTCAAAGTCCCAGAGTAGTTTGCGGTTGTCATTCTCCAAGACTGCCTCTGGTTTATTATTATTATTATAATCATTTGCAATCTCACACCAGTTGCCTGGTGGTATTATTATTATTATTATTATTATTTCTATACGTCAACAACAAATGGGTTTCGCTGAAGACTGAACGACAGTCAATTCTCCAGCACTCCTCCCAGCATTCCCAGTCAACGCCATTATTATCATTTCATTTCAAAAATATCATTTCAAAAATATCATTTCAAAAATATCATTTCATCCATCGGGTTTTAACTCAAATAATGGTTAGTAGCTTACACTGGAGATCAAGTGACAGCAAGTGTCTTCATTACTCCAGGTTGTTCTGGTTCAATCAATGTTTATTCATTTCATTTGTGAACATTTTCGATGAAGTAACACCTTCCGAATCCGTTTCTCTCTCTCTCTCTCTCTCTCTCTCTCTCTCTCTCTCTCTCTCTCTCTCTCTCTCTCCTCTGACTTCTTTCTTCGATCAACTTTTCTCTCGTTTTACGCCCCTGCCCAGTCTCGTGCCCTTTAATAAAGAAACGGTGTTAGATTTATTGAGGCATGAAACGACAAGGAACCTCTGGTATTTCTTTAATGAACGCAAAGCTGGTCTTTATTGCAAGAGCGGAAGAACACCAGCCTGTGGGTGTGAGAGTACAATGGAGTCAGGGGCAGAATCACGTGAGTATAAAAGAAGAGTGTCATATGAAGACACGGGAAGTGAAAGCTTTGAGATGAGGGTAAAAAAAATTAATATCTATCTATCTATCTATCTATCTATTTATTAGAATTCAGCCACCGAAACTATCAACAAAACTGTCAAAATAGATTTCTCTAGTTTTTGAAGTGATCTGGCTGGCTGGCTATGTATGTCTATACGTACCACGTGAACAGGACACAAAAACAGAGGTAAAAGTTGAAATGTTCAACATTTACTCATTTTTACATGAGAGAATAACTTTTTTTGAATCTAATCCAAATATCTTTTTTTAATTTACGACGTGAGTTCGATACTAAATTGATCACTGGATTGTGCCCGCTTGTTTTGGAGAACTTTTTCACTGATCCAACAAACGGAGAGAAAAGTAAATTACTTATGAGTTATCCCAATTTTCTGATTGATCACTTCTAATACGACGTGCAACAGAAAAACGTTGGTCATGTGACAGTTTCTTTTGAGTGACTAACCAGACCTATATATATATATATATATATATATATATGGGTGTGTGTGAAACAAGTTGTCTCCTGTCTATGGCAAGACGAGTGTATCACAACCTTCTCCACATATATAACAACTTGAAGAGCGCATATATATATATATATATATATATATATATATATATATATATATACACACACACACACACACACACACACATGGTTGGACAACACTCTATCATGTGTCCTCCATGGCGAAACATGAGCTTGAGGCTCAGGTTAACAGCCAGGTCCTCGCTTGTCAAGAAGTTCTGTTAATCGTTGGCAGAGCACAGACTAAGACAGCCCGGAATGATCTTGTTGATGCATACGGCATCTGGTGTTCCCAGACGCTCACCCAACTGGGTAATGACCACGCTTGGTGTTGCTTAACTTCGATGATCGCACCAGAACCGGTGTATCCAACGCTATTTAACCGTTTAAACGCATATAAAGCAATTAGGCTGAGACAAATCCAATGGATAATTATTATATTAATTCGTATTTAGCACGAGGCAACGCCCATACAAATCCAACTTAGAAACCATTTCAAAAGTAATGGTTCGTAAAATTAGAACGGTAAATATCGCTTTGCGGTCACTGCACGAATTTCTGTCATCACAAATCGCGAGATATTGACAGATGTTGAGCTCTACTAATTTTAGCTCGTGTAATAGATGGATGGAATAGTTCTCAGTTGCATTCCTTGCATAATGTTCGGGAAATCTTTGAAGTTTCCCCAGCTCTTTATCACATATACTATAGTACATTATTTACAAGTTTGGTTATTTTTTAAATCACAAAAGCTTGGAAAATGTGTACCACTTTCATAAACGAACACCGTTTAGAGTTTAAAAACTTGACTTTCTCTTCTTGCTGGAAACAGAAAGTCATCGAATTGACCTCAACAATCAGTTGATAACAAACATGGCGCAGAATAGACCGGCATAGAGATCTCCTTTGAGAGTTTGATTTGGACTGACACTGAGTTCCAGTATTTCAGTGGTAAGGACGGTTAGGCGTTAACAGGAACACCCTCTAAGAGTTATATTAATATGAGTTCAGGTAAAAGAAATAATTTGCCAAAAAAGCATTCGATTCTCACTTGGAATTTATTTGTTGTTGCTCTCTTTGCAACTAAACTAAATAAATAAATAGCGCGGATTGGAATAAAGATTAACAGTTAAGAAGAGAATGAACAGTATCAAAAAATTGATATCAAAGTCATTTTTGTCCAGCTTGTCAGTTGAGATCCAATAAAATACGAGTTGTTACGAGAATCTGATGCAAAGTAATGTTGGCTGGATAAAGAACAGTCTCCAAAACCTCAAACCAAATGGGTAATTCTGGTGACTAGACTGGCTGCTTCAGAGTCAAACCTCATTTTGACTAAAGCTTAGATATGAATATGAGATCAGGTAAAAAAAACTTGCTGAAAAGCGTTGTCAAAACCAAACAGTCCAAAAGAACGTGTGATCAGAACGAACAATTCTCTGAGGACGTCATAAAAATTCCAATTTCCTTTTCTTTCGTTCTCTTCCTGGTTGCACGTTGATACCATATGACGTCATGGCATATATCTCTCTCTCTCTCTCTCTCTCTCTCTCTCTCTCTCTCTCTCTCTCTCTCTCTCTCTCTCTCTTCTCCCCTCTCTCAATATACCAATATCTGACTGATTGAGATAATAAAGTCACCTCTTTGTGTTTGTGTGCCGAAGAAAATTATGGTTTACCCGGCTTTTCTAAAGTCCGCTTTACACTATTTGTAGCTTTTACGGAAAAAGGTGAAAAGTGAAAATAATTTCCAGTGTTTGTTTTGCAGCAAACATACAGAGAGGTGGTGGACACTCTCTTTCTCCCCAGTCTCTTGTAGCACACACAACCTCCGGCTATTCAGTTCTAGCGTCCTTGTAATGCTCAAAAACATTCCCATACATCATCATCATCATCATCATTAGTGTTTTAACGTCCGTCGTTGGACATAGACCTTCCCCAGGATCCGCAACATTTCTCTATCATGGGCGTCGCAGAGCCAACATTTTCTGAATTTGTCACGTTCATCTCTTCATCTTGTTTTTTGTCGGCCTTGATTTTGCATGTGGTCTCTGGGGATCCATGTTGTGAATCGTGATGTCCATCGGCTGTCTTTCGTTCCCGCAACATGACCAGCCCATTGCTATTTGAGTTTTCTCATAGAGTCTGTGATGACTCCGACTCTCGTTTTCTTTCTGATATATTGTGCTTTCCTGTGATCTCTCCATCTGAGGTCGAGCATGATTCTCTCATGCACACGTTGCATGCTTTCTCAGTGGGTAATGGCACTTTTGCTCTATGCCATTTTGGCCTCCGAAAATGTTTTTATTAAAGCAGACTAGTTCCAGATAGCGGGAAAACCTGTACCTCATTATGAATTGCTAGAAATTAAATAAACAGCCACTTTGCAACCGTACAGTGAGCAATTGTTTGAATGACATGGATGACGTATTCAGAAAATCATTCCATGCAACAAGTTTCTCTGCCTTCTGAGAATTCAAAGAATTAAGCATGAAACAGTTTTCATGATGAAATGTACATTTTGACTTAAAGGTGGCATATGGTGAGAGAAAGCCAGGGAAACATACTTTTGTGACTGAATAATGATGCTATGAATTTATTGAATAAAAGATGATTCAAAAGAAAATCATGAAACTTTTGTATCGACAATTTTTACAGAAAACTGAATGCGCTACTAAAAGTAAAGAGAGAACGGACATACCAGAAAGTAAAAGAGAGAGCAGACATACCAGAAAGTAAGAGAGAGAGCGGACATACCAGAAAGTGAGAGAGAGAGAGCTGACGGAATTCTCTCCTGAATTCCGTTGTCTAGAACTGACGATCTCTTATTATTTTTTAATGAATGGAAACTTTTTCAATGACATCTCGTTTCATTGTGCAATAATAACAAATATGCACAAAACTTTCAAAATCTTTTGAAAACAGCATTCAACGATTTAATTTTGACAAAAAAAAAATAATAAGATAGAGTCGAACTCTTTTTCATGATTCTAATTAACATTTATGTATTGCGAAATTAGAAAAGAAAAGAATCCATTTTTCCCGAAACCAGCACAGTATTTTTGAAAAAAAGGAACGAAAACGAGGCTTGATGAGTCATCTTTGTTGAACTTGAGTGGATTCTATTCGTACCTGAATTTCTCATCCTACTCAATACTTCCGGACTGCGTTGTCATTCTTTACCAAAATCTGCAGTAATCTAAAACACTCCATCTGAATCAGACAACCAAGAATTATAGCAGGAGGGTAGGTTCGCACATCAAGATATCTCTATATTGCATTTGGGTTTTCGGCCGTTTATCGATTAATATAAATTATCGATGCATTTTCCCCTCATTTTGTCTCTTTCTGTCTATTTAGGTAGCAAGATAGTAAGCTTTGTGTTCATGAGAGATTGTTGCCCGAATGCAGGTTATATATACATGCACACACACATATTTATATATATATATATATATATATATATATATATATATATATATATATATATATATATTATACAGAGGAATGACAAAACTAAAAATGGATATATATATTCGAAATTATTTCTGAAATGATAAAAAATAATGATCAATAAGAAATAGGCTAAGTACTTTCTAATTCCATGATTAAAAAATAACCACGAAACACACACACAACAATTGACCATTTAATAGCACAAAAACATGACTTTGGAAATCCTATAAAATCTTTATTCATACCCCATCTTATAATTTGAATATATATATATATATATATATATATATATATATATATATATGTGTGTGTGTGTGTGTGTGTGTGTGTGTGTGTGTGTGTGTCATCAATTTTGCACCAGTTGCCAAGTGGTTACCGCTGGAGGTTGAATGACAGCAAGTCTCCTCAAATCTCCAGCCCTCCTCTCCACACTCTCATAGACCACAGCAGTACTGTAGTTTACAGTTTCGCACCAGTTGCCAAGTGGTCATCGCTGAAGGCGGATTGACAGTAAGTCTCCTCAGGTCTTCAGCTCTCATCTCATCTCTCCTTCACCTATTATACCAGTGCTATGGTTTGATCCTCCACTACCATTTGGGTGTTTTTTCTGCCTCTTCTGTAAGGCCACTGCTAACAGTTAGGGTCCTAGATCATATATTTCTGGTATTTTCCTCAGTATCTGTGCAGTCCCTAGCAGCGCTGTGGTCTGTACTGTTTCAATCCTTCCTTTTATCCCGAGTTCCTCCAATCTCGTACTCAGTGTCTCTAGGACAGTTTTGAGTGCGCCTATCATTACTGGTACTACTCTGACTGCCATGTTCCACACCTTCTTCAGTATTATTATTATTATTGTTTTTATTATTAATGAGAAATGGATATATGATCCAACAGAATGATAATGAATTGTGTTATACTATGTTGAAACTCCATTTGAAATGATTTTCTGTTATCACACGGTATCATTTGGCATAGTAAACGAAAATGAAATGAACAATTAAAGCAAATGAGGTTTCAAGATAATATAATACAATTTATAATCATATATATATATATATATATATATATATATATATATATATATATATATATATATATATATATATATGTCTGATTGCTCATTTGAACAATATCTATTGGCAGCATGCCTTGTCGGGATGATTAATTGAAACATTGTAAGAAGTGGTGATCCATAGATAAGTTACTTCTCTGGGCCGTAATCACTATGAAAAGTTCAAAAAATCAAGCGGGCACAAAATGGTTACCTATTTAGCATAATTCACATCGCAAACTGATCCTTCTGCACACACCTATCTAAAGAGGGAACTTTTTTAGAGAGTTTTTGAAGACAAAATATTGAGTAAATATTCAAATTTTCAGCTTTCTACTTCCATTTGTGCGGCCTGTAGGCGTGATACATTCATAGCCAGCTGGAGCCACTTGAAAACTGAGGAAACCTATTTTTGACAGTTTTGATTTAAAGTTTCTCGCGCTCACATGTCTTCGATACATATTGACAGTCTCAAGCAGTGACCAATTATGTTAGTATCTTCATCAGAACATAACGAAAGAATGTTCATTTATCCACCCATAGTTAGGAAAGATGGACCTGTGCGTCCCCCAAGGTCATTAGTACGAAGTGAAGTTGTTCTGAAAAAGCACATCCAACAAATGCCTATAATTTCAAGCTTTGTAACTTCGAACCCTTCCTATGCAATGTTCCACGACAGCCCATAATGTGTCTTACTCCAATACTATGAATTTTTGTCGAATATTATTCTTCAATTCCTGGAGTTTTGGGGGCTTGTTTACATAAACTCTTTTTTGCAATAACACAAAAGAAAAAAAAATGCTTGCGATCAAACCTGGCAAGAGAAACAGTCAGTCAATTTCTGATTCACATTAAATTATTCCTCGAGGTATTTGCGGGAATGTCGTACTTCAGAATTAGTTCAAAGTAATTTCCAAGATCCAAAATATATATTAAGGTGTTTGGGGAGTAATTACGAATATTTGCACTCGGAAAATTACGTATTTTCAAAGAGATAGAAAGAAATATCTGTGAAGTTTGATTAAATACTTTTTATCAATAGCATAATCACAATCATTATCAACGACAGCAGCCTGATGAAAATATTCTACGTTTTTTCTTTCAATCCTTCGGGTTTTTTTCTCCTTTAAAGTCTGTATCCACTATTTGGTTGAGCTTTACTATACACTTTAAGCGACACACTGCTGAATAGAAGAGATGATGAACTTAATCCAGACATCGTTTTGTACAATTTAACCCTGATCTTGCCTTAGTTGGCTTTTTATAGCAATGATATAGATAATTACTTTCCAAGCCCTCATAAAATGGAAGTTCTTTACTTTTTTTTTTAAATTGAGATAAGTGATCTGAGTTTTAAGACGAGAAGTGAAATTTGCTCCACCCTGTATAACATACTACAGAATCGTTCAAGACAGCAGGTTGTAACTGTGGAATTCAGAAGGAAAAAAAGTGATGGATTAAGGACAAGGGTGTCGATTGCTTTAAAGAACGTTAACAAATGATCTAACAAGTGTTTGGAAAATGATTATGATGTGCCAGAATACTGAGTGTCAAAGAAAGCAAATTAAATAGCACTGAGAGAACGCAGATCTCTTTCAATGCCATATTCTCTAAAAACTGTTCATTTATATATATATATATAATTATATATATATATATATATATATATATATACTGGAAAGGTAGATTTTAAAAGATTCCTTGAATCGCCCCAAAATTCAATCAATCATTCCTTACCAGATTGCTCAGTCGTCAAGAGACTTTCATCGACATTCATTGAGAACTTTCGTATAGAAATTCAAGTATGATGCAGGGAAGGCAACTACAAATAATTCCTGGATCCGCCTCAAAAATGTAATCCTTTTTCCGTTGTTTATTGCCTACTCTTGCACGAAAGTTTCCTTTAAATTTGATTGAGAACTTCAGGATATATCGTATGGACAGACACGATTGAATGCATATACCTCTGCCAATACTGCAATGCTGAGTACAGGAATAAATTTGAATTAGAATTATAGGCCCCTTACGTCGACTATGAGAATGAATGAACAAAATAAGGCACCCCTTATACTAGCAACGCAGATAATTTTTCTTTCAAATGATAAGGCCTACTCGTTGGCTACGGAAATGAATTTGAAAAAAATAATAGGGGCACACACGCTGGCTACAGAAATGAATAAAACAAGTGAATAGGTTCCTTACGCTGGCTAAGAAAATAAATAGATAATTTAATAGGCCTTTTCACTGGGTACGGAAATGAATTTAGAAAAAATAATAGGGCCTTATTATGGCTATAGGATTATTTTTTTTCAAAACTACGCTGGGTATGGGAAGCTGTTCTACCCGGGCATTACAGATCACTGATTTCCCCACGTTCTCTGTCTCTTGAAAAATTTTAAGGGTTGTAATATGCAAAATTTGACTCAAAGGTGACAAGCATCCAAAGTGGCGTTTCTCATACTTCCCAGAATTGGATTTGTACCTTTCCCGACGGCCCGAGTGAGGAGTGAACGCACATTGTCCCAGTCGTCGTTCGAAATCAGCTCGCCGATTCCATCTTCTAACAGTTTGACCAGCGACAACTCCGGCACATGACCTGAAAAAGAGGATTTACATGCGTCACAAAACATAATTATGAACACGCTGACAAGTCTGTGAATTGATGATCTTTTATATTGTCTCTTGCAAGCACACTGGTCAGCGGACGACCGGCAATTGAAAAGAATGGACGGAAGATAATAGAAATGTCTCTGCTTTTTGCTTCCTCTTATCGCAGCTCCCCATGCACCGGCCCCTTCTTTTGTTTTTGTATGACAGCCTTTAAGGAGAAAGAGAAATAATCGCGTAGAATTGGGTTCGACTAACCCCTATTATTGGACTTGGAGCAAACAATTATATTTTCTTATGAGCAAGAAAGATACGGCGGTTGCTAATGTTGGCAATTCTTTTTTTTTCTTTCCATTTTAAAGTACTTATCTCTCAGTCGGCTCTGCTTCGAGAAATGCGCCAACGATTAATACACATACGAGTCCAGTATATATATATATATATATATATATATATATATATATATATATATATATATATATATATATACCGTATTCACTCGAGTATAATGCGATTGCAAATATAATGCCAATTCCACTTTGTGCAGCTAAAATCAGGAATATATTATAATATGCTACCATTTTTCCCAATAGAGTATAATGCAATCCCCGTGTATAATGGATATTTCTAGTTTTTGTTGTTACTGATCAGTTTCACGCAGTCGTAGCGATTAACAGACAACTGCTTTTCTTTCTTTTCCTTTGTCTTTTCATTTATCCCGTTTTCTTTTGTATAGGAGTCGGTAGTTAGAAAAAAAAGGATTGTGGTTTTTGGCTATGCTGGTTAGTTTTCAATAAAGGTAATGATTGGGGATTATTATAATTGGATGGGATTACGATGTTTGTTTTTTTAGGGGGGGGCACATTATGAGAGATGAATCAACCATATGCACAAAACAGAAGAGAGATATAGAATAATTCCATCTACTTTTGAAAAAAAATGAATTCAGGCAGACATTATCGGTGGCCAAGGACATGAACAAGACGAGTAGAAGGTTGATACTTGCTATCTCTGACAGTATCCACTTGACAATGTCTAGTGAAGAATAGTTCTGAGACATACGTCCTGACTGGGTCAATAGACAAGTATTAACCAAAACCAAAATTAGTAACATCAACTACTCTCTTTGGACGGATGGCAACGATCAAGATAACGTTAAGGCCAAATTGCATTGGATACACTAGTTCTCAGATGATTACCTAAATCAAGGAACGTCGAGCTTGGTCAGTGCTTTGATGGGTGACCGTTTGGCTCCACCGGGTGCTGTAAGAAGGTGGGGGTCATGTAGAAAGTTGCCCATGGCGTTTCCGTTAATCCCCTAAAAAGATGTCCGGTCTCTATACAGCGTTCACTAATGCTCGTCCAAATCCCTTACCCCACCGAATCCCCGGACTGGCCTGACAATGATTGAAGGAAATAGATCAGATGAATAATTGTTACGTTGATAAAATTAGAACACACAACACAACGATGTACTACTACGCAGACACACCGGTACGCTATCTTGTTAAGCACTAAATACGACCTGATGCGACCCATGCTCAACCAGGGTCGTCTTGTTTACTTCCGATACGCTCTGGACCATGTAGATCACAACGGAAATTATTATTCGGAGACCGCCTTGGCTAAATTCATGCGACTCAGTTGTGACTCAGCGCTCCTACTGGTCATGTGCCTTTGCAGTTCATGGATATTTTGTTTGACTTCTAAATTGTTGAACAAAAAGCTGCAGATTCCTCTAGGATATATGTTGGGAAATATGCGCATGGAAGGCATAAGAACGTTGAAAGTGGGACCTTCTTTTACACCGTAAAGATATAAGCGTCAGTCCACGTTTTCTGATGTGTGTATTAATGTGTATGCGACTGTGTGGGAAAACATCGATAAAATGTTCGTGTCTTGGTGTAAAGGTGTACGCAGCTGTTTTTGCCATCGGTGGGTGAAAGGAAAAAGGAACCAGATCAAAAAGGTTTGACCTTTCCAGAGGTATCAGCTTGTAGATTCAGACAGACTTACCCCGTGATTCGCCATACCTCTCTATTGTGAGGGTCACGGGTCTAATACTTTTTAAACTTGTCTAGTTTGTCCGAACGTGAACTTGTTGGGATATTTTAGTTTAGTTTGTCTTGTGTGATGGTGTCGTTTGTTGGTGTATATAAGTGACACATGGCTAAATTATATGTATGCGTGTGTATGTGTGCCCCAAAATGGCAGTTTCATAGGGGGTCGCTGGTACGCTTAGAATGTGTCTGTATCGATGGTCACTTTGGGTGGATATATGTGTATGTGTAAGCAAGTGTGCGTGTGTATGATAGAGAGAGAGAAAGATAGAATCGATACGGGAAGGACTAATAGATTGGTAGTAGTAATAGACTTCCGCAGTCAACCTCCATGGGTGTTGGATACAGGATGTTGCAGCTCTCAGATTTCCACAGTTTGTTCTTATGCAAAATGAAAACCAAACTGCATCTTTAGCTGCAATCAGCAACACACCAAGGAGAAAAATCGCGCATTCTTGAAAGGAAGACAAATGAGCAAATAAGAACAAATGGAATATTTCATAGATAGACTTTTTTCTTTCTTGGTATGAAACCAGTTGTTCCTATTCACCGATATGCAGTTCATTTCAGTGTTTCTTTTCCCAGCTGTCACACTGTTTCAGAGATCCGATTGAAAGACAACAGGAATTTCATCGAAGGAAGCATCGAGCACACGTTCACAGTGCGGATACAAATGTAAGTTTAAATAAACCATTATTCTACGAAGTGAGAAGCAGAAACGGAAGTACCAGTCATTATTGCTACAGAGCCTGCACTATCATTGTGAAATCAGAAAAATGCTAATCACAAAAAGACTTTGTTCCCAAGGGTTTCAGTTGTGAGATTGTGTACTTGTCAATAGAAAACAAGCCTTCATAGAATGATGGTTAGGTTGTTAATTTCCTATTACGATTGCTAGAGTTCGATCTTTACTGCCTTCCTGCAGTAGACAGGTGCTAAGTTTGTTATGCATAGCATTGATAGAACAGTGACTTTGATTTTCATAGAGTGCTTGATGATTGTGACTTTGTAGAGAATTTGATCTTCACCGGGTGTCATGTTTTGTAACTTGTGCCAGACTTTATTTTCGTTTAGTGATAACCTTCATTGTGCACCTATTTTACAGTGATGTTGACTAAGCTAGTTTCGTTGATGATTGCTGGTTAAGTGAATTCGAAACTCACTGGGTGCCATGCTTTTCCTGTTTACTGTTTGACCAAGTTTAGCTTATAAAATATCTTTATTGGATGCCTGCCATAAAGTGACCATAAAATGTTTGTTTTCAGGGGAATCCCAGGAGCTATTAAAATATTTGTGTGTGTGTGTGTGTGTGTGTGTGTGTGTGTGTGTGTGTGTGTGTGTGCGTGTGCGAGTGAGTACACGCTTTCAAAATTCATACAAAGTCTCCAAAGAGTATAATTATGAAACATATTGATCAAATGATGACAGAATAATTATACAACGTTGTTGATCAGATATCAACACGATAATGAAAATTATTATAGCCATTTTTAAAACCAGTTATTGACAAATCTGGCCAAATTTTGAAAATTTGAAAAAGGCTAACGTATACTGAAGCTTTCAACCCTGCCATAGCCGAAATTCCTCATCCTGTACTGCTGGAATCTGACCATATAATTATTATGCAATGCTTTAATTGGTTGGTGAACCTTCTTACCCCAGAGAGTCGAAATTTGAATTTCTTGAATAATCTCTTTATCAACCGAGTATCACTTACATATATCTGTATGGTGAAGTGACGCCGCTTCAGATGCTTGTTGCCTCTAAGTCTATTCCACATGTTGCAAAAACCTTGAAGAACTCTGAGACGAAGAGAAGATTGAAATATGTGAAACCTGGGTAGGGACAGCTGTTGCCGTGGCCTGCGTAAGCGTATTTACTGCGAGAGAGTTTCTGTCATCAAGTCGCTATCCTGACGTAATCACTTCTCTGTACAAGGCTTCCAACAATATCAAGTTATCAAAAAGTTTCTGGAAGAATTTATCAAAGCGAAAATGGGATCGTTCTCCAAGGATTGAATACATATTCTACTTGAAAGATCTAAGAAAAGTCAAGGAAAATACATCAGTGCCTAGATAATGATTCTTCGAATTCATCTCAAAGCAAAAATTCAGTCAAATGCTGTAAACTTGGGTATTTACCAAAGCTATCTATCTATCTATCTATCTATCTATCTATCTATCTATATATATATATATATATATATATATATATATATATATATATATATATATATATATGTACGCATTCTGTGCGCAAAATATCCAGCTATTTGATATTTAGATTCAGATTCAAATAGCCTACGTAGGGTGATGATGCTTCAATCCCCTCAAAGCACTCCCCCTTAAGACCCAACACACTCATCCCAGAGTCCTTTCCACTTTTCATAACGGACTGCGAAGTCTTCTTCCGTGATCGCCACCTATTGTTTTGTTGCGTTCTCGCTAATCTTGTCCACAAGTTGAACATTCACTTTCATCAGTGATTCTATCTTCAGGAATAGCCAGGAGATGTAACGTTTACCAAAAGTTCCAACACAATACGTGAAGAATCAGCGTGGTGGATGCGACAGTCACGTAGTACACAAGGTCACTCACTGCCGACAGAATAATCCCAGGGGAGAGTGAATACTTATGCATGTCTAGTAAGGTTCCTTATAATTCATTGCAAAGTTACATCAAGGCCGTGTCACCCATTATCGAGATATTGGAATTGGTAGTTCTTCTCGGTAAGACCTAGTATAAATCACGACCTACTAAAGAATAAGTACGTTTTTTTGACTGTGCTACTTTCATACTCTTCGAAAGAATTTTTAAGTGAATACTCTGGCAAAGAGATTTTGTGGAACATACAACCGAGAAATGGTCTTCTTAGGATGAAAGGAAACTAACCTCAATATTTCACGTCTTAAGCGTTCATATAACCTTGAATATAATTGTGTCTAGAGGTGCATAAAAAAATACAATACCTCCATTTTGATATGGTTATCGCTTCAGGAACATTTGAGTTGCATGCTGGGTAAATTATTGCATTGACTCTTGAGTCGAAATTAATAATTTAGGCTATTCACTTCTCCGGGCCAATCAATTTCTCCTTCTGATGCAGAAGAGCTGGACTGAGAGATTTTTCACCACCATATTAATCGATCTTGCTCCATCCCAACCGACTCTCCTTCCTCCGCCCCTCCATCTCGACGCCACCACTTGTCCACCTACGACGAACAGACAGTTCGCTTGCTGTCTTTTCATTGGTTGGATTTTGAGCAGGATCAGGTGTTCGTGGCAGCAAAGATGACGAGTGGTCAGAAATAGTGATTGGATCAGGAGACGGAAATCTGTTGAGGGTCAAGACCTGCACTGACCGTACGACAAAAGCTGGGAATTAGTACCAGCAGGAGATTTTTTTTTTTTTACGGAGATTCGATTAAAATCTGTATGAAGTGTATACATGACGGCCTAAGTATACGAGCGCTTATGTGTATGACAGAGAAAAAGTCACGTGCATCTATCAAAAATATAGTTGTTTACTTGGCATATCTTAGCTTAGAGGTGCCTGTGGCACAACGGTTATCAGCTTGGGAAATGGAATCGGTGAGTCGAATTCAAACTCTCACTGGGACACTCTGTGTTCGCTTTGCACTAAAGCCCTTGGGGGAAACAGGAATCCATATCTTCATGCAAACCCTGCAATTTGGAAAATAGCAGGTGAAGTGAGTGACATCGCTTCGGGCGCTTGTTGACGTGGTCAATTTTTACATATCGCAAAATTCGATGTCTAGCTGAGAAAGAGGAGCAAAACTTGCAAAAAGGAATACAATCGTTGCTCGGGTGGAGACGGCTTCACCGTAACCACTATAAAGACAATATTGGATATTGTCTACTAAAACTGTCAACATAGGTGTCTTCAGTTTTGAAGTAGGTCTTGCTGACTAGCAATGTATGAATATATGTATTCATGTATCACACATACATGCCTTGTAAGACGAGTCCTGAAGTTGAGAGACAAATTAAAGTGCACAAGACTGCCATTTCACGGACAGATTCAATCAACCCAGTGAGCAGTCCAACGCCCATTTGTCATATGTGCTTTAGACCATGCAGTTCGGCAGTTGGTCTTATAAGCCACCTTAGAGCACATGGACGTAGTGGAATGAAGCAGGGTGACCCAGTGAAATGATGAGTCGGCTATCATGCAACAATATTAAACAATCATCATATACGTATCATTCAAATCACCCAATATAGCTGGAGGGCTGATAGATTAATTAAAAACTTATTTTGTCTTTTGACAATACACCCAAATATTTTTTGTTTTGGGTTCAAGTACTGTACTCGTAAGAAATAAACTCACTACTGTAATGAACTAGCTTGCTTAACTAGCTTGCTAACCATCGCGGCATTGCAGGCACTTTTTCAAAATCGGTGAGATGGATAAACTTTCCTCATTATTCTTTCATACTAATAGTGTATGGTTGCTCTTGCTGGAAATTAAGTGACAGCAAGACTCCTTTATATTTTGGCACTTCTGCAAGTATTTTCATACACAGGTGGCTCCTTCAGGTATCAAGTGACAGTAAGCCCACTCCAGTACTATTCACAGTTTTGTAGCTGATTTAGTCATACTATCGTCTAGATTGGTTCAATTTTCTCTTAGGTGTCCTACTCTTGAAACCTGGTGCAATTATATTTTTAATATCATTGTAATTTTGAATGAAATCAATATGTTATCATTATCCATGCATTTGTATGTTCTCCTCAGATGCTTGGTGGTAATCGCAGAGTGACAGCAAGTCTCCTCACATTCCCAGTGCATTCAACACTATCCTTCTACGCTTTTTTTAAGAACGACAGTTGGGTGGGGTCGTATGGATACATTCTTGACTTTCTAAATTCTCTCAATTGTTGATATTTCTTCTTGACGTTGCCTTGTCCACTTCCAACTCTCTGTCTTTTTTCTCGTTCTCTTTTTTTTTTTCTATCTTGATTTCGTAAGATTCCAATCCTCTCCCGTCTACTTTCCACCTTCCATTTTCCGTTCATATTTATACGATTTATTCGTTGCTTTTTTTATTCATCATTCGCTGTTTTCCATCAACTATTTCCCTGAAGCAATTCGCTGACTTGAAGTCGGAGAAAAAAATTACCTCAGCGGCCTTGCTTTACTCTTTACACGCTCACCCCCTTCAAACTTTACTAGGTTTTTTCTTTCATTTACATAAGCGGCAGTTGACACAGACTCGTAGGTTAGCGTCTGCCTTCAACAGCGAACAACATGGCGAATCATCCTAGTCGACAGATAACGCAAAACCTTTTTTTTTTCTCACCCTTCATCGCACAGTTGTTGTTCGGGCCCAATGCGAGGTAATTGAGATACGTTTTGTTGTAATTATTGGTTTGCTGTGTGCCTGAGGGACATTCAGTTTTGGGTGTTAAAAGCAATGCACGAACCGTAATGGAAGACGTTCATTAGATATGACGTTTTATATGTGAGAAAAAAATCTTAGAGAAGATGATGGCAACGAAAGAGATGAAAAGACACCGTTTGGAATATCGGAAAAAAATACTTTATCAAAATTATGTACGGTTGAAATGAATGTACAAAGATGAAAAGAAGGGACTGAAGAGAGGGAAAGAAAAAGGGAAGATGGAAGAGGAAGAGATGAGAGGGGGAAAAGTGAGTTGAGGGGAAGTAAGAATCGAAGGGAGGAGAAAAACGAGAATAAAAGGGGAGAAGGAGGCGGGAAAAGGAGCAGAGAGGTATCGAGAGGGAGAAGAAGATGAGAATGATGAGACAAAATCTGATGAAAGAGCAAATGAAAACGCGAAGCAAAATAAAAGAAATTGAGGGGGAAAAAGAAAGAGAAAATGAGAAAAACGAGACGGGAGAGTTGGAAAGAATAAGAGAAAGTGAGGGTAAACGTATATACGGTTTGAATCGAAGCAAAAAGATAAAGAGGAAAAGAGTAAAAGGAAGAGGGGGACAGGGGGAAGGAGTGAAGACGAGAAAAAGGTTAAAAGGGGGTTAAAGAGGGGAAAGGCGAATGAGGACGGAGAGGGGTGGGGTGTGGATGAAGGGGGAAAATGAGGATGAAAGAAAAAAGAAGGAATGAGAAAAAGAAGGAGAAAGCGTGGAAAAGAGAATGGTGATAGGAAAATAGTGAGTGAAAAAAAATAAGATAAGAAAAAGAATGAAAGGTGAGTTATAGAACGAGCCAAAAGACAAGAAGAAGAACAAGAAGAAGAACAAGAACAAGAACAAGAGAGTTAAAGTGAAAGGAGCAAAGTAAGAAGAAAAGAGAAAAAGATGGTGAAAACAAAAATTGAAGAATTGAAAGAAGACGAGAGAAAAGCTAAGAGCGAAGAAGGAGTGAAAAAAAAAGAAGAAAAAGCAAAAAGAGAATGATGAAGAGAATCAACGAGTGTAAAAGAATAAAATCCAGGATAATTAGAGGGGGAAAGAAAACGGGAAGGAAATAGAGAATAAGGTAGAAAAGGAAGGTGAACGAATGATACATAGAGTGAGGGTGAATGAGAGAGGATGTAATGAATAAAAGAAATGCGATTGGAAAAGAGAACCGTTGGTGAAAATGGTTGTAAAAAGGAAAAAAGAATGAAAGAAAGAAAGAAAGAGGGAAAACAAGTGAAGAGAGAAAGAAAGAAAGTAAGAAAGAAAGAAAGAAAGAAAACAAGTGAATAGAGAAAGAAAGAAAGAAAGAAAGAAAGAAAGAAAGAAAGAGAGAAAGAAAGAAAGAAAGGAAAAGGAAAACAAGTGAAAGACGTAAAGAAAAAGCAAAAAAACAGACACGGGATCAAAGAAAAATAAAGAAAATAGTACAAGTAAAGGGAGAAGAAAGAAAGAAAAGGTAAAAGGAGGGCAAGAAAAAGAAGGAAGGAAAGAAAGGGGTCAAATGAAAGAAGGAAAAAGAATCCAAGAAATACAAGTGAAAAAAGGAAAGACTATAAGAAACAGAAAAAAAGCTCTTGTCAACTGAGCTACGAGAACCACAAAAAGCAACTAAAAATTCAGGTGAAATCAAATACTCGTCAAGAATTGATGACTAATGTTTGACAATGAATCATCCAGTGCGTATCCTACGTTTCTTTGTTGCTGTTCACTGCTGTAGCCCAGCAGCCTGCACAAGGTGCAATTTAACAAAAAGCAACAAACAATTAGCACAATAACTTACGTGCGTAACCGCTACTCTCCAAAAAAAAGATGTCACGTTAGTACAGTACTTTAAAAGGGTGGGGACAAGATAAAAAAAACGTGCCTGCTTCTTACAAAGCAAATACGGAGGGAAGAAGGTAGGGAAGTGTTGGATCAAAGATGCCGATTTAGCCATTTTTTGGCTATATATGGCCGAATTTTTGTAGTCTAGCCAACAAGATCCATGATAGCCGATTGAATTTAATGAATGAGATAGAAGGAATTTTCATCAATAATCTGTTCTGAAATCCTAGTGTATATCAATTTTCTTTGGAAAGTAAGCTTCGCAACTAGTCGGGATAGGAAAGAATTATTTTCATTCTCTTTCAAATGGTGATGAAGAAAAAATAAAAAATGATTGTAGGAATGACATAAAAAAGATGAAAAGGACAACAAGGAAGGAATGAAAATATCAAAATTTGATGTGATGTAAAAGAAATTCCATCGAAGAATAAATATGGTCAGAATAAATTCTATATATGACATCACAGAAATTGTCTACATTCCATCTAAAATAGAGTAAAGAAAATATCTTGAAACATTCAGATTCTGAGGAATCAAAATGTTTTTAATAAACCCGTCAAAATAACCACCCCAAAGTAAAAAAAAAATAGAAAAAAAAGCTTTTTTTCTTTCAAAAAATAGAATATGATATCTTTAGGAGTCTAGCGGTGTACTGATGCTGTTTTTCAAGTCTGTGGACAAAACTGTATTGCCAGGAGTACTGGAACACACAAACACAAAAATGCACGCATATATATATTTAAAAAAGGATTGAACCCTTCGCCATGTTTGATGTCAACGATTGATCGATGAAGATAGGAAAAGGAGAGCAAGAAGATTGAAAGAGAGAAGAATATATGTACCTTGCATTTGTGAATAACCATAGCCTGCGTGTGTACCGGAACTAATTATTTTTTTAGATATCTGAAAAAATTGTTCTTTAATCCAAAATCATTGTTAGAAAATTGATCTTTTAACTGAAATTATCTTTAAAATGAAATACCAGCACAGGATTTAGATATTGTTAGTCTCAAAATGACAATCAAAACCCCCAAAAGGCGCTTTAAAACAAAAAAAAAACGATTTTAGATAGATCTTAATTTTCAAGGTTGCAGACCCAAAGATCTTACCTGGGGTGCCCAGAGCCACACACGCATACCTACACTCAGATAGGCACTTGGACACAGACAGAGAATCTGTAGATCACTGGGTTGGTTGGTCGGTCGAGACATTTATGGGGCCACGGTTATTTGATATAGCATGAAATAAAAAAGGAAAGAAGAATGAAAGAAAAATAGAAAGTAAAGGGAAAGAGAAAAATGGGCGATAACAGGAAAGAAAAAAGAACGAGGATAAAATTGAGGGAAAAAAAAGATAACAAAATTAAAAGAAGTGACGTATATGCAAGGAGAGAACGTTTTGGGGCCAAATAATTTTTTTTTTTTTTCCAAAAAATCTACAAACATGGGACCAAATAAATACCAATAAAAATAGATTAACTTCTCGAAAATCAAGCTAGGATAAAGAACGAACGTGCCGTGGGTCGGAAGCTGACTTAGGTGGGTGGGGGGATGAGCCCTTGGGTGGTACCCCGTTGACAAAGCAAAGAAAGAATTATGAGAAGTAAGGTAATTTGGGTTACAAAGTCTGAGCTTGAAACCTTCCAAGTGTGCGAGCCGGTGAGGCAAAAATGCAATTTCGGTACAAATAGGAAATTACGAAGACTTCAAGTTTCACGATAAAAAGACGCCATTAACTCTAATTGGACAAATTCGGGACACACCTCAATATCACACAATTCTACAACATGCAATATATCATCATTATCATCAGTATTATTAGTATTATTATCATTTATATGTAAATAAAACATCAATATCACCTTCTTCTTCTTCTTCTTCTTCTTCTTCTTCTTCTTCTTCTTCTTCTTCTTCTTCTTCTTCTTCTTTGTACAGTCTCTTCCTCCTTTCCTCTCAATCTTGTCTTATGTTTTGTTTTCTTCTTTCTATCTTCTGTCATCTCTCGTTCTCATCCTCCTCTTTCTTCTTTCTTACCTTCTTTTTCCCCTCAATCTACCCCCTCTGCCATATCTGTTAAAAACCGTTAACCAAGACTGTCGTTAAAACTGTCAAAATAAGTTTCTCCAGTTTTTAAGTTGATCCTGGATATATATATATATATATATATATATATATATATATATATATATATATCATTCTTAAAGGCTGCTCCAGTGGAGCAAGAATGTGGAAATTTTCAACATTTTCTTTCGAAAAAAAACCTTACTTTTTTTTAATTCCTTCATAAAGGTTGCTTTTAGTGGAATGGGTCCAATTCACAATGCACGTTTATGCAAAATTGGTCTCTCACTTCGTGTCCGGCTGCATTAACGCTTGTTTTTTGAGAACTCGAATCAGTGATCGTGGCTCAACAGAGGGCGAGAGAATTAATCTATTCAGTGATCACTTCTTTTCCTAGTTTATCACACTTCTTCTTTTTCTTCTTCTTTTCTCCTTCTTTTCTCCTTCTTTTCTTCTTCTTAATGGTTTCTTGGAAATCTTGGTTTAAGTATCCAACTGGGGTAGGTTTTAGAATATATCTGCAGAAAGTTCTGCGAATCTGGAAGCTAAAAAGGAAATTCTTCTTCTTCTTCTTCTTCTTCTTCTTCTTCTTCTTCTTCTTCTTCTTCTTCTTCTCCTCCTTCTTCTTCTTCTTCTTCTTCTTCTTCTTCTTCTTCTTCTTAATCGTTTCAACTTCTATTTTTTCATTCTACTTCTTGTAATACTGAAAAAGAAAGTTTCTTAGTCAATTGCATAAATAACCCCAAAGTATCAGCGACCATGTGCCATACAATCTATCTTTTATCCGATCAGTGTTATTTCAACGTATTGTCTTATAACTCTTCTATCATATAATTATGGTTCTTGGTGCATCAAATTGTGTTTTGATTTTATTTGTATTTGGAATATTATTCACCGTTATGCAGCTCTTCTGTTGCTTTCCCATAGCCATTGTTTCGGGAGTATTAAAAAACAGGACAGGCTTCTTGCTATGGCATACTCTGCCATATATATATATATGTGTGTGTGTGTATATATATATATATATATATATATATATATATATATATATATATGTATATATATGTATATATATAATATTATTATTGTGTCATCCACAGACAGCTGTTTCGATGTATTACATCTCTCCAGTGTGGCTATTGACTTTCCGTTATACCATCCAGTACTGCAAGGCAGAATTGAAACCTTTACTTCAGACCGAGAGGATATATGGATATAACTACTCCATAAATTTGATTTGTTGTGAAGTCAAAGAATTTTTTTAGAAATTATTCTCTTCATGTTGGTGTAGGTGTTCCTGGAAAAAATACAGTAATTTTGTATGAACGAGAGAAATAGTCTACCAATGGCAATGACTACTTAATCCTCTTCAAAATTCTCCCTTTTGGACCTTACACGCATATCCCAGCATTTATCGTAAAAACCCTCTACAGACTTGGGGGTTGCCATCAGCTCCCCGTCGCGTTGGGCCAAATCTGAGCCGTAGACGGTGAGCAATTTAAAGACTTAGTTGACGCAATGTTGCACCAGAAGAAAAAGTGTGGAGAATTAAATGCTCGGTCATCGTGAATGCGACAGTCATATAAAGACCAAGCTCACTCGATAATGAATCACTGCCGACTGAGTTACCTAACAGGAGAGTATCTGTTCACGCGCTCTCGCTAGGTTCTTTTGGAGTTCTTCTCAAGTTACTTCAAAGCTACGCAACCGGTTCCTCCAGATATTCAACACGTGTGATTACTTCCTGGACATGCCATGTTTGTATGCACATATATATGTATGTGTATGTGTGTGTATGTGTGTGTATGTGTGATATTGATATGTCTGTATGTACATGTGGATATTTATATGTGTGTGTATGTGTAATATGCATACAGTAAGGCATGTACATATATATATACATATATAAATATATATATATATATATATACACATATGTACATGTATACAAATAAACACATAAACATGTGTGTATATATATATATATATATATAAATATATATATATATATATATATATTTATATATATATATATATGAATATATATAGACACATATGCATACATGTACGTATGGTACACACAACTGCAAAGGGGCCAGCCAGTAAATTAAATTTGAAAGCGACGAAGTGCAAATGTTACGCGCTATCAATTACCGAAAGATTCGCTAAGACAGCGGAATATATATATATATATATATATATATATATATATATATATATATATATATATATATATATAAAGAAAAAAGCTTTTTCCAGAGCGGGGAACCAAAAATAAAGATAATAAAGAGCCGTGTGCCGGGGAAAAACGGCTGAAAACAACGAGAAATCAATGAAGGAAACACCGTCTGTATATTATTAGATTTACTTGTTCTGTTTTAGCGCATAAAAGGAATGGAGTAGAAGTGTAAGATTAGGGATGAGGCTTGAGTAGTTGAATGATGATGATGATGAACATGATTGAAATCATGATATGATGATGATGATGATTCTGCTGGTGTTGTTACTGACAATGGTGGTGGTTTTTGAAGACTTAAAAGAAAGTAGAATCCTGTATATTGAACAACCAAAGGTGGTAAAAGGTTCTTCCTTTTTTGATGTGCTCATATTCCAGCGCACCTGGTTATAATGTTTCGTCTACAGATGTGAAAATTGGCATCAGTACTCCACTACATCGCTTCTAAAATTATTGGAAAAAAAGATTTTATGTTATAGTTTACTTAGTTTCCAGAACCTAGATGTTTCTAGATATTTTTCACTCTTGATGAAGATGTTTTCCTGTGAAAACCGCCAGTGATGTCGTAAATAGAATTTATTCTGCACATATCCATTCTTCAGTTAAGTTTTTGTAGATGACTTCGAATTTTGAGGCAACGGTTGTTCAATTATTGACTGTGACAGTGAGAGTATTTTAGCGGGCTGAATTGATGTAAATAGAAAAGTCTATTCCTCTTGAACGTTTAAAACAATTCTATTTTCGTACAAATCAACTTATATGTACGACAGAATATCTAAGAAATGTAATATATGAATAGATATACCGTGTCTGGTAATAGTTTGGAAATCCAATCGAAAAATCATGAAAATAAGATGTTCTCTATTTCAAAATGTTGTATTATTTTATTGTGTGTCGCTTGATGACTACCAATAGTGAATCTGTGGAATACTATGAAAAGAAAGATCGTTCTAATGAAAATCATCACCATCTTGAGAGAAGTAATAAAGACAATTTGAATACAAGAAGTCAACGATGATTTGTGCCATAGACCCTCTGCATCAATACCTTCAAAAGTCAAGGCAGTGATCAAAAACAGATGGATGGCCTCCGATCTGTCTCTGCAGACAAAGGAGCGCCCCTTCCGGGACACATACCAGGGCGAAGAGTATGGAGATCGTAGGATTCGTAGTAGACCAGAGAGAAGCAGAGAATAAGATGTCTGGCATCAGCTTGGCTGCAGTAGCTACCGGAGGGACGTCAAATCGGATGCTAATTCGCCTAAAGGAGGCTCCACTATTTTGAATCAGATTTGTCCTGGTCGCCTTCCCAAAGCAAAGGGTCTATTTTGCCCCGCTATTTTACTCATAGATTGAAAACAAAGACAAAGTTTTTGCTTACAATAATAGAATGCTATTTCTTCAAACTGAAAATATCTTATTTTCACGATTTTTATTTGGTGACGAGTTATTCCATCCCTAACTACAACAGGTCAAAGTTTCAAGACGTAAGCATCGATTTAGCATAACATGAGGTTGTAAATTGAAACCCCTACTAAAATCTTACTTGGGATTCCCACGGGGAGGGGAGGGTTACATTTTGAGCTTTAGCTCTACTTAGCGTGATACATTTATACATAAATAACCAGCCAGCTAGATTCACATGAAAACTGAAGAAATGTTGATAGTTTTAGTTTGCAGTTTCAAGCGGGGAGTTACAAAGATGGTGTTAAGGATGGGAGTGAAATGGATGGGGAATCAAAGGAGTGGATCTTTACATGGAAGAAAGAATGGTAACATATTGAGATTTAGTAGTTGTGCTTATCATAGGGAAAGAGAAAAAATGAAAGAGAAGGGGTCGGATGAATAAGGGAGTATGAATGAGGTAAAAAAAAAAAGAAAATGAAAGAAAAGGGAAGGTGAAAGAAAAGGAAAAGAAAATTACCGGAGAACAAAAATAATAAACCCCAAAGAAGAAAATGTTAGAAAAGGTGATGAGAGAAAAAGAGAGAAAATATACATAAGCAAAAGTTGAATAATGAAAGTAAAGAAAATACATGTGAAGAAGGAAATAAATAAAAAGGAAAAGATGAAGGAAGAGAAAAAGAATATGAAGTAAAATTGGAGGAGGAAATAAGAAGTGGAGATGGAAAAAGCAATAAATATAAAAAGGAGAATAGGGAGGAAACAAGCTTTGCTAAAGTCAAACTCTCTCGCTACATTGAAATCCACAAGGAGAACAAAAGAGAATCCATTTCGCCATACAAAATCTTCCCAAAACTACATGTTTCATTTCAACTCCTCCATGAATAGTTCCTGTAAATGGGATTTGCCAACTTTAGCAGAACAAGTCAATCTGAGTTGGGTTTTAGAAGTGGGAGTGAATTCATCATCGGTTTTAGCATACGTCACTGTGTCACTGTCAGTCGTGCATGACGCCACTAGTTCCTCTTCTGGTCATTGTCATCCGTCATTGTTACATACGAAAATAAAATCAAAATTCTCTTGTAACAGTTTGACAAAAGGAAGAAAGAAAAAGCCTACTCAGCCTAATCGTTAATTCACCGATCGCGTCGAAAGCAAGAAACACAGGAAAGGCTTACTCATCCTAATTGTTAATCTACCACTGACCTCGAAAGCTAAAAAAGAAGGAAAAAATTAGTAGCCCTCAATCCCGAATTTCTGTTGATTTCTAATGAACTGCCCTTGACCACCGAGCAACGGAAACGCCACGGAATGTTGAAATTTATTTGTAATTATAAACAATATTTATATTTTGTTCAATGGTTCTATTACTATATTAGCTTTTTAATGATATCCATGCTTACAAGGTTATTTTCACTGAAAAGAAAAATAATTGAAATATATAAACGTGTCAATATATAAATAATGATATTTTTCACAACAGAAATTCAATGTTTACAAAAAAAATACCGATAATTCTAAAATACGAGTCGACACGACATGACGTCATCGAATCACTTTTATACCCCCTCTCTCTCTCTCTCTCTCTCTCTCTCTCTTGCTCTCTCTCTCTCTCTCTCTTTCTCTTTCTCTTCCACGTTTGATTATTTGCTAAGATAAAGTCAGCTTTGTAAAAGTTTGACAAGAATAAAAGAATATATGTATATATATATATATATATATATATATTTTTTTTTTAAATACATACATAAAAAAGAAGAATTAGACAAGTGGAAATACAATAAGGGGGGCAAATGAATGGAGATAAGAAAATTCCGAAGAAGAAGAAGGAAACACAGGAACAGAAAGGTGAAGGGATAGAAATGTCAGTAGGAGAAGGAAGAAGTGAAGGAACGAACTGAGAATAAATGTTTGAGAAATCCAAAGAAAAGAGAAGAAAGTAAGAAAGAAAAAAGAACGAAAGAAAGAGAGAATGAAAGAATGAAATAAAGAATCAAAAGAAAGAACGAAAGAAAGAAGGAGCGAAAGAAAGAAAAGATGCAATGGAAAGTCTAGAAAATAAAGAAACAAACAAGAAAACAATGTGGAAGAATGAACAAAAATAAGAAAGAAAGATAGAGAGAAACAAGCAAGTAAACAAACAAAGAATAAAGAAAGAAAGAAAAGACCAAATACTTCTGTGTCAAACTCAACTCCAAATGCAACTATCTGATCCAAGAAGTTGGATTAAAAAAAATAATAATAATGTACTCATCGATGAGAATCGTGTGAGCGAAATTCCAAGTTTCTACTGTGAATGGTTTGGGCTATGAAAAGTAGAATAGAAAAAGATAGGAAAATGATTCTACATAAAAATAGAAATGGAAGAATAAGTAATGAATTTTAATTTAAATAATATGTTGAGCAATACCAAATAAGTCAATCTAGCGTCCATAGTTTTCGATTTTTTCTCTCTTTCTTGCTTTCTTTCTCTCTTTCTTCCTTCCGTTGATTGATGACGTATGAATCCCCCCTCTCTCTCTCTCTCTCTCTCTCTCTCTCTCTCTCTCTCTCTCTCTCTCTCTCTCTCTCTCTCAGTCATATTTTCAAATTTTCACTTTTTAATTTAAATCAGAAGTCTGAACTTGTCAATGTCGTTAGGCAAGGAAATGAAGTCATCTCAGTAAGAGTTTGACAAAGAAAGAAAAAACGAGAGAAAGAAAGAAAGAAAGAAAGAAAGAAAGAAAGAAAGAAAAAAAGAAAGAAAGAAAGATAGAAAGAAAGAAAGAAAGAAAGAAAGAGAAAAAGAAAAGGAAGAAAAGAACGATATTGGAAAAATGTGGGAATAAGAAAGGAGGGGAAAAAGAAAGAAAGAAAAGATATTAGAAAAAGAAATGAAAAAGTGAAAGAAAGAAAGAGAATAACAGAGAAGTAGAATATCGCTATCAGGAAAAAAAAACGACGAAGTACATACAAACGAGAAAAAAAAATTGGAAGAAGAATAGCACAAATGAGTGAAAAAAAATAACATGAAATAATGGGATCTTCTTTCATTTTTGATGATTGTCGCTTTGCTGATGGCTATACCAACTTGAAATCAACCTTCATAACATCGAGAGAGAGAAAGAGAGAGAGAGAGAGAGATAGAAAGACGGAGGGGTCTCTCTGGATTAAAAAGAAATTAGAATTAAAATAAAGAAAGACGGAAAATGGCAAAAAAAAAAGAAAAAGTAACGAATAAAACCGAAAAAAAAAACGGAAAGTTCACAACTTAGCCGGAAGTTGAAATTCAGCAGAAAATAGTCCCGACGCCCAAAACTTTATTCTATTACACAAGAAATGTTTTCTTCCTCCGGTTCGCCAGACCTTTTTTTTTCTGTTCTGTTTCCTGACACCCTTTAACGCCACCCGCTTCTTCATCCATTCCATGTACAAGTAGAATTAAATTGCATCGTTAGCCGTATGGTTTTGGTGGGGGGGAGAGCATGCGCAAAGGCTTCACTTCACTTCCGCAATGAATTCCTTCATTTGACGTTCTGCACCATGTATTTAACCCATTCACCGCCAAAATTGGTTGAATGCACATTTTAACAAAATCCGAAATTCCAAAGACATTTCTCAGAATAAACAGAAAAAAAAACAGGGTTAGTTAGTCAATCAATAGAAACCGTCGCGTAATCAATACCTTTTGTCAGCACGCCGTGTTTAGGGTAATCAATAAAAAATTTGGAAAAAAATAGGTAATTAAGTTACTTTTTTCAACTTTCATTGGATTACTGAAAAGATTGAATTTTCAACAAGAAAGCAGACACAAAATATTGACAAATTTGGCATGGACTTACTCTGTAAATTGTACCCCTTTGAAAACCTATTTAGAGAAAAGGTTGGAAAAAAGTAAAAGAAGGTTTGGGGTGTTGTCAGACAAGATAAAGTGTAAATGTCAAAAATTGCAGCCCTCTAGCTCCATCAGAACAACCTGTGGCGTGATACATACATTCTTATATGCCCACGTATCCACCCAGTCGGACCGACTTGAAAACCGAGGAAACCAATGTTGACAGTTTTTGCGGTGGTTTTGGTCGGCAATTTTTAATACAGTTGGATCCTGTTCTTCAGAGTGCCGTTTTAATGAATTTGCCGTTATAATGGGTGGGTTTTATCAACAGCGAGTGAAAAAAATATCCAAGAAAGTGTTCTGGACATACTTGACCTTCAAAATTGAAAAAATTTAACCACAGATTTCTAAGTTTTATACGTACAGTTGTGTTTCAATATTCTTCAACTTTCGTATTTTTCAAATCTTTGGTCCAAATTCTGTCAATTTTGAAGTTGTAAGTGGCTGTTAAAACAAGTGCTTTAAGATATGTCAGATACTTTTTGCACCCAACATATATGAGCTTGTCATTAATTGACGAGACTTTTCTTTTAGATTTCTTTTCAGTAACCACTGCGCTATGTCCACATGGACACATAGTGCAGTGGTTACAGCATTAGACAAATTACTGTTAAGTAATCTGATGGTTCTAGGTTCGATCCTAGTGAGAGACAGTATAACAATACTGCTAACGCTAAAAGAGGGGAGTACGGTCAATATACCCCCGTCGGATAAATAAAGGGTTCGGTTCGTTATTTCCCAAAAAATCTCCTAAATGATACCCGACGAAGGCCGTAGAGTGCAACGGCCGAAACGTTGTATGAAAAACAACAAAGATGAGGATGGTCCGAATATCAATAGAAATAAAAACCTTGCTGTTGGAACTTGTGTCTTAATAAATAATGGCGGTAGAAAAGATGCCGTTACAGCCAGAATCTTTTGATGGCCAATACTAGTTCGTGTCGTTTCAAGCTAGAATCATCATGTCTGATCCTTTTCGGCTTATTCCAGCATCAAAGTTTCTTGGGGTTTGGTACACACAGTCAATTGTTAGTAAAACCAACTTATTGCTACGGTACCTAGTATTCACATGGAGATACTAACTAGCTTCGACATAGCTTCGGTGATCTTCCGAGAACTGGTGTATCCAGAGTGACTTGGCTGTAACCCCCAAGCCTTAGTTGAGAGATTTCTCAAACTTAGTCCTTGTACTGAGTGCTTCGCGGAGAAACATAGAGCACCATTTTTCAGGTGTTTAGCATAATTCGCCGACGGATTGAACCCTTTCCTACCAAACCAGAGATGAGTGCTCTAACACTTGGACGTGGTGATCTGTTCAAATTTTTGTTGAACTGAGATACGTTCTTCGTAAATTGCAGGATATGGTCGATCTTATTTTACAACTTTGACCCTGGCCAACTAATGCAAGAACAATTTTCAGGAGAACCGTGAAATTGTATATACTAGCGGAATACTTGACTTAATGGGCAGTAGTACATTGCTGTGAAAAAGGGTAATCCAATAAATAAGTAGCGTTAATTTGCAATTCATGTTCAAAAAAGTGTTAATTATTTTTTTCATAAATCTTATCACCAAAATTCTATTGGTTCCTAGTTTTAGAAATAACCGACATCCCCGATAAGCATTACTTATAAGTATTTGGACAAGATCAAAATCTGTATTTATTTTCTAAGACTTCTAGAGCCATTACGGGCTTTTAGCTGGTGAGCCAAATTAACTTACTCGTTTGGTAACTATTCCTTATACTTACGTGAGTTCACCATTATAAGCTTCTGATCAATTCTGAACAAGATTTACAAAGGATAGAAACAAAACTCTTGCTTTTTTTTCTCTTTCAGCAATTTAATTCTAACGAAAAACATTCTCCGGGAATTAAGCATTCAGAACCATGAAACATGACTAAATGCATGCCTTGTTGTGTTGATTGGAAATTTGGTTCCTGTTTTAAACTCTCTAAACAGAGCATGATTAACGGTGAAATCGCTCTTTGTTCAAATACTGATGACAAGTGGATGAGGAATTTCTGCGTAAATAATTATATCGCTTAAATTCAGCTTTATTGACCTTACAGTTCCATAGCCCAGAGGTAGGATATTGGCCTACGGGTCTGAAGCAAAGGTTTCAATCCTGCCTCACGGTACTTGATTGGATGATGGAAAGTCTATATCTACACTGAAGTGATGTAATACATCGAAATAGCTGTTTGTGGATGACATTATATATATATATATATATATATATATATACACACACACACACACATTGTTTAGAAAGCTTTCCAACACTAAACACATTACGGCAAACTATTATCTCATTTCAGTCACTTATTTCCATATATCTGTTAACGTAATTCATGCAATTTTCTACTCAAATCACACAACTTAGGGTATACTCAAGTAGCTGCTGGGTGCATAGGGAAATTAGTCCTATGGATAGTTTCCTGCACTCGTACCGGAAATCGAACCTGTTAACTTCTATATATACGCATTGAAAAAAACATACGTACAATTCCTGTAAATAATCAAATACCTTAAGCAATTTTCCCGTTGTTTTACTCAGAAAGAACACCTCAATAGAAGTAAAAAATAATAATGACACGATATTTACATTTTTATCACAAGGATTACCTATAAATGCCATTTTCAGCCTTGAATAACTTTCTTCTACACCTTTTCAGGCCTCTCGCTCAATTTGGTTGTCTTTCCAATCCTACTGCCTGAAGACATTACCAAAAGTTAATGTGCATTGCCTTCTCTTCAAACTAAAGTTTCGCCCCACTACTATTACCACCACTCTACGCACGCGTAGATGTATGCACACACAGACCCTACACTCAGATCTCAAGTCAACGCTAAAATGTCATAAATGTATCTTTCCTTCCTATTGGGCATAGCAATTATTCAATAAGCCTAGCTGCTGGCGTTGGGGCTTCTCAGTACAAGCATCGTATTCGATGGTTTAAATTCGATTACACGTGAGGATTCGATTACTCTTGATTTGATTATTTTCGATTAAATTAGATAAGTGGTCAAGTTTTTACCGACGGCCAGACCACCCTCTGTTAACAGCTTGTGTTCCCCCGTTGTACCTCCCCAGTCTCTTGCATTACTCGCGGCTGCTCTGGTCATCCAAATATCTCCTACATGCTTATTCCTACAAGATTCTCTTCTTACGCCCACCAAAACTCAGAAATACTTACTTTTTTGTTTACTTTCTCGTTTTATCTTCGTAATTCTCGTAATATTATCTCCGAATCATACCAAGCTTACTGTTTAAGATATTTCAGACAGGACGCTACGTAGCAGATAATGTAAGTAACAAGGCTGGCTGCAACAGGGTCAAAAACCACTTTAACTTACTTTTCAACTGAAGATGATTACTGCAACTTTTGTATTGTATGCATGATAAATATATCCGTAGATACATAAGACTTGAAAGTTCAGTTCAGTTAGTAAGAGAGCCGCCCCGCAATCACTTGGACGTGATTTCAAATCAAGTTAGGGGAAATGTAAATCTTACAGATCAGTTGAGTTTAACATGGCGGGATTGTACTGCCCTGAATCAAGGAAGAAAAACAAAGTTAACTCCAAATTGGACTTTAGTTTATCAATGAATACATCTGCTGTGAGTGCAATATGTATCCGATACACTCCTAAAATTTCATTTTGATATCTTTATACAAATTCATATTGACAGAATTGGGACCAAAGACTGAAAATTTTTTGAATCTTTGAAAACTTTTGCACCTAATTCTGATTCTAATTTGATCCTAATTCTGTCAATTCTGAAGGTGAATGAGTAAATTAAAATATTTTTTCTAAGAAATGAATAGGACTGACCATTATAGTAATTACAATAATTAAACAACGATTGCGTCAAAATTTGATGCCATGTAAAATAATTCTATCGAAGGATAAATATAGTCAGAATTATACATGACTTCATAGGTGTTTTCCACTGGAAGACATCCAAAATAGAGTCAAACTTTGATGTTATTAATAAATCTGTCAGAATAAGGCACAAACAAGGTCAAAAAGCTATTTTCCACGAATGAAAAAAAAAACGTTTTTAGAACAGGTCTAGCAGAGTACTAATGGCAATTTTCAAGTTTGTAGAAAAAACAGAAAGACCAATTAGGAAGGATAGAAACCTCAGAAACGTTTGATGGCTACGTATGTAACTGAATGAATTTACGATGAAGGAAAAATATATTAGGCTACATTAATACTGATCTCTGTAGATTAGCTCTGTGAACAATGATGTATTTGGTAGGATCCCTATAAAGAAGAAGAAATCAAGCGAAGAATCACACTAGGGTGGCAAGCCTTTGGCAAAGCAAGCTCAAACCTTCGAAAATAAGAAGATCCCATTAATCCTAAAAAGAAGGGTGTATAACCAATGCATCCTCCCAATACTCACTCATGAAGCTGAAACATGGAACCTAACCAAGAGACGGATCCACTAATTGAGAACCATGCAATGTGCACATGAAAGAATTATGCTGGGCCTCACATGGAGAGACCACAAGACAGCACAGTACATCCGAGAAAAGACAAGTCAGGGACATTATAGAATCAATTAAATATCACAAATGGCGATGGGCTCGCCATGTTGCAAGAATGGTGGACATCCGATGGACATCACGACTCACGAGATAGATCTCCCGAGATCACATGCACAACCTGCAGAATATTAGCTGGAGAGACGAGCTAGACAAGTTCAGGAAGTACTGGCTCTGCGATGCCCATGATAGAGAAGTGTGGCAAATCCTGGGGAAGGTCTATGTCCAACAATGAACGTTAAAAGACTGATGATGATGATGATGATGATGATGATGATGATGATGATGATGATGATGATGATGATGATGATTAAACAAATACGTCAAAGAAGCTTCATTTGCTCTAATGATCATCTACAGAGTGACACGAAAATTTTAGTGGAAAATGAAAGACATCCAGTAGATGCTTGTTCTTTGTTCGTAAAATAAATATTAAAGGGAGGTAACTGATTATCAACTTCCACGGCTACTTTACGAATTACGAAATTAACGAGAGTAGCAAACTTGAAAATGTGAAGCTCTATTTCATTAATTTCAATCATAAAGGACAAAATTCAGGGTTAAGATTGATATTACTTTAGGGATGCGGTTGCAAACAACAACAAACTTTTTTTTATAATCAAGGCATTAGATAAGTGAATATATGGAGCGTCAGATACAACAAAAAGATGTTAAATGATTTTTTGGCTGCAGAGTATATTCTTTTTAGTTTTAAGATTATGAAAAAAATATTTGTTGTTACTTGCGACCCCAGTTCTAGCCCTGAAACCTTAACCCAGAACTAACCCTTACCGTAAAACTAACCCTTGCCCTAAAAATAAAGATTACCTATATCTATTAAGTATATCTTTGATAATTAAATTTAGTGAAATAAGTTTCAAATCTTCATTCTTTCAACTTTCGTTTATTCCTTAATACATTAGTAATTGAAAGCAGCTTCCACACAAGTCAGTGTCATCAGTTACTTCCCTTAGATATTTAGTTCATCAGACGTCTAACCAAACAAAGTGGTTGGCAAATCGACGTTGCAAACCATTTTAACTGCAGTGAGTTCGATCCTCGTTGGGAGCCAAACTCTTCTTAATTAACTAGCATACAAATACCGGCAAAAAGGCGTCATTATTTAAGTATTTTTCGATTGCATTGTACTTATGGAATATCAAATTCATTACGTTGAGCCAAATTTTCTTGCTTGTGAATTTTCAATACTCTTTGAATATTGAACTAAAAGTAGAAATAAGTAAAAATACAAAAGGATTATATCCTATACATGCAGATAAGCGGAAATATTCATATATATATATATATATATATATATATATATATATATATATATATATATATATATATATATATATATATATATATATTTCTAAATTTGGTTAAAAGTTAATGAAACGCCATATCTATTCAATTGTGAATTGAATGCTATTAGTAAATAGTTTGAAACGAAACATTTTTTATCAGATAAAACGTCATATATATATATATATATATATATATATATATATATATATATATATATATATATAACGCATGCACACACACATTCATCTATACACACACACATATATAAACATAGTCTAAAAAGCTTTACAGCTTATATATATATATGTGTGTGTATGTGTGTGTGTGCATGCGTTTATATATATATATATATATATATATATATATATATATATATATATAAGACCATCTGTACTATCCCCAATCTACCCATACACTCTAAAACTAAACCAACACCCTACAAGCCAGACAGCTTACTATTTCTGTTACAATTATATTCTTCATGAGACCAACACAGACTTCACGAGGGACAGACCTAAAACTCACGTCATGATGACCCTAAACGAATCTTCATCCCTGATTACCATTTTTGCTTCCAAAACAAAAAATATGATGTTAACTTTCTCTCTGGAAACCTTTTAACTACAGGAATTTATACACACATACACCACACGCTATTGAAGATGGTAACACCTCCCAAAACATGTATAGCACACTAATTGTATCATTTATGCATTAATTAATTAATAAACGACGTCTCCATACGTTCTTACTCCTGAATCTGTCTCACCCCTTATTGTTTACACATACACATATATATATATAAGTACATAGGAAAACCTTATTTGTCATCTTTTTTCAATATCGGTCTCCAATATTATCTACCGAATCACCTTTATGTCAGATAAACCTTATCCAGTTATTCACTATATATATATATATATATATATATATATATATATATATATATATATATATATATATATATATATATATAAACATTATTATGCGTATATTGATAGGTATATAGTTACGTCCTACTTCCTGGACAATTCAATATCCGTCTTTATCTCGAGTAACTAAAAGCCCTGAACTGAAATCATTAGCTTCTCCCCACAAGAAACACAAACAAAACGCCTTCTATGATAAACACGATGGGGTCAATCAATGTCTAATCATGTGCCCCCATCAGCTGACCAGGTGGTCAGTTGACCAGAGCCTCCATACACGCCATTACATCACGCAACTCCGCAAACCTCAGCACAATAGTTCATCAAATCGGAAAATTGCCTGGTTACAAGACTACAGTGTTGGTTATATGACACGCGGCTTAGTCGCAAACAATGAAGATATCATCCAGCTATTTTAAAGACAATGAAGGGAATAGCGTGTATTTAGTCTTCCCTTGAGTACTGAATAACGTATCGATCAAAGTATACATGCTTTCGGCATTTGAAATTAAGGTGGGGCAGTCAGGGGTTAAGCGTATACCTACTTCTCAATTTCCAAGTGTATTGTATATCTCTAAACGGATCCGAAGTCGGCCATATGTCAACTTTATTACCCACCGGGGCTTGCAGTGCACCTCCCCAAATCTGCTACCTCACAGGTTCATTTTGCTCGTCCCAGATGGACACTTCTGTGATACCCGAGCGTAAATCCTAGATACAGCCTGGCTGTATACCTAGTTCCCAAAATCCAGCCTTATCGTATACCTATTTCCCATAACCCATTTTCATCGCTGCATAAATTACAAGAAGCCTATTAACTTGTTCAGCTTCATATACACGGACACCCCATGCTATTTGCAGGTTTTCCGTTAGCAGTTTCGATTCAGTCTTGAATGATTTATTACAAATATACAGGAGAATTTTACGGCGTACCACATCATAGAAAACCGCTGTACATCATGAACAAAACGTTAAAGGTTTGAGTAATCATGAATGCATATTTGTTTATGATATATTAACTACCACGGATTTGTGTCGATGAAAACATCTGGAACTTGTAATCAATTAATTTTATTGTATAATATTTGTGTTATTAATAAGAAGAAATATTGTCGAAAATTACCTTCTATCAATTATTTATGCAGATAATGTAGATCCGGCGATAATTGACTGAGATTTCGAACATTAACAGTCATTATTGTCATCAGCAGACTTTTAATGTCCATCGTTGGACATAGACCTTCCCCA
>OY735232.1:1948127-1980627 GCA_963457665.1 Thysanoteuthis rhombus | reverse complement strand
ATAACAACAAAAGAAACAGAAAAACAAGAGTAGGGAATACATTGTGGTTTAATTCACTTCTTTGTAGCATAAGCAAGTTTTTTTTAAATCTAATCAATAAACATTACCTGATGAATAGCGCGATATATGATATTTTTTACTGAAATACTATCAAAGACAGATATAGTGACACAAAGTAGCATGGCAAAATCGGATAATGATTACTATGAAATAAACCCTAAACAATAGCTAAACATGAAGCGACCACCAGCGACTAAATACAATCACAGAATCAAGGACGAATACCCTTCAAACAATAAATGCAGCGGGGAAACACAATATATAGTAACTTTGCCTTCTATGGAATATCTAAATATAAAGAAATCCTATATTGGGGCCTCTATGGTAGATCAGAAGTTGAGATTTTATAATCATAGAAGTAAATTCTAATAATCAAAACGTACATATAGAACAGTTCTATCAAAATATGTTTGGTATTTGAAGGATAAAAATTGAACCCAGTAATTGAATGGAATGTTGTACACAGCTCATAGCCACCAACAGCTCTAATAGTAAATGTGGGGTCTATCTGGAAGGAGAATTTAGAATTATATCTTTCAGAAAAAATTCAATTTATTGAAGCAGCGAAATGAAGGCTTGGCTAAGTGTCGCCACCAGGAAAAGTTACAACTAAAAGTTAGATAGGAAAACATACATTAACTCTATCATTGTTCGGACTATCCTCATCTTGGTTGTCTTTTCATACAACGTTTCGGCCGTTGTACTCTACAGCCTTCATCAGGTATTATCTGGTAGGTGTGGAGAAGTAACGAACCGAACACTTTATTTAACCGACAGGGATATATAAACTGCACTCCCCTCTTAGCAGTCGTAGTATTTTCGAATTATTATATGTATTAATAATACATTTCAAACTGATTGATAGAATTAAGGCATTAAATGTATCTAGCTCTTGCAGCTGTTGCTCTTCAGGTAAAGTCATACCATATTAAGAGATAGAAGAAAATAGACCAGTATTGATAAACATGAACCTCTACACCAATAATCAAAAAATGTCCATAGAAATCTTTTTTGAAAATGTAATAGGAGTAATATCAATAACATGGATATTTGCAATTAACTAGAAATAGAAAGGGTTCTATCAACAACTAACAACCATAACATAGAACTGGAAAGAATCAATAAAAATAATTGATACCTCCGTTGAATGATAAATACTGATAAATAGGGAATGGTCGAAATCATTGGGAAATAAAATTATAATTAGATCACTTATTAAACAAAGTGCATCATATTGTTATCATAATTGTTCATGTATCGAGAATACTGACTTGGAGAGTGAAAATGAAACATAACTTCTTTGAAGGATTTAATCTAAGGTTTTGATTCTTAAAACAAATTATTGAACGCAGATCACCCCATGAAAAATGCTAAATGAAAGTAAATAAGGAAAGAATCATGATTAAATAACATCGTGACGTTGATAGTCCTCTGGTGAAGTGTGGCCTGAAAATTTGGTTTCAACATATACGCGAGTATATGCTGACCTTAGACATCGAACTATCAATTTCTTTGTATTCTGTCCAGGACCCTAACCACTGAGTGATCTTTCGGTATTTCTGGTTTCAACATCCCAGCTCTGAACATAAATATTGAAATGCTTTGTGTCTAATTCTTTCCTCTCAATTGTATGAAAGCATCAAAACTGCGATACACTATAACCAGATACTGTTGATCTTATTAATGTCAGAACTGATCCTTTCGGACGCATATAATCATATGCTTAGTTTATTGTTCAAACCATTTGACTGTCTTATCACTAGTACATACTGGGTTGAGGGGCAGCTAGATATTTGGGGTCTGATATTCAATCTGGGAAATTTAAAATTGAGGTTCATATCATTGAACAGCAGACGTGGAGAGCTATGTATACATTAATGTTTGAATCAGTTTTAGACTCTTTATTGAATTCACTTTTTAAATCAGGATCGGTCTTACGAAGTGCAGCCCAAATCCAGAACATTTCTTTGTCCAAAGGCCTCAAATATTGAATTTCAATGGATTAGTCAACGTCAGTTTTCTTTGGCCCTTTACTAAGCTAAATTTCATCTCATGTAAAATAGTCAGAAGTGCTTCATCATGGAATAATGGATTCTGAATAGTAACCGTCACACAGAGTCCGTCGAACTGTATACTACGAGAATATATATATATATATATATATATATATATATATATAGATATACAGTACACCCCTACCACTTTTCAGGGACGCCCCTGCCTCTCAAAAAGAGGCTGCGTACCTCCGACAGTTGATAGGTAGGTCAATCCGTCCGTAGGACAGTCTCCATAGTGTTCCTTAGTTATTTCGAGTCAGATTTACACCAAATCTGGTAGAAAGGTTTCCATTGATAAGATGCTTCTTACCTTGAAAATCTTCCATTCAGGATCACGTGATCTGGCAATAACTTTTTATTCTATTATAGAAATATAGGATTTAACGAAAATTAGTAAATGTGATGATCACTCTGGTGGATTTAGAAAAATACACCACCTACTTTTTACTTATAGTAAAGTGAAAACTACTTTCTTTTACAGTGGTTGTCTATAGCACCCATGGACTCATTTCAGTATCTAACGGGACAGCAGAGGTATGAATGAAAAAAATGATACATCCTGAATATGTTCCCAGAATCGAAGCATCGTTATACAATGAGCAACACACTAATTGTTGTAATAAATACATCAAACAATAATAAACAGGTCTGGCTACTGTAAATTCAATCTGTACTTCTACTTCTATTCCTTACAGAATTCAATTTATAAGAATGAAATAAACTCTTGCGTATTCCTTGCATGTATTTTGGTAGATTTGAAGGATTTGTCGATTTTGCCAAGTCATTAAAAACACGGCTATCAATCTATTTGTCCGTATCTCAAATCAGAGGATTAAGGTTAATTCAACAAAACGAGAGGGAAATGACAATACTAGAAGGCCTGCTGGACAAATGATTCTTTTATTTCGACGTTTCGCTCAACCCTTTTTTTTTTTTTTTTTTGCAAAAATGAGTTGGGCGAAACGTCGAAAAGCCTACTAATATTGTCATTTAGTTTATATATATATATATATATATATATATATATAAATAGTTTTATTACCAATTATGATGACTGATAGGTAGATCGATATCTGTAAGATTTCTTGCCAAATATATATAAGCTGTTACATACAGGCAGCTGTCTGATGTCTCTCTGTAGACGTCTTTAATATGACAAGAGACGAAAGAGGAAAGATTCCCTTAAGTCTAGTTGACAGGGTTAATGATAATACGTTGAGGTTTGCCAAAGGGCCAGACAATCTCTATGACTCTGAGCATATTGGTAATCTAATGTCAAGGGGGATAAGCGTTCTTTCAGTCGATCAATAAGAATAGAATGCTGTCTGACAGAATTGTAATCTATATTATAACAAGACTGTCTGCTGCAGAGGCAAATTTCACCCCAACTTCTACTCCAATTATAGATAATTATTGTATTTTTTTATTGTATATAAAGGGGCAAGTTGGTACAATTTTGACTTACATTAATTCATTAAAATGCAAGTGTGACAAAAGTTGACTATGGAGAACGACTTCCTTTGAATGCATCCTTTCGATCTAAAATATATATCAAGTTTATTTGAACATTCAAAAACAAGCGAACAAACCTACCCCACCAGTGGGGATGGTTGTCACAATTTGATTTCGCAAATTAGTTCTCTTGATAGAAGGTATATATGAGATCTATATATTGTTATGATTGAGGAATATGAAATTTTAAACCAGACAGATGAATGTATTTGAGTAAAAAGTAGGAGTTGAGGAATTTAATGACCATCTGGTAGGACGAGTGGGATCATATGTGAATGGACTTCAATGATGCATTGAAATGAGATGAAAGATAAGTAAAGAACAATAAGAAAAGAATGACGACAGAATAACTAGTGTCCCAGCTTAAGAAGTACTAACTGGACCCCAAAACATTGTTTTCTTTATATTCTATCCAAAAAAAAGGTTCTGACAGAAACCATCAGTACTATATATATATATATATATATATATATATATATATTGAGTCATCCACAGACTGCTGTTTCGATGTATTACATCTCTTCAGTGTGGCTATACACTTTCAATTATATCCCACCCAGTATCTCGAGGCAGAATTGAAACCTTCATTTCAGACCCGGAGGCCGATATCCTACCTCTGGACTACAGAACTGGACAGTCAGTAAGGCTAAATTTAAACGATATATCTATTTACACACAGAAATTCCTCATCCGCCAGAGTGCTCAATTCCTATGGAAGAGCATTGCATAAGCTTATGATGGATGAGTAACCTCACTTAAAGCATGCTCAACCCTGAATATTGTTTATTGCCACCTCTCGTAAACGAAGATTGCGCTATCATTAACTACAAAACGTAGCACTTGTCAAAGTGTAAAAGTTACTTGCCAGGGTCAAAAGACGTTTTGCATGGAAAGCCTTTCGTGATTACTCCAAATATGACTTAAATCTGTAGGAAAATGGCCGAAATTTTTTCTGCTCGAAAACTGGCTAACAGTAATCCCATAAAGCAGTGGAGATGAAAATTAAAACAAGTGATTCAACCTTCCCCTCTACCAAACTAGCCCCGATCTTCCCTATAATAATTTTTTTAAAACATATTTTTTTTCGTTTAGATATATTTAATAATTAGATTAAAACAAGCCCGTGCATATTTGTACTTGTTTCGTTACTTTTCTGAAACCAGTAAATTTAGCCCAAACAGTCAGGCAACCTCCAGGCTAACGGTTTGTTGGTCTTGTTACAGTTGGAAAACAAAAACAGCCCCAGGCTTTGCACTGGTGTTTTGCAAGTTTTGTGGCTATGTACGTTACTGTGACACATTTAAAAAAAACAGGCCATCGTATCCAGTTCTCAAGTAGTTCTAACTTGAACTATAAAACAATTCCGTTTGATTTTCATTTTTACATCTTGTCTTAGAGTGAGGTTCAATTTATGATATAGCTATAATGCAGGGCTAAATCCTTTTTTTTATTAATCAAGTAGGACGTTTTAATAGAACATTGCGACATCATAAGAGATTTTTTTTTTATTCTGATAACATTTTAGGTTAATTTTTTTACCTGGCTGCACATTCTGATAACTTTTTTCGAAAGTTTTTCTTTTCTTTACCTTACCTCTTATTCTGATTTTGTCCATTACCCGAGTTCTCATTCGAAGGTCGGGGTCAAAAGAAAGTGGAACGTTATTTGCTTTTAGGAGACGAAAGTAACGGGGAATTTTTTTTTTTACGGGTTCAAAAGTGTGGGGGTTTTTTTTGTTGTTGTTTATTGCCCTCTGTCAGTTGTGGGGAACATTTTCTCTTTCTGAGGTCAATCGATAGGAGAACATTAAAGGGTCAAAATATGGTGGCAACTTTTTTTTTACTTTCTAGTTGTCAAGACGAGGAAAAACCTTTTTTATCCTTTGGAAGGGCTAAAAATGAAGTGAAATGTTTTTCTAACTGTTGGGAAAAGTAGTTATTATTGGGTACTTTCCTTATTCATTTGCAAATAATTATAATATTTCTGAATTATCATTGTCTCAATGAGTGTGAGACAATAACAATACTATTAATGCTAAGAGGGGTGTGCGGTCAATAAACCCCCGTCGATTAAATAAAGGGTTCCGTTCGTTACTTCCCCACACCTACCAGATGATACCTGATGAAGACTGTAGAGTACAAGGGCCGAAACATTGTATGAAAAGCAACCAAGATGAGGATGGTCCGAATAATAATAGAAATTATAATTATAATATTAATTTGAAGCGATTCTACATCGATCTTAATGGCCAATAAAGACGAACTTGAAGTGAATATTTTTCTATTTGTATGTGTGTGGTTATGTATGTTACCATGACGAAGAAAAACAGTATATTGTAGGCAGAGTTTTGTTTGTGCTACGCCGGCCTAATGCTTGAAGAATAAAACAGATCCATGTGATTTTCAACTGTTACATCTTTTTGGAGGGGGTAGCGATATAACTATAATACTGAACTAGACCCTTTGTATGTGTCCACCGACTATGATGTAATAAGACGTCGTAAAATCATAAGAGGACGTTGTAACTTTTTGAGAAAACTTTTTCTTCTGATAGCACTTCGATGGGGAGTTGTTTTCTTACCTTATCTCATATTCTGATTTCCCCATTTTCCCGAAGTTGATTCTTTTATCTGACCTCATATTCCGAGGGCACTTCTTTCTCTGATAAATCTACAAAGGTAATGGAAAACTTTTTCCTTTTTACAGGTCAGAAGTGAAGGGGAACTATCTTTGGCGAGTCGTCAAAATTCCATATACTTTGGGGTAACAAAGGTAGTATATATATATATATATATATATATATATATATATATATATATATATATAATAAGAATTACGAGGATATGTACTTGGTGAATGTCAACATTTCGTGCCTAACGCACTCATCATGGACCGACAATACTTTTTGTTCTTGTAATTATAAAAACAAAAAAGCTCATTTATAATTGAATAACTTATTTTCCAATTATCCAATCGGGGTTAATTGTTTTTGAAAAATAACAATTTTAACCAATAATTACGATTTATGAATACAGACAATCCGTCATACATACTTCCCTGAAAAGGAGGTTGGGGTATTGACCTCCACTCCGGGTGAAAAACATTTTATTTTTTAAACAATAAAACCTGTGGTAAGCGAGTAAATTCTTATTTCCAATAACGTTTTATTCAGACATATCGCAGTTTTGTTTTCAAAATGATGAAATATGCACCTGGTCTACAGACTTGTTACTTGTTACTAGCTATAGATAAAGATACATTAATAATGGGGCTCAGTTTATCCCTAAATACAAATGGAAAGCGATTCTGCTCCTCATGTCAAAGGACAACCAACGCTGAGGTACATTAATCAGAGAGAAGTCGATTTATAACTCAATAACTATATAAAAACCGAATCCCCACTTTACTAATTCCCTACTTCAGAGACATCGAAAAAGCTTCAAGTAAGTAAATCTCCTCTTTTATACCATTGCATTCGGCTATGTATGCAAAGTATGGAATATGTTGCTGGTTGACACAGATATGAATATAAATAAGGCCTGACCAATTTAGCGTTACGTACCCACAAGCAATAATGTTTATTGGTAGAGATAGAAAAGAGGTAGAAATATGTATGTACATTAGACTTATATGTATGTACATGCATGTCTGTCAGTTATATATACATGTATATGCATGTGTCTGCCCAATATATATATATATATATGTGTGTGTGTGTGTTTCTGTGTGTGTGTGTGTGTGTGTGTGTGTGTGTTTGTGTGTATCAAATATTATTGCTATTAGAGTTCCTGTTTATACATGGACCTGTATATTCCAAACAAAAAGTACATCTACGTGATATATGGATGGCATTAGGCAATTTTTTAGTAATAGGTTAAAAAGGATGTTTTTTGTTCTATGGAAAAAACGATTCTAACGTGAAATTTTTTCAACAAAACTCGTGTGGAGATCTTTCAAAATCGTCCAAGTTTTGCAACAGGTTCACGAGGATGTTTCAGTCACTTACGATCAAACGTCCCAAGTAGGATGAGTAAAGAAATGGAAGAACGTCAGCCTCGACAAACGGAGAAATTATTGTTGATATTCAGAAACTGGTTTGATAAGACTGTTGAATTACTATTGATAAGATGGCTATTGAAGTTTTGATCTCATACGCAAGATAGAAGCTGGTGAAGACGATTTTATGGAACAAATAGTAACTGGATAAGAGTCACTGGTTAAGCAATATTATCCAGATAGATCCACTCAAATTTGGGATCCCAAATGGGTAAACAATCACGAGGAGTCACAAGAAGTTTTGAGAAAATTGTAAATTGCATTGGTTAGAAGATGGTCGAGTCATTCACACCGAGAACTTGTTTCAGTAATGAAAATGTGTCGGCTAAACTTTCGAGAGTAGCAAGAGCTGTGCTACGAGAATTCGGGAAACCTTACTTATTGCATTTTATAGCCTTGATCTTATTCCTTCCAGAATTCTTATACTCAATGTCAATGCATTTGCTGTGCTACGGCATGCTCGTTCAAAAAGTGAATCAAGTTTCATGAAAATGTTCAGTATGTTTAAACTTGAAAAAACAAAACGTTGTTTTTTTTTTAATTTTGCAATCGTTAATAGCAACAATCAAAATAGAAATATCGTCGTGAATAGTAATAACAATCAAAACCGATTTTTCAATGCATCCACGTCATCTAATTACAATCCAATTTAATCTTGTTCTAGAGAAAATTCGACAGGAAAAAAACCTGATTCTCTCTCTCTCTCTCTCTCTCTCTCTCTCTCTCTCTCTCTCTCTCTCTCTCTCTCTCTCTTTCTCTCTCTCTCTCTTTCTCTCTCTCTCTGTTCATACTGACCAATCTTTCTAAATCTATGAACATGCACTACGCTGGTGACGTTGGATGTATTAGTAGGAAAAATATATCCATTTCAGGATGAAATTCTATTGTAAATCAATCCCTCTTCCATATCGGATCATCATCATCATTCTTTCAACGTCCGTCGTTGAAAATAGACCTTCACCAGGATTCGCTGCGCCTCTCTATCGTGGGCATTGCAGAACCAATACTTTTTGAATCCGTCCCGTTTGTCTTTCTCTCTTGTGTTCTGCCAGTCTCACTTACGCATGTGATCTCTGTTGTGAGTTGTGATGGCCATCAGATATCAAACATTCTTGCAATATGACTAGCACATTGCCATTTTATTTTTCTTGTGGATTCTCTGATATCTCATACTCCTGTTTTCTCCTTGATCATATTGAGAACCGTGAATCCAAGATGTCCGCCATTATTAACTTTATATAATGGCCAATTGTCGAGTAATCTTGGAGCATACACACAGAAATTTCTCAAATCATAGTGAGATTCCTGTGATAATTTTTCTAGTAAAGAAAGGATGCACAATAATTTGGATATGGATATAATAAATGTCTGTTTGCATTAATTTCTGTTCATGTTTATGGATACAAATTGCGTTACATATATATACATATATATACATATATGTAACGCAATTTGTATCTATGTATATTTTTCTTCTTTTACGTAAGACTTTTCAGTGAGCACAAAGATACTATGCTATAATCTTAAGCAGATGGCTATTTTTAGTTTCGTGGTGAAATCCAAAGTTACTACACTCTGATCCTATACAGAGGCTGGGAATGACACTCTGATCCAAAGCAGAACCCATAGATACTCTGATCAAAGGCAGCAATGCTTATCCCTACATAAATAATCCGGTCATTTATCTCGCTTAGATAGATAGATAGATAAATAGATAGATAGATAGATATAGTAATCTTTATAAGTAATAAACCATAGCCGACTGTCAATATCACGTGTAAGCTTAGGGACACTGATACGACAGAAACTAATGAACTGATTTATATTGATATGAAATGGAAATAAAAAATATGCGCCAGTGTTTCAAGAGTCCATTTGCTGTCACCCCTGGGCCCAACACAAAAATGGATAGACATTTATGAGCACCTCAAAATATTTTGTTCACTATTACTTTTGTGCATTCATATATATATATATATATATATATATATATATATAAGAGAACACTAACAAGATATACAACAAACGTGTGTATATATATTGATTTATTAAGTAGATCTTAGTTGTTGTTTTTTTTAAGTGCTCAATACCATTACTAGAGCGGTTATGAAATGAGTAAAGATGTGTTTTCAATGGCTCAATACGGTCAATACAGATTGTACATTCTGTTTCACTTGTAAAGGATTTTCAAATGAACCTCATTTCCATTTGAAAAACTTTTTTAAAAGTGAAATAGAATGTACAATCTGTAATCAGCCATTGAAAAAACCTTTACTCATTATATATATATATGATTGAAAACTTCGCTTCAGACCCGGAATCCAGGACTCTACCCCTGCCCAACGCAGAACTATACGAATTGAATTAAGTGATATGTTTTTTTACACATAATTCACCACCTACCAGATGGCACAATTCAAGAGTTAGAGGAGTGTTGCATAATTGCTTATTTCAGATGGGTGCCCTACAGAAGAGTGCTCAACCCTAAAGGGGGAGAGCGTTAATAATAATTAATATCCACTCCAGTGCTGTCAGGCGGGATTGAAACCTTTGCCCCGGAACCGGAGTCCAGAATGGACATAAATTCCGTACTAAGGGTTGAATGAATTTGAGAAAAAAGTGAAAATAAAAAAAGCCAAACATTTCATTTATAGTTTTCAGGTATCATAATTTTTTACAAGCCTCGACCGGTTTCGTACATGTCTTCAGAAGGCGAATGTAAGTCTGTTTCTGATCTCCAAAGAAGTTACTGTACACTATCCATTAAGTTGGTGGGGGTAGTTTCAGGTCATTTACACAAGTCAGTAATATTGATTTGAGTTCAAATTTCATGGATGCCATACAATTCCAATTGTTAGTTGGTGTTTTGAGGAGAAATGGATGACTCTTTGTATACTGTCTTCAAGTGTTTCTCTGCTTAATGAAAAGATATGTCGACCAAACTTTCAAGAGTGTTTCAATCATTTACACATACAAAAAACGTCAAATATAAATTCATATTTCATTTATACATAAGAATATTCGTCACTCATAATTCTTTGCTATCATCCATATATATATATATATATATATATATGTATATATATATATATGTATATAATGATCATAATTATCATATATATTGCATTATACATATGCTCCCTTAGAGGTCAACCTCGCAGGCCATTAAGTTGAGTGACAAGCAACTTCCTTTGAATAGAATTTATTGTCATTAAGCAAGAGGAACTTCTCTATGATAAGTATTTTCTCAAAAAAAAAAAAGTCCCCACTCATTTTCAACCTTAAAAGGTGAAAAAAAAATTATCTCCCCTTTTGTACTCAGAAAGAAAAAGATCTCCCTCACTTTTGTCCTCCAAAAGAGAAGGGGTGTTTCCTCTTACTTTCGACCTAAACGCTTGAAAGATGAGGCCAGGTAGAATGCAACTTCTTCAAAAATCGTGTGATCAGAATTGACGTTCTCTCATGAAGTTGCAACGTTCTCTCATCACGCCACAGTCGTCGAACAAAAAATGAGGGTCTAGTCAAGCATTATAGATTCATCCATAATTGAACACTTCCCTCTAAAAATAATATACCAGTTAAAAATACCCTGGATTTGTATTATTCTTCAAGATAAAGCATATGAAGTATGTAGCGCTAACAAAACTCTGAATGTTTCCATCACAGCCGACGGGACAAATTGCAGAACATTTGACTCAACAGTCCCATATCAAGGGACAAACCTCACAAATCGGGAGTGGGGCTCCTAAAAAGCAAACTGGAGCATTCTGGCAGCTCCTGCAACCAAGTTCATACCAAGCTTCATGTTTTGCGTTTCTTCGGATCCCATTGGCAAGACTGAGAGGGGACTCTGGTGACTGGGTGACCTAGGATCTCCGTATCCTACCAACAGTTGAGCATGGTGAAGAAGGTCTTCTTGGTTGCCACTGGTACAGGTAGCTTCGACCATATCGAAGGACTCGTTGAATCAAAGGATTACCATTGCTGCTTTAGAGCAAAAACCACAACACAGTGGACGAAGACAGGATTCGGTCCGAATATCAAAGGTATTTCTGCAAAATGAAAACATAAAGCCATGGTCAAAAGTACACAAGAATGGTTAAAAAAAAAGGAGGATATTGGACTGATTCAAACTGGCTAACGATGGGTCCTAACCCAAAGCCCAAGTAAAATCTTTAGAGAGAGCGGATATCTAGACATGTTTTCAACGGTCACCATATACTACAGGGACAATACAAATATTCTATAGTTTAGACAAATTACAAATGAAGCTTGGAAAAATCAGCCGACGGACGGAAAGAAGCTGATAGATGGCTACAAGAAACATTTCGAGGCCGTGATCATTGTCAAATGGTGTGCACTGAAATATCTCTATTTCAAGATTCAAGTTGAAAAATCATGCATTCGTTCAATTACTTTGGACTTCATATCAAAATATTCTGATGATACAAATTTGGTAGATTTCCTTTTATTTCTGAAGATCAATAATCATGAACTGCACTATATATATATATATATATATATATATATATATATATATATATATATATATATATATATATACTTTTTTGATACATAGATACATGTATATACTTCTTTTGATGTAAGTATATATAGAAAGATAAATATATACAATTTGTATAATTTTCGGAAAAACTTCTATTATATATATTCATATATATATGTGCGTGTGTGTGCGCGTCTTGTTATGTATGTATACGTGTTCGTACACACTTTTAGACACGTGTAGAAACATTTCCTATTAAATATGAATAATAAATGATTAGCCGTAAACATCTGATAATGTGCATATATTTATGCATAAAGTGGTTCGCACTATATTTTTTTGTAAATTCGACGCATTATTCGTACTCGCATGTAATAATTCACACACACACGCACACTGATCATAAGTACACACACACACACATTTATAAATATATATAGAGAGAGAACATATATATACGTACGTGTGTGTGCTTTTATATGTGTGTAAGTTGATTAGAGAAGACCATTCCGCTTTGTCAAAATGCATTACGGTGTACTCATGAAAGAAGGGGATATATTCACAGTAATTGCATTTGACGACATGCAATCAAGCTGTTCATTAATATTGCACAGAGTTGCACCAAAGAGAAGATGCACACCGAGCGCTATTTTGCACCCACAATGAAAGTAATAATGAAAAAGAAACAAAAAAACAAGAATGTCCAATGACAAATATTCGAATTGTAGGAAAACAGATAGGTGTCACGTGATTTCCACTGGGCCAAACAATAATTTCGGGCATGCACGTGTACATAGGTGTTAGCTTTTATTGTTTATCTTTTTAGAAAAAAAAAATGGCTGATTTCTCTCTCGTAATTATATAAGTGAAGGAGTCTTTGTTGGAAATGCATCTCGTTCGATTCTTGATTTCCCGTATGTTTTTATTTCTGTTATATTCATCAATCACTTCAGGCTGATTCATTTTATTGATTCGGTAACAATTTATTCCGTTATTTTTATTTTATTCATTTAATTTCTTAATTGTGGTTCGTGTGTTCTACGTGTTTCCTTTCTCTGTGCCCACCCCTCCATCTCACTTCTCTTGCAAACCGTCCCCCCTTTTGCTTTGCATTACTTTTTTTTTTTTTTTGCTTCCCTCTCTAGGCGTCATTCAGCATCTTCTCCTTTCCCTCTCTTTGCTTGAGCTTTTCCTTCTCTTCCTCTCGTTGCTTTATTGTTATGAAATTCCAGTACGAAGTCTGAGGTTGACTTAGATTCCAACCGTAACAAGAATTTGAAGTTCCATCCACAGTAATATATATCATCGTATAAATATTTTTCTCTCTCAATAACGTTATAACAAAAACTCGTGGAATAAAACGACTGTAACTCTGTGTTTTTCTCTTTCATCTTTGCTTTACTGGTGTAGAACTCTAGTACAAAGTCTGGAATTGATTTGTTTCCCTACAGTAACAAGAATTTGATCTTACATCTAAAGTATGATATATAATCGTACATATATATTTTCTCTCAACGACGCTACAACGAAAAGTCGTTGAATGAAACGACATTAATTCTGAGTTATTTACTTCCAAAAACCTTTGATATTTCGATGTTGAAATCATGATACCTCAACTGGATATGAAATATATCACACCAGCAGCCCATTTTTTGTTCACCCTTGCATTTTGGATCTAATTTTTTCAACTTTTGTTCATTGGTCCATTTAATATTGTCTCCAACAAAAACCGTTGGTTCCACAGTCTATAGTTTATGTCATTATCACCAGCCTGTGAGATTAAACTCATTCACTCGAATCCGTCGAGTCAACTCTCTTTCAGGTATGTATGTTTCTTAGCTTTCTCGACCGCTGGTCGACTTGAAAAAAAGATCTTTTATCACATTTTTTTTATATATTTCAATTTATTAGAATATTCAACCGAATGGTCGTCAGGGGCAGACTGAGTGAGAATAAACACCCCCATAGATTACTAGTCGTAAGAATTTCAATGACGACAATATTATGGCCCCATACTTACATAACTTTTTTCTTTGTAAAAGTTAGTCCACATCTGGGGTAACACGAACAGTAAAACGTTGAAATCAAAGTCATCATAGTTCATAACACTTCATATGTTTCTTTTCTTTTGGACCTAAGTCAATCCTCTTTGCATAAATATTTTGGTTGAGATAAATCATTTTGGGGCGAGTAACTTTTCCCTCTACCTCGACCCAGACGTAGTGCAAAACTGAAGTTCGTATGTTATATGGTTTTAACTTAGCATAGGTCCTTGGTGTAATTTCTATTATTATGATGGTTCTAGTTTCAATCCCAGTGTGAGACAATAATGATACTTCTGATGCTAAGAGGGGGGTGCGGTTAATATACCCCGTCGGTTAAATAAAAGGTTTGGTTCGTTACTTCCCCACACCTACCAGATGACTCCTGATGAAGGCCGTAGAGTACAACAGCTGTATGAAAAACAATCAAGATGAGGATAGTCTGAATAATAATAAAAATAATAATAATACCTCATCTCAAAAATTCAGAGATATGTCCTTGGTGTATTTCTTACTTCGCTTTGGAAATCGTCTCTTTCTGTCATACACAGGTTTAGCAGCTGCTAAGAATGATAAAACCAAGCGTCATGGTTGGTGTATATATATACTTAATATTTAATACTCTTTGCATACCACACCACAAGGGAAATTAGCAAACTGTGGTGAATAGAGATATTGTGCTTTATTTTACCTACAAGGAGAGAGGACATGCCTACTTAGAAAAATCAGAATCTCGAATCTTGGTTTTTCTCTGCAATTACAATATCATTTTAAGCTGTGGGGTCAGTTATACAAAATTCCAACTTTTTTTTTCAGCCATAAACTTATTGTATCACTGAACAACCATAGCCATCAGAGATGGTGAGGGGGTTTACTTTTTTATATGTGTCTGTGTGTGTTTCACCGTTCTTGGACACACTGTTTTGTCTACAGACTCAGAAATTGGCATCAGTGCTCAACAAAATTCCCTTCTAAAAACGTTTTTCAAGGTTCTTTGATATTTTAGAGGCTTCGTTTTGACGGGTTTATCAATTATATCCAGATTCTCCAGGATAGAGATGTTTTCTAAATCTATTGATAAATTGTAGGACCAATCATCCTATATCCCAAAATATGATCATTTCTCTCATACACAACTAGATTGTAGCAATTACCTTATCATCTATTATTGAACTGCAAAACCATGTATTCAGTAACCAAATATAAGTTAGCTCCTTTCGTACCTATTACAACAACTGCATTAGCCTCTGGAATCTAATTGGGACCAGCTGGCCTGTATCCGGTCACTCCATCAGTCTTCTAGCTGCTTCAGTTTCTCTTCCTTTCTTACGCCTAATCCAATTTTACCGAATGAACCGGACTAAAGGACAAGTTGTTTACAAGGATATTTTGAGTGCAATGCAACGTATCCAAGCCCCATAACTGATCATATAGAGTTTAGGTAGACGGTCTCCTGGTTATAATACCAGATCATTTGGCATAGTGTTATATTTTCTCAGTTCAACTTAATCGGTATACACGGTATGTATATTTATCATTCGTACATTTTTCATGTGTTAGTCTATTGGAGACAGCTACCCACAACAGACCGGTTGGACCACTGTTGCTTGTCTATGGTTTTATATTTTCTAACAGTCATATGTATCTATCTGGACTTCACCTAACCCTTATTGTTCATAGTAAAATCTTGGAATTTTATACACACACACACTGAGTAGAAAAATATCTTCTTTTTTTTTTTTTTGCTTTTAAAAAATTCCACTCTAAAATGGATTTTTTTGTTGGAGGTTTTTACATGCAATGTAGGTTCATGCTGAATGTCACTTGTTTGTGCCCACTTTTACCCAGTCCGGTTTCCCTTCGTCAGTGAGTAAATAGCGTCGGTCAGAAATAAAGGATAATTCTAAGGTAAGATTCACACTCATATCCACCACAGGGAGCTCGGTATACGCTCGACTGCTCTACCAATTAAGCTACAGAGACAACCAGAAGGCAGAAGTCTAAATAAATCTCAAACCTATCCTTCATTCCGATCGGCAGCCATATTTGTTTGCATTCGGATCGATTGTTTTACAATCTGGTAGTTTCACTTTTTTTCCTAACTTTTTTTCTCTTGGACTCCATTGTTAAGAAATCACGTTTGTCATATTGTAACGCTGGGTGTCACCGTATCTCTTTCTAGACAGACCCACAGAGACGCACGAACGTTGCAGGCTGACATCATTTATATCAGATAAACTTATAGGTAGCAAAGTCAGTTTATGTGCTGAACGAATGATGACGTCACATACGAAACGTAGGTGTTTGTACTCAAGCATATTTCAATGGGATTCGCAGTACTGGGTTCTAACCTACCACTAGAGCTTTTTGTACTACCGTACCATGAATAGGCTTTAACGATGTCAATCCTTTTTTTTCTAATTACTATTGTAGTTCTGTTTAGTGTCAGGGATAATTCTAGGATATGGAAGAAGATCAGATGGATCCAAGAGCAAACCAGGGTGAAGGAAATCATGCATAAGTAAGCGACAGAAATCGAGATGGGCTGGACATGTACCAAGCAGGAAGGTAAATGGATAGAACAAAACGTTAACTTATTGCTGCCCAAGGGATGAAGAGATTTAGGGACAGGAAAGTATGTTGGCAAGACATAGCAGGTGTTACCGCAATCATGGTCGCCTTGGGAAGAGCTCAGAAGACATGTGGAGTATGAATGATTATGATGATTGTAGTATAATTGATACGTTTGAAGGAAAGGCCAATGGTTTTACTTTTCTTGTGTATGTGAGATCCTCGACGCACACACACACAAACGTATATATATAGATGCAAAAGGTATCCAATGCTTTGTGAAAGGTTCATTCTGACACTCTTGTACGGCTTTGAAACTGTCTGGATCAGGACAAATGATTTTAAAAATGCAAAAATCAAAAATATATTGAAACTAAATTAAACATTGAAATATTAAGTACCAAAAAAAAGGAATCTTTTGTCAAAATCCTCTATTTTATAAGATGCATATGTATGCAAAGGTAAGCTTTTTGCACTCATTCTTTCAACACACACATACATGTATAAAAATATAAATATTCATACATATATATGTGTGTTTGTGTGTGTGTGAGTGTGTGCTCACGTGTCAATGTCTTCATGTTTGAATGTAATCTAATAGCCCCGATAAATTAAAGTCTATTATTGGTGTCCCAATTGATGATATTCCGTGTTGACAAATATCCCCCCTCTGAATACTGCTATTTGCAAACTAAATTCAAATCAAGAGCTTTTTTCAATCAATTTACCCACACACACACACACACACACACACACCCATCCCGAAACTCAATCGAAATTTGGTATTTTTAATTTTTTTAATTTTTTTTTTTTACTCTTTTTAACTTAGGCCTCTGACTAGTAACAACCTTCTCTCCCGTCGAGATCATTTTTATGAGAGAGTCAGTGCCGTTGATACAAGGAGAACAGATTACCCCTTATAGAGAGAATCTTGTGATCAAATTGGTTTGGTGGACGATGGCGATAACTGGTAGGCATAAAGCGTAGGTACGTATATACTCGCATAAAAGTTGATTTAAGACTATCAGGGAGGATTCATGGAGAGTACTTACGGATAACTGAAATTCAAACTACAACCCAAAATACCATATCAATGAGCCAAAATAGTCTCTAAATGAATAAAAAACAAAAACAATGAGATAGCAGTCATATCAGTGTTTCAACGTGTCCAACAAACAAAACGTATACATTAGGCCATGTAGCTCTTTTACTCCATAACACCAAACAAACTAGATAAATGAAAATGTAAAATTCATAATTATAATATATTGTGTTTACTTATTGAAATACTATGTACATGACCGGTACTGCCAATCAGACAAAGCAGAAATGAAACATTTCTTAAGAAATACAGATCACCACTGCATTCAGGAGCAATGGTTTATCTAGACAAGAAAAGCCATTAGTAAATGAAACTCAGGATTTAGTAAGGCATGTGTTTGGATGTAAAACATGATAGAGTAGAAAAACTATTTCCTCATTTATATTCAGGATAATACCTTGATTTACTAATGTTGTTCTGCTGTCTGTGAAGAACTAGGATAGACTCTTACACGAGGTACAAGCGTAAATCCAGGGTTAGCAGAATAGGGGGTCGACATCTACATGAGTATATACGATATGTAAGCATCATTATTGGCTCAATTTTGTTTGTCAGGATGTATCAATTATTGTGGATGATATGGTCGAACTATTTCTCTATACAGGATCGGATATACAAAAAACGGATGTGACGTGCCCAGTCTAATTGAGTATGAGCTCTGAGATGTGATTCCACATTCTAGAATCTCAATAAATTCTTGAGGGTATACGGCCAAGATGTTGTGACCAAATGAACACATAGTCGAGGGAAAAAGTCCGACCATCAATGTTAAGTATCTTTGTATCATTGCTCATACTCTCATTAAAGGTGTCATGGGATTGATTACATGCTGGAAATTGGTAGTTAAAACCACTTCCAGCTTGCCAAGCCTAACGTTGTAATCATTATATCGTCATGCAGCTTCAGTGATTTTTCGAGAATTTGGCCGAAACCCCATAGCTCCGGAGAGAGGTTCATCAATTGTAGTCCTTGTGCTTAGTGCTTCACAGAGAGTTATTGAATACCATTATTAAAGTCTTGGTCGATTGAATCATGGCTATTTGAACCGGATCAGAAATATATAAAGAGATCGAAGTAAAAAAAAAAAAGAGAGGGAGAAATGAGTCAGGACCCGATGAGCTTGGGAAAATGGGGTCCACGTGGAAGTTGAAGATCTGGTGAGATTTTTTAAAGTGGGAGTACCAAGGTGAAACGTTTGCAGATCAGAAATCTTAGAGAAAACATTAATGAGGAGACTAGTCCCCGTAAATCAGTGTATAATAATGATAATTCCTCATCTCAGAAGTGCAGACAAAAATATAGAAGTTCATTAGAAATTATTTCCGTATAGCGATGCATTTCAATTATTAATTCAACAAATACGTCAAAACTTCCATCCATTCTAATGGAGTGGATGAAAATTTCGACGTATTTGTTAAATAAATAATTCTTAATGAACGAGTATTTTCGTCATTCATTCTTGCCTTGAGTGGCAAAAACATTATTTACAATAAAATTACTTTTTAACAATTTTTAGGCGGGTTATCCTAATATTCATGGTATGTCTTCAACAGTATTAAGTAGTAGAATTACAGTCAACCGTTGTCAGATTCTTTGAGCGACTTCAAATGCACCAGCCGACTACCAGACACCCTCTCTCACTCTCTCTCTCTCTCTCTCTCTCTGACTATCTATCTTTCTCTGACTCTCTCTCGCTCTCTCTCTCTGACTATCTATCTCTCTCTGACTCTCTCTCGCTCTCTCTCTCTCTGACTATCTCTCTCTCTCTGACTCTCTCTCTCTCTCTGACTATCTATCTCTCTCTCTGACTATCTATCTCTCTCTGATTCTCTCTCGCTCTCTCTCTCTCTCTCTCTGACTATCTCTCTCTCTCTGACTATCTATCTCTCTCTGACTCTCTCTCGCTCTCTTTCTCTCTCTCTCTCTGACTATCTATCTCTCTCTGACTCTCTCTTGCTCTCTCTCTCTCTGACTATCTATCTCTCTCTGACTCTCTCTCCCTCTCTCTCTCTCTCTCTCACTGACTATCTATCTCTCTCTGACTATCTCTCTTTCTGATTATCTATCTCTTTCTTCTTCTCTCTCCATGTTTTCTGTTTTATTTTTTACAGTATTATTTTCCTTTGTCTACTTTATCAAGTTGTTTTTTCTTAAGATAAATTTCGTTTGACAAGTGGAAGCAAAAACGTTTTTAAAAATGTTTAGATGCCGTATTTTTCAGTGTATAGAACACTCTTGTACATAAGTACGATCATCAATAAGTCTATAGTCCAATGATGGGAAACGCCTTTATGTTTGCATGTGTATGTTTATGTGTGTTTGTGTGTTAGGAGTAGCTTTATCCGTGTTGAAAAATGTAGTTGTTGATAAAGGTAAGATGTTCACACAACACTCCGTCGATCGCAATGACTGCGTTAAACTGATCAGTTGCAACAACGTTCTAAATATCCATCTTTCATCTCTCCCCCGTCTCTCTTTATATATATATATATATATATAGAGAGAGAGAGAGAGAGAGAGAGAGAAAGAGAGAGAGAGAGTGAAAGAATAAGTGAAAGAGATGGAAGAGCGATATATGATTATTGTGATCATTTTTTCATAGTTGTTTAGATAGAATTACCCAGACGATGCCGTCGAGTGAAAGGTATATAGGGGAAGTCGCTTTTGTGATTACTTTAGATAAAATGAATGGAACCGACTGATTTTGATAACAATAACCATTTGATAACATTATCCATGATTATAAATGGTTGCTCCCTCGATTTATGCATTTCCCAGATGCATAGAAAAAACGAGAAACCATGAAGAAGCAATCGTATACTTTCAAAACTTCTTGACGTCACTTCCCGAGTGAGTCATAATATCGTCATGCAGCTTCGAGATACTCTCGCTAGATGGCGCACGTTGCCACTGAACCCCCCCCCCTCCCTGCGTTCATCCACTTCCATTTCACTGACACCGACCCTTTATTCTTCACAACTTCAGGATAAATATGCGGGTCCACTTCATTATAAACGTAAGATTACCGTAAGGTGAGAGTTTAGCATTGGCAGCAGGAAAAAAGAGGTGGAATATAGAAACCTTTCAGAACTAAAACCCCCCTCTGTTCCGTTCCCCAACCCTAGAAAAAAGAGAGCAAAGTTAGAGGGCGGAAAAGTCGTAAAAGCTCTCTGGGGCGGGCCTTGGACAGTATAAGAGCGCTGTTAAAATTTATGCGAGTCGCCCCATAAAAAGTACTTCGTCCATATTCAATGGAGCATTGAAAAATCGAACGAATTGGATGGCCAAGAGAAAATGGCACAATCTTTCTTCCTTTCATTTTTACTTGTAGGCGTTGATCAAAAGATCTTTTTCTCCTTTCTTTTCCGTCTGAAGGCGGTGGCGAGTCGGCTGGTGAGACAAACCGACGTGGTGTGTGACGACTCTATGGCCCCTTACCACGTCGACAATACGCTACAAAATCTTTGGCAGAGACCATAAAGGGCAGATAATCAAGGTGACATTGTCAGCGGGTGATGTAATTTAAGAATCTCTTAATGGAGATTGATGTTCAGGTTTGGGAAGACTGGTCGCTTGGTTGCCGGTCCGTGCCTTATTAAATGTGGAGATATATACGATCCAAGCCGGCCTACGTTGGCAGGGCTTTTAAGCCGGGTCAGGCATTGCTTTGTTTTTAATGCTTTTTTTTAGTTTTTGTTTTTGTTATCTTATATATACACAAAAATTATATATAAACATATGTATGTACATACTTCTATATACGATTGTTGGCTCCTTTCTTTTCAATTTTTCATCCTTTTACTTTTCACTGTTTATCTACATTTTTAACAATGCGAAACTTCAAGACTAAGATTCGAAAAATCACAGTGATCTATCATGCGCCTCCTTTTTTTTTTTTTTTTTCTCTAAATGCTTCCAACAAGGAGAATTGTTTTATACATTTCAGCCTGATGGTCGATTTTATGTTCATAAAAACTTACAAATCATGATGTTGCTCTTCTAGAGGATAATATTCCACAACATTGAATTCATCAGCATAAACAGATACGCCCAACTTTTTGCCTTAGCTTTACTCCATTTCGGCTTATAAAAGGTTTTTATAGGATTGCTCTTCCTTTGGATACAGAAAGAAACCTATATATTTTGGATACTAAGGGAAACACCCATACACACACACACACACACACACACACACACACACACACACACACACACATATATATGTATATATATATATATATATAAATCATCATCAGTCTTTTAACGTCTTTCGTTGGACATAGACCTTCCCCAGGATTTGCCACAATTCTCTATCATGGGCATCACAGAGCCAGTATTTCCTGAATCTGTCAAGTTCATCTCTCCATCTTTTCTTCTGTCGGCTTCGGTTTCTTATGTGATCTCTGGAGATCCATGTTGTGAGACGTTGTCTCTCATTCTTGCAACATGGCCTTCCCATTGCCATTTGAGTTTTTTAATAGTTTCTATGATGTCACGAACACCTGTTTTATTCCTCATATACTGTGCTGTCTTGTGATCTCTCCATATATATATATATATATATATATATTCTAGTTTTCCACTTTTAATCATTATATCATCAGATGGGTAGGATGAGGATTGAGATAAAGTTTATATATATATATGAGTGTGTGTGTGTGTGTGTGGTCTGCTCATGAAGAAACTGAACTTTTGAGACTCTGGACCATAGGATGGTTTCACGTATTTTGACTGGAAGTTTATGTAGCGGTGACCTTGACCTCGACCTTTTGTACAAAAAATCTGCATCAATCTACGTTTGTTATTTTTTAGCTACATATGCCTCAGTGAATGCGCGACTGGCTTGGAATTTTTCCCCAAGTTGATTAATGAATGTGTTAGAGGAGTGAAGTGCTTGTGTAAAATTCTGTTTCACATTGGGAAAATCTTTTGGGGAGACTTTCCGGTGTTGCAACGATTCTATGGGAATGATTTTGAGGGCCGTACGCCACAGATGGTAACAGCATTTGAAATAGGGAAGAACGTTCCTCGAAGATGATGCCGAATGGATAAGATTTCACGCTGACAGAATAAGGTCACATTTTTTAAATGCATGCAGTGATTTGTGGAAATCTTCGACTGACAGTCCGTGAAATTTCTGTGAAGGTAGGAAAGTTCATGGAACATACATTTGAAAGAACTATTTGTGCCATGTTTTCGAAATCATGTTCCACGAACTTTTAGAAATTCTTACCACTTCGGAAATTTCACGGACAGACAGTCGACAGATTCGGAAGTCGAATTTCTTTCTCGATTAGGCTACGGCCAAATCACTTCGGAGACATCGGTTATCGTATTATCTCCGACATTAAGTAACGTCGAGCTGGGCTAGTATATCAAAAACAAACAGGGGTCAGATACATCATAGAAACCATAAAAATACACAAATGGCAATGGACTAGTCTTATTGCAAAAATGTCAAACAGCCAAAGGTCATCACGATTGAAAACGAACTTTAGTTGAACATCGTCTGGGAATACCAGATGCCGTAACCATCTTTTAGTAGGGATCACGTAGAAAACCTCTCGTGACAAACCTGTTAATCCTCCTGAGGTGAAGACTGATCTCTACACTACACTCAATAACGCAAACCAAAGCCCAATCCAAAGCCCCAACCATTTGACTGGCATGGCTGCAACCGACAAGAAATGAAGAAATAAATTGATTTTCGTATAGGAATCCCTCGACTCATTTCGATATTTGGGTAACTTTGATCCAGACTAAAATGTTTTATTCCATTAAAACTGTAAAGTAAGGCATTCCCTATTGTCTGCATTTATTTCCATGTTAATTTCCACATTTCAGGAACGTTTGTAGCTCAAAAGATTTCGGACCTTTTTGTTGAACAATTATTTTTAAACAATAATACTTATCAGATCTTACTTTATTTGAGTTAGCTAAATGGATATGAATTTTCGGAAAAGGTTAAAAGCCTTTAACACAAACTAACCTTTGCCTTGACTGACTAACACTAACTCTTAGCACTAACCTTGATGAAAGGCGAGTTGCCTAAATGTCATAAACCTTATTTTATTTCCTCTTATTGAGCAAACAAAAAAAAGGTGAACTGTGATATCTGTTATTATTTAGAGTGCCTAGGTCTAACTTTTTTTTCAAAGACATAATGATATAATCTCGAAGATGGCAGTAAAGTTAATTAAAAGTGCTTCAAATATATGTACAGTAATTGTGCATGCTGAACTACATCACTCGGAGAAGTGCTAGAAATTATGATAATAGAAAACTAAGCTTTTAACCGAAAGTCCAGACCAATTTCACTTTATAGAATACACGATTGTGTAATTATGTACGGAAATGTCTGGTTTTTAATCAACCTTTTTGGTAGTTGGGTTGCTATGGGTACCACAGGCCGTTTCTTCGATCTCAAGTAAAGTTTTCCTTCTGCAAGATTAAAAAATCTTAGTGAATATAAATAATGTCTGCGGAAAAATCACATCACAGTTAATGATTTAACAACAGTAGCATCAAAATTTAATGTTGTGTAAAAGAAATTTCATTGAAAAATGAATATGATTAGAATAAAGTTTATTTATGACATCAATGACATGCTCCACCGGAAAACATCTTAAAAAAACTCTAGATTCTGCAGAGTCTAGGTGTTATCAATGAAGCCGTCAAAATAATATCTCAAAAAGATCAAAAATGCTCTTTTTCCAAAATATAAAAAAATAAGAATTTTAGGAATTTTTGTGGTGTATTAATACCAATTTTCAAGACTGCAGACGAAACAGTATGGCCAGGGGCGCTGGAAGACACAAACGCATGCGCATATGAAACATAACATCCTTTACCTCACTTGGTGGGTACGGTTTCAACAACTGTAGACACCAAAGATACATCCAAAGTGGATAAGAAAAATAAACACCTTAACCCATTATACCAATTACTCTTGCTAGAATTCTCCTTGTGTTCAGGAATTATGCCGAAAATTCTCATCCAGAAAAAATGCTCGACATGGATTCTTAAATCCCAGCCTTTTCATCAATGAACATTGATATTGGTCAGCGTCGTACGGGCAGCAGGGCTTTTCTTTCGTTGTTCTCTTATACTGTCAACTACAATGTAATTGAGTGCGCCCGTGGGATCTTTCATGGCAGGTCACTCGTGGTTTTTTTTGGGGGGGGGGTCATTGAAATTCTCTACCTCAGAGAAGACTATTTTTTAGTTTATAAAAATATGTTCTTTGTGAAATGCCACTTTTTTGTAATGCCAGAAGAAAGTGAAAATGACTTGTGGGACTTTGCCGGATTGTGAATCAGAGGTTTCGTTTCTAGATGGAGAAACCTCAGATGATTCACACTCTGATAAGGACTCCGCAGATCAAAGTGATTATGATACTTTTCTCTTTCCTCAATGCTCAGGCATAGTACAAAATGAATAGTAGATCCATTAATTACGATCCTGCTTTCTGTGATTGACTTTCAGTAGAGCTCCATGTGTGAAAACCAATGCCAGTGATAGGATGACCCCCCTTAAACACTTTCCAAGCTATATTCTGATGAACATACTTATAGACAGTTAGATCGTATTTGTGAAGAGATTCAACACATTTATATCTCAAACTGATGCTACTGTTTGAAAAGACGTATCCTGTGTGGAATCACAAATATTTTTTGAACAGAAAATCAAGGAATCGTGGACAGAATATCTCGGGATAATTCCTTTGGTGTTATTCTCTGCAAATTATTTCGTTATGGAAATCACAAAAAAAAGATATTTTCTCAACGGATATATTGCTAACTTGAAATGAAAATTGAAATATATATAAACTTCCTCAAAGGGTTGATGTCAGATCAGGGATTTTAAGAATGAATATTGAACACTGCTTAATCAAGTTGCAGACAGTCTTTACATACTCATAAGATTAAGAATGAAGCAGAAACAACGGGCAGTTTTTTGAATTTAATATTGAAACACGGTATTATTCAAAAAATAATACCATTAACACACCAAGTTTAATAAATGTATACAGTTCAAGTTCCTATGTTTTTAAGGTTTAAAATTGGTGTCTAAAAGATGGTCTCCTTGACTTTGTATACACTTGGATTGTAGCTGGAAGGAAACGCTGGATCTTTTGTAGAAAGTCTGTGACATATCTGACCAGCATGTGCACATAAGATACGTATCCAGATGGTCATCATTTGAATACATTTCTTCTGTACATGGATGCTGACTGAGGGAGGAGTATGACGGATCACTTTTTGATATATCGTTTTGTTTCTATTCTTTCAAGTTGCAGATTTAGTTCGCTGATGGCTTCATGACGATCTAACAGTACACGGCTTGAAGTTTAGTCAGTATGGATCGTTGATTGATACTATAGCGTGTTTTATAGCAGAAACATTCGTCAAAACAGTGATTGGCACAGTATCATAGTCTTCCTTGAAAGTTTACTGTATAACTGTTACAGAATTTGTTTTGATGAACGTTCCTACAGGAACAAAAAACGGTTATGCACCGACAGGAAGCCAACAGTGAACTCAACGTGCAACGAGAGAAACAACAATTCTAAACGTGTCCGATATTCTTCTTTCACCTTATATTGGCTTTTTCATTGGATTCCATCAAAACAATCATTTTTTCCAAATCCAAAACAATTGTTGACTTTATTTTTTCTACCGTAACAAGGAGAACAACAATCCTTGTCAAAATAAGGGGTGTAAACCGATAAGTAAAAATCACCCAATTGTAATTTGAACAGGAAACTATCTGATTGCTAGATAGCTGTCTCAATGAGCAAAATTGACAATTCTTAGATGATAATAACAAAAAATCATCATATAGATGCGTAACGGTTTAATTCATTTCAATAAAAAGATACATATATTATAGTATATAAATATATACATGTATGCATGTGCGTGTGTGTATTTTTATCTATTATGTAAACAATATAGAATTTGAAGGTGTTCATCCTCTGTCAGAATTTCTCCTCCGAACGTTTCCACATAAACGTTTACAATAATCATACAGGCTCATCATTTTCTGTTGCTCTCATTAAATCCAATTTTTTACATGTTTACAACGTAATATCACTTTTGCCGACGTCGCGTACTTAAATCTCATTTTTCTGACGTGACATCACGCCCGATCGTTCTTGCCCCAACCGATGAGAGCCGAACAAGCAACGACATCTGGCGGCCCAGAGGCCAACAAGTAATAGCGATCGAACAAGTAAGGAGGAGATAACTCTCTTGGGATACTTCCTCATCAAAATCGTAGAGAGTTTTTTCGCTGCAGGCAGCGACAGTCATTCTGCAAAATCAAAGTGTAAGCCCAAGCCATCAATTTATCTCCGATGACAGAGAAAGGAGAAGGGTTTGTTGGGGTAGGGTATACGGGTAAAAGCGAGGCACTATCATGAAATTAATCATACCAAATCACCTGCGTTTAGTTTTGGTATTAGTACTGTTGGCGACATTGGCAAACCTCGATTAACAGAAATAATACAGTAATACCTCGGTTAGCGCTGTATACCTATATTTTCATCTGTAATGATTGAAGCAGTTAATATAATATTTTGACAATTCATTATCATCGATCCAATTTTCTTGCATTTGCTTTAAATTTGTTAGCTTTCCCTTTTAATTAGCTTGCTCTATTGTTTGATTTGCTCGCTCGATTTTTAATGAGTTTGTTTTAGTTTTTAATTCCTTTACTCCATTTTTTTTATTTGCTTACTTTAGTTTTCAATCTGGTCACTATTTTTTTCAATTTGGTCGATCTATCTTTTAATTAGCCCACTCGATTTTTCAATTTAATTGCTTTGGTTTTTAATTTGCTCGCTCGATTTCTTAATTTTTCGATTTATCTTTTCAATTCGCTCGCACTATTTTTCAATTTGCTTGTTCAAATTTTTAGCCAACTCGTGGAAAGGTATCGATCCGCTCCTAAGAGATGTAGATCTAAATATAACGTCACTACGCTGAGAAAAGTTTGCTGGACCCGTGAAAGTTCCGGAACGTAACCGACAAACGAACAATTCCGCCTCACGAATTTCCGAATTCTAAATTAATTTCTCTCTCTCTCTCTCTCTCTCTCTCTCTCTCTCTCTCTCTCTCTCTCTCTCTCTCTCTCTCTCTCTCTCTCTCTCTCTCTCTCTCTTTTGTGATTATTTAGCTTTTGATAAATTGACCAATCAGAGCGTATCGGACGTAATAATGACAGAATAATAGTAAAGATTAGAGTTTAATCTTTTTTACCTACTTGGTAAGCAGTATCAAGGTAATGTCAGGGATGGAGTGAGTAGAGCCAGCTCAACCTTCAAGAACAACAAAAACCCCAGTAGGCATGAAAAGTATGCAAACAATGTATCCTCTAAATAGTCACCAAAATCCAAAAGATTGGCCCTCACACTGAGAACCCTTCAACGTGCACAAGAGAGCTCAAAATCACATGGTGATCACAGGACAACACAGTATATTAGAGAAAAAACAGAAGTCAGAGGAATCATGGAATTCATTAGAAAAACTCAAATGGTAATTGGTCGGTCATATTGCAAAAATTGCAGACATCGTTGGACATCCCGACGTAGCTCCCTGGAGATCATAAGCGATACTGCAGCCTACAGAATATAAGATGGTGTGACGAACTACACAAGTTCAGAAAGTACTGGCTCCATGTCGCCCATGATAGAGGGGTTTGACAAATCTTGGAGGAGGTCTATATCCAACGATGAACTCTAAAAAGATGATGATAATGATTGTAAGATGAAATCACGATAAGCAATTGATAGAATCCAACTCACAAGATCCATCATTTAGAGTCCATTTAGGATTCTTTCCCGATGAGAAAACGAAAATTAAACAATCTTCTTTTTTGTTCTTTTTAGGCGTCCGCACTTTAAAATTGTGCACTTCATCCTTTGGTGAGGACAAACGAAAATACCCAAATGTTAACCTGCTGGCATTGTAATGAGGTGTTGATGTTGGAAGATGGAATTGGCGAACTATTTTACAACCCACACTGAGTCTGCCCCAATACCCTTGGGAAGGACAGAAAGCTACATGTGATCTATCCAGCGTCAATTTTTAATGGTGTCTTGCCAACATAATCTTGTACATCTATTTTTAGTCTCGACTGATGAGAACCAACTAGTCACGTTGATTCGTTCTTTTAATACAGTCAGTATTTCCGCAAAATATCTTGTCAGTTGCTCCAGAACAATCATCGCTTTCTCTACCTTCATCATTATCTACAAATTATCTTGAAACAATGCCCGATTTACAACCAGACTAAGGACACCAAAGACAAATTATTTTCTTGGGAGATATCTCATCAAACGGGCCAGAGTTTTTAAGTGATTACTTGTCTTAGTAATAAGCAGGACTTTCGCTGCTTAACCTCAGAAATCAAACGGGAACCGGTACTTGATTTGACCGTGAGAGCGTTAAACTCATGATTCGCCCATTTTTGGCCGCTGCCAGGGAACGAACCTCTTTCGGACAGTATCAGCCATGCTGTGATATGCGTCAATTTTTGGCACTGAATCTGGAAACTAGGCTCACCATCGACCACTTCTGAAGTAGAATTCCATCGTCCAAGTTTCCGACCGTGGGAACTTGAACACCTGGGTTTGATGAGGCACACACAAGAGATGAGCCTCTCTGCGTGTTGGATCGTTATTCGACCAACGCCGTAGGCTTCTTGTCGGAAATATAATACATATGGACTTGGAACAGGCCAGTGATGGGCGAATGGAGAGGTCGTTGACGGGAAAACGGACTGTCTTTCTGCCATGTCTAGGCTTACGCGAATTGACGATCTAGGAATATTTTATTTGCGTGTGAGATTCGAGGAGTCATGCTGGATTAATTCTATGGGGACCCTACGTATCCCTGTCGTCAGTAGCCTCATTAAGTGGTTTTATGTATAAAAAATATATTGGAAGCTGATCTGATTAGTCACCCAATATACACTGTCTCGTGGTCAACATATTTTGCAAGCATGTCTTTCGGGGTGATCAAATAATAAAATCGGAAAAGGGGTGATCAATTAATTAGTCACCTCACATTTTGTTGGAAACTATTCACTGAAAAAAGTCTCAGTTTGAAATAAAGAAAACTGAGGTGAATGCTAACGGGAGGATCAGTTTACAATAAACTTAGATTGTAAATCGAAACCCCTCTAAAAACCCAATTTGTTAGTTTAAAAAAACAAAATAACTATAAGGAGTGAATGTCTTCGCGCGAATTCTTTGTGTGATAGATGCATAGCAAGCCAGTCAGACCAACTTAAAAACTGAAGAAATCTATGTTGACAGTATTTGTGACAGTTTTACTAATTTATATTGTAAGTACCATTTGTCAATAATGTAAAACCTGGTATCTCTTCAATGCCATAAAAATAACTTTTTTTCCGATTTATTCATTACTCATAATATTGAACAGACGTCATTCAAAATTTGTCCCGTAGTTACAGTCTATCGAGTCCTATTCAATCCATGCAAAATTGTTTTTCACAAGTAGCAGTAGTAGTAGTAGTCTCAAGTTGATAAGCGTATTTATCATTGTCTACGACAAAATATTCATATCATAATTAGCTTAAAACCCGGAACTAAAGGTTGATTTTCTCCACCTCTGCATACGTTCATAAACTTTACTTCGGAGAAAATTATATTCATTGTTGAATTTATGTAATACAACAATTTTATTATTAGATTCATTAATCAAAATGATCAGAACATGACCCAGCTGAAGAAATAACCTTTGGTGATTTTATGCCATATCTAAAAAAGGTTTTTTTAAATCTAGTAAAGGCACGAATTAACGCTTCTCTATCATTGAACACTTCTTTTAGAATATGAAGTCCATAAATGCGTGGAATATTGATGAGATGTTGGAGAAAAGTTAGTTGTATATGGAGGATGCTGCAAGTTTTCATATTCCAATTCTCTAAGACACAGTCAGATGAAACGTGTGGGGTCTCGAACTACTATGGAGTATTCAATTCATGTGGGACCAGTTTTTCCGACTTTTCAACTTTTCTTATTGCCTTGAGATGACATGATGTGGTCGCTCTTAAAGATCCGTAGTCTCCAGAGATTGCTTGAACCATTGTTTGAGATTCGATGACCAGTACTATCGATAATTCTTCTTTATTGAGAACAGGTTTCAAGAAAGGAGAAAAATCAAGTTAATCTTCATTTGTTAAGCTCCCGTAATTTGAAATTATGGACGTTAGGGGACTGAGAAAGATCCCAAATATAACTAGTGTTAAACAGACGACTCTCTCTCTCTCTCTCCCTCTCTCTCTCTCTCTCTCTCTCTCTCTCTCTCTCTCTCTCTCTCTCTCTCTCTCTCTCTCTCTGTTGCCTGAAACTTCGAGATGGAATATTCTTGTTATTCTAATAATCACTCTGATCAGCACCTTCGTTGAACAACTGTTTGGTGGTTAATGCATTTGGGTCTCACGGTACCCCTGGCCATACCGTTTTATCTATAGACTTGAAAATTGGCACTTGTACTCCATCAGACCACTCGATGATTCTATTAACAAAATCTAGATTCTAGAGTTCTTTCACACTATTTTAGATGTTTTTCAGTAGAAAACGCCAGGGATGTCATGAATTGAATTTCATCAGATCATATTTATTCTTTACATGACTTCAAATTCTGACGATATGGTTGTTCCATTATTGACTGTGATGTTAAGTTTTATGCTTTTTTTGTTTGTTTGTTTGTTTTCTTTTTAACAGGTGAGGTAATGGAGAGGGCCGGTGAATAAATCGGTTGGAACTTTGTAGCAGAAGCAATGAAGATGAGGATACAGGCTTTTATATTACTTATCCTTTTATAAAGAACCCGGGCACATGGCGGTTGATAGGTTCTGTACAACTAGTGCCTTGGACACACCAGTTCTCGAACGATCACCTAAGTCAAATTTAGTCTCATCTAAATGGATGACCGTCTCAGAATACCAGAGATCGTAACCAGGTTGGGTGACATACCTCGTAGCCATGTTGATTTCCAAACGTACCGGGCACTTCTTTCATTTGTAAGCCTTCAGTATGGTCGAGAGGGGCCAGGAGTGAAACTTAGGCACCATACTTTCTTTCTACCAGTGTTTCTAAGGGAGGGGGGTTCACGGAACCCTAGGGTTTTACGTAACACCAGGTTTACATGAAAACAATTCACGATATTAGATGTCTTTTTCAATAAAAGACATTAATCTGTTTGTAATACTTTTCACAACAATTGCAAATTCAGAACAATTAAGAACAGAGTTATTTTTTTTTCTATCTTAATGTTTAATTCATTATGATTTTTTAAGAATAAATTATCTCACTAAAATAATACTTGTTTCGTTAAATGTCGTATTAGAAATATGGTGATGGGGATTATCAATGAAATATAGCTATGGAACCACTGCTTTAATCTAAATACCCAGGCACAGTATTTCGAAATCCTGGAACTGCTAAGGCCGTCTGCCAGGACGAAAAGAATTAGACGATGACGCCATTTTGACTATGTAGCCTCTCAAGTGTTGGGTAAATATCGAATGGACTCAGATAAGATTTCATTCGCATCCAACAA
>OY735232.1:1883127-1945627 GCA_963457665.1 Thysanoteuthis rhombus | reverse complement strand
CACGTCGGAAATAAAGACACAACGATCAAAATTGAAAACGCAGAACTAGAGAAAGTAGACCACTACATCTACCTAGTACAATGAATCTCTATGAAATCCTGAAAAGAAGATAAAATCAAGCGGAGGATTACTAAGCGCTTGGAAGAGCCAGCTCAATATTCAATAACAAAAAAAATCCCATTAGTCATAAAAAGAAGAATATACAACCAATGCATCCTCCCGATAGTCACATATGGAGTTGAAATATGGAACCTAACCAAGAGACTGAACTATACAATGCGTACATGAAAGAATCATGCTCAACCTCACATGGAGAGATCACAAAACAGCACGATATATAGGGGTATGCAGGAAACCAAGACATCATAAAATCCAATAGAAAACTCAAATGGCAATGGGCTGGTTATATTGCAAGTATGGATATCATTACTCATGACATGGATACTCACATACGTAACTAAGGCCGGAAGAATACATGATAGAGAGATGAAGTAGATAAGTTCAGAAACTTTTGGCTCAGCGACGCACAGGATAGAGAGATCTAGCGGACCCCAGTGAAGGGTATGTCCAACAACAGACTTTAGAAGGCTGCTGCTGCTGATGATGATGATGATGATGATGAAACGGCAGCATTTTGGAACGGCAAGTTTGTCTATAAGGGATAATTGACCGAAGGATTAACCTGATGGGTGGCGTTGACTTCCAGTGCCCCAAAAAATCGATATAGGGCCCAAATCATTATTTAGTCGTATTTTCAAATCTAAGAGATACGAGTAATTTTTCCCCAATTTTTTGAGTTGTCTCGCTTACATTTGTCTTAATTAAATTCATTCAAATTAATATATCTATCAATTTTAAGACTTACATTTCATTGTTTGTTTTGCTATTTACCTTTTTAAGAATTTTCCCTTTATTTGATATTATTGAATTTTTATTTCTGGTCAGGATTGTGATCGGGCCTGGTCAGGGGATATGAACGGGGATACACTTATTCCCTTTTTTTAATTTTGTGAAATTTCTATAAAATATCATTAACTTTCCTTTGTTGTATTTGGAGTCTTTTTTTTCGGGTAACACAGCTAGTTATATATATGATCAGTCCATGTCAATCCAACTTATAGCATCGGTAGCAACTACCACCACTCTTCCCTTCTTACTTACTAATTAGACCACCTGACATTTTTCCTCTCTCCCTTCCTATCTTCTTATTAAATTCTTGATTTTTTTCTCCTTTCTCCCATCTTACCGTCTCATAAACTAACTTTCTTTTTTCTGTTTCTCCTTTTTGATAGCTGTTACTGATACTTCAAAAGTGATGTACACGGTAGGAAAGAACAAGGGAGAAAAGAAAATCAAGTAGTTTGATAAGAGGGTAGGAAAGAAGACAAAGAGAAATTTAGGTAGTTTAATAAGAGGGAAAAAAGAGGAGAAATGAAAGTTAGGTAGTTTGTTAAGAGGCTAGAAAGGGTGACGGGAGGCGAAGAAGTTACGCAGGTTGATTAGTCGGTAGGTTGGGATAGGGTCTGCATGTATGTACGTGCCTATAAGTGTGTGCGTGTATGTGGCTGTTTTCTCAGTGTGCGTTTATGTGAATGCATATATGTGTGTAATTGTGCGTATATGTGCATGCGTGTGTATATGTATACGTGTTAGTGAGTATGTATGTAAGTATATGCGTGTGATATTTTGTGAATATTTGCGTGAGTATGAGCTTTTGTGTGTTAGTGTACCCGTATATACATGTGTGTGCGTGCTTTCATTTGTAAAATTCAGCTGGTTTTATCTTAAGTAGGTGAATAATTTGATGGGAAAATGTGAACGGGAAATGTTGTAGGCCAGTAATTTGTTTGACCGGGAAAATGCAACTTGGAATCGTGGTCGCCGTGTAAATTGTTCGAAAAGGGATAGCTGCATATTACCTGTGGTGAAGTGCCATGAGAAAATGTGGCCGGGAAACTAGGAACCCAAAACATGTGCCACGGGGTCGTTAGGAAACGATATGATGCGTTTATTTCCATTGTGAAATAAGAGAAAAAAAATTTTAATTATCTATTTGAATCTTGATACTTAATTTGTTATATAATTGCTTAGAGGAACAAAATTGAGAGTTTGCCAATTAAAAGTGATTTATAGCTGACTTATCATCTAAATTCTGGTCAGATTATCACAACCAACCAATCCCAATCGCGCTGGCCAGCTGGTCTACAAGAGCATTTTTAATATTAAACTGTTCGGCTGTGCAGAAATATTTTGTTTGGATGATAAACGAGGGTCGTTCCGAAAGTAATGCCTCCTATTTTATAAAGCTGGCCAACGATGTCCAAGGCACACGTTGGTGGTATGACAGAGAAGGTTGAACCTTCCTGCCAACATCCCTTAATTTTAATTTTTTTTACAGATCGCAGCTGTGCAGCAGTCTGGCAAAATGGCGTTTGACATGAAATTTCGTAAGAAGCAGAGGTGTTTCATTGAATTCTTCCATACGGGAAAAATGCACTGATTGACAATCATCAACGCTTGCTGAACCTTTACAGTGACCAAACAGTGGATGTGAAGACAGTTCGGTAACAGGTATTACGTTTCAGTCGTGGCGACAGCGATGTGAGTGACGAGCTACGTTCCACATGGTCCTGCGCAGCTGTCAACTCACGAAATGAAGAGGGCCTCGATCAGCTCATCCATGCGAATTGGTGGATTACGACCGGAGAACTGTGTACAGAGCTGAATGTCGGCTCCAATGTATTGGAATCGATGATTGCGACGTTGGGATATCGCATGGGTCCCACCGATGCTCACAAAAGAACAGAAAGACCAGATACAAGTCTGTAAAGACCTGCTGAACAAATTCAAGGCTGAAGGTTATAGTTGCCTGGATCGCATCATCTCCGGTGACGAGACATGTCACCACGACGAGCTGGATTCAAAACGACAGCTCATTGAGTAACGACATGCGAATTTCCCGTCACAGAAAAAGTTCAAGACGCAGCCATCAGCGTAGCAAGTGAAATGAGGTGTCTTTCGTGATAGGGAAGGCGTGACCCTCCTGGATTTCCTGGAACCTGTGACAAACCATCAACTCCGACCGTTACATAATGACACCGACTTAGATAAAGGGCCGAATTCCCAGATTCAGGCCAGAGAAGGAGACAACCTTTTGCTTGCAACGTAATGATGCCCAGACCAACACTAGTTTGAAGACTATGGATTACGTTGCAAATTTTAGCTGGGCTGTCCTTACCACACCCACCTTCCGACTTTTATCTGTTCAGATCGATGAAAAATGGACTACGCAAACATTATTTTCCTGGTGCCGACGCTGTTATTACTGCTGTAGAAATGTGAGTCACCTCTGCGGGTACAGATTTATACGGGAACGGCATGTAGGCTCTTGATCGTCGCAGGCAAAAATTCATAACCAGTGGTCATGACTATGGGAAAAAATAGTTTTTACGCTAAAAACTTGCTCTATCCGACACTGTTATCGTGCTCCCTGGATCTGTTGTAGTCTTCCCGGGATTGAATAAGTGGCTTTACTTTCAGAGAGATACTCGTTTATAATATACATATTGCGCATTAACTAATTTTAAAATTTCAAGCAAACTTATCGGCCTGAGGACAAAAGGCTCAACAGATTCTTCTCTTCCTATTGACAACGTGGGCGAATCACAGCGATCAAAAACAATTCCTTTCTGAATTCCGGGAAATGAACTCCTCGATAGAGTCAAATGACAAATTGGCACGAACCGACCGACAAACACTTTTTAATGGTCTCATTAACTGCTGATTCAACATTTCAAGCAAAAAAGAACAACTTTATTCGTCGTTTTTTTTTTATGAGAAGGTGGGATATTGGGAGAATGAAATTTATTGTTCTTTGTCCTATTTGCATTAGAGTCGTGTATTTTTTCCAGTTTCTTTCTCGCAGCAACTACGACCAAACGTCCTATTAGCTTTTATTTCTTGGTGCGCTGTTTTTCTCACTTTATGGTCCCTTTTCGGACGGTTTTTTTTAACATCTATGGAAATTTCCCCTCTTTAAAGATATTTTTTCCACGAAGGATTCTTTTTATTTTATTGGCGACCACGATTATTTCTTCCTCGTCCGGAGCGTTCATTCTCCAATTTCCTTTTGCTATTTTTTTCTGTTCACTTTTTACGTTCGCTCTTTCTTTCATTTCGTTTTTTCTTTTTTTTTCCTCTTATTCCTTCCGGTCTTTTCTCTCTTTCATCCTCTTTATTCTTTCGTTTGATTTTTCTCTTTTCTTTATCTCTCTTTCTCTACTCTTTTTAATCTTATTTTCTCTATCTCTCTCGTTATGTTTTTCACTTTTCTCCATTCTCTTCCTCTTACTTTTTTATTCGTTTCCCTCCTTCTCTCTCTCTCTCTCTCTCTCTCTCTCTCTTTCTCTCTCTCTCGTGAGAAATCACTGCTACGTAAAGCCAGATAACGCTTATGATAAAAATTATGTCTTATACAACCCCGAGTGATCCTTTGTTTAATTTTATTCTTCTTGGTTAGCAAGCTTTCGGCAGCGCAAGCTCAACATCCAAAAATGAAAAAAAAAATCCCATCTTTTGGATAAAAAGGGTCTATAACCAATGCATCCTCTCGATAGTCACATATGGAGCCGAAACATGGAATCTAAGCAAGAGATTGACATCAAACTCCATACAAGATCCATACAACCTTAACAAGAGATGATCATGTTATGTTCAATAGTCTGCGCTACTATCTTAGTGTATATCATTATAGCTATATCAATAGGATCTAAACATCCTGTCCGCTTTAACTCAATTGATCGTCATTGAGCGGCTAACAAGATATTTCTCAAGACGTTCCTTACTCAGGCAAGAAATCGGACAGTGATCTGAAACTATTCGTGAGCTAACATTCCAAAGGAAGTTATGAATCACTGCTACCCGTTTACCTCGTAAATTAGGCAGTGATGTTTGAAAAATTGTTATCTTAATGAAAATATTACGAGTTTGAATCATGAATCTATGATTTAAAAAAGGTCTGGTTAGCATTTGATATGGTGATCAATAAGAAAGATAGAAGAAAGTGTGATAGATACAAACCTGAAAAAAAAGCCTGAAGACTGCTAGACACAAACTAAGGGTCCAATTTGACACAAACTTTCATTGAAAATTACCCCCCTCCCTAATAGGAACGTATTTCACTGAAGGAATTTAAAAGAAAGAATATTTTCCTTGCTCAATCAGGGGGTAGCGAAATTTCAAATTTCTTCAATGAGCAGTCAAGAAAGGATAGATAGATCGATCGATCGATAGATAGATAGATACCAGAACACATCTAATCTAAGCCCATCAACAGCGATCAAACCGGTCTGTTTGAAGTAGCGGTGAATAATAACGATGATGGCAATGAAAACATTTATTTCAAGGAGCTGCTGACGGGATAAGTCACGAAAGAATTCTCCGATCTGTGCCTTTATATTCTGGCAATGAAATCATGTAGTTATTCAAACAATTCGTACATAGTGGTGAAGGCAGCAAAATCAATTATAATAAAGATAATTCACAAAATAACTTCGTCTCAATACTCCAACCATATTTTCCCGGGGTATTGATCCGGTGTTTACTCTATTATCATCACCACCATTCTCATCTTCACTGGCGACTATAAGTCAGCTGCTGAACAAAGACCTTTGCCATCTCCTTAGATGGTAACCACGACTGTTGGCTTTTGCCATCTCTTACCGGTAAACCTTTCTAAATCATCCCCCATCTTGTGTCTGGCCTGTTGTGTTTACTGTCCCAAGGGCATCAGTTGACCTTTTGCTCCACTTGGTACCTTTTTCTACGAGTTGTGACCTTTCAGTCCTGACGGTTCATATAAGCCCACTCAAAATTATGAAAATAAACAAAAAAAACAAAGTATCGTGGATACTTTAAGATCATATAAAAAAAAAATGTCTTAACTTGAGTTTCACAATGTTTGTGGTGCAATATTGTCGACCACCATGGTATATATATTTTCTCGATTTTTTTTTTCTGTTGACTCTATACTAAAATAACAGTCTTTCACGCCGGTGTGTTATCATTAACTTAAAAGGCCATTTATCATCAAATAGAAAACTAATATACTAGACTGCTGATGAGAACTGCAGAATGAAACAGATACAAAATGATTTATAGAGATTTTCAACGTATGATACTTAAAACTACCGTCGGGATCGGAATGATTAAAATTTCACGCCACCGATTCTCTTACAGCAAGACAGACATTGCAAATATTGCGACCATTCTGAACTTGATGAATGGTACCGAGTCATAACATACCCAAAGGAGAAAAAATTGAGAAAGCGTTTGTTTTATCATTTTCATGGAAGTGTCATAATGAATCAGTCTTTATTGCCTGTTGTCGGGCAAAGACCTTCCCCAGGATTTGCCAGACCTCTCTTGGAGTCAATACTCACTGAAGTTGTCTAGTTCGTCTCTCGATCATATTTTGTACCAGTCTCGGTTTTGGATGTGATCCCTGGGGATCCATCTTGTGAGTCATGATGTCCATCAGTTGTCTGCCATTCTTGCAACATAACCAGCCCTTTGCCATTTGAGTTTCTTAATGCATTCTATGATGTATTGGATTCCTGTTTTCTCCCTGATATATATTTTATGTATGGCATTATCATAATGAGGTCTGATGCTGAAATCGTGTCCAGGTGTTTCGCCCAAGAACGTTTGTTTCGTTGAAAACCTCCGAGTCATAGGCCACGGTATATCATAGATTTACATGAGTCAAAAATATAGAATCCATAAGAAAACTCAAATGGCTACGGATAGGTCATGTTGCAAAAAATGTCAGACAATCACTATACAACATGACTCACAATGTAGATACCAAGAGATCATATGCAAAAGTGTGGTCGGCAAAATAAAAGATGACGTGTCAAACTGGATAAGTTCGGAAAATAATGTCTCTGTAACATCCATGATAGAAAGGTCTAGCAAATCTTGGGAAAGGTCTGTATCTATCGACGGACACTAAAAGGTTACTGATGATGACGATGATCATCATCGTCATTCCTAATCTCGACCGGTCAGTCTTTCTTTGTCGACATATTTTTTGCACAGCTCTCCTCAAAGTTCTCTTTGCTTTTGCTTTTACGATGGACATGAAGTGGCCATAGCTTTGAACTGTGTCTATGAGCATATGTGCTCCGTCTCACTTTTTGTGCGTTTGTTATCAGACGGTATCAGAAAAGCCTAAGATTGCTCGTAAAGATGATACGCTCAACGTGAGATTTGCAGACATAGAAGAAGGTCATTTATGGAGCTTGTGAACGCCCAAACAATTTCCCATATACATTAATGGTAAATGCTTCATTCTATTTCGGCTCATGAAAACTGTCTCATAAATGTTCTGCTTACAGATAGCGGGGAAAGCCTTACACTATTCAGAAATTGAAAATTAGGTTTGCTTGATTTCAAAAGGTTTCTTTTTGCATCCTTATCATCATCATCATCATCATCGTCATCATCAGTCTTTTAGCTTCCGTCGTTGGACATAGACCTTCCCCAGGATTTGCCACACTTCTCTATCATGGGCGTCACGGAGCCAGTACTTCCTGAACTTGTCTAGCTCGTCTCTCCAGCTAATATTCTGCAGGCCTCGGTTGCGCATGTGGTCTCGGAGAATCCATGTTGTGAGTCGTGATGTCCATCGATTATCTGCCATTCTTGCAACATGGCCAGCCCACCGCCATTTGAGATGTCTCTAACTCTTGTCTTTTCCCGGATGTACTGTGCTGTTTTGTGGTCTCTCCATGTGACGCCCAGCATTATTCTTTCAATGGACGAAAAATTAAAAGATCAAAATGTTGAAACTAGATTAAACATTGAAAAGTTATGTTCACAAATGAAGAGATCTTCAGTCAACATTCTGTCAATTTCGAAGGCGCACAAATATGTTGAAATAAACTTTTTCAGAATGTATCGGATGTCTTTTGCACTCACTGCACTTTTTTGGTGAGTTCGTCGCTTCCTCGAAACAAAACAAAAATTGGATGAAAGCAAAATCAGGTGACCATAACTTGAACATTGGATCATCTAGAGTTCCCTCGACCCTTGAGGTTCAAACAAAGATGGCGCCCATCTCCATTGAATAGAATAGTCCCCGTTTTAGAATGTAATGGCGCCTTTCTACTGTCCGCACATTGGATGGTTGATACCTGCTTGGTCTCAGCTGTCACCCGAGAGGTTCATGGCTGTCAATGCATTCTGCATTAAGTTGAGCGTTGAAATCCTCCTCTTGTTTCAACTGGTCACTACTGGCAACAAATGCATTCAACTGGTCATAACTAGCGAGGCTACAAGGGTCAGTGTTTGCAAGCTCTTGGGCTTCGGAGATTTTTTCCTCTCTTTCTCATTTCTTCACAAAACTGTGCATACGCATGACCATGGGCGTCTGCGAAGAGAGTGAAGACAAATGCTCTTTTTGATCCCCCTCTCTGTCAGGCCATCTCACCTAGGAGGAGGGGATTTCAAAGTCCGAACTTTATAGGTAATAAAGGATAATGGTACTGTACAATTGTTTTATGTAATTTATTTTGTATCGATACGAAGATTTTCAAGTTATATTCACTTAATTTCGCAATTTATCATTACTTTATACTGATTAGCTGTTTTTAGGCTTTCTATAGATATATTTCGTCGTTGATAACCTTCTAGGAATTTTAAATCAAACTCTTTACTCAATCCACAGAGGTAGATTGTTTTCATTCCGTTGTCGATGCAAGAGGATATTTCGTATGAGGTAATTTTTCGTAATTAATTCGTGTTTGCAGTGTACCTACCCTGTCTCTTCCACTGAACCAAAATCATAGATATTTGCACAACCTACACCAGGGATTGAAATCACCACCACGAAACAGGTTACAAAATATGCTTAACCAATCGGTTACCCGGTGATAGGAACTTGGAGCCTTAAATCTAACGTCGTATGTCTATCTCTTTCATTGGACCTGAGTATATATATTTCTTGCAAAACCCGTAGATTGAAGAGACAATTTTGAAAACCAAAGTAGGTATTACAAACGAGATTTCTTTATCTAATTTAACAAAATTTTGTTAAAAAAAGGGGCTAAAATCTTCAGGAAAGGCATGAAAATTTTTAAAAAGATGTTTATTTATGAACCCTTTCGCCAGTTATTGGTGTAATGTCACCTGGCATTCCTTCGTGGACATTTAGGTACTGACCAGTAACAAAGTTGATTAACATCGGTGACCTTACGAGAAACAATGCATCAAACATAATTTGGCCGTAACCACTTAGTCTCGAAAGGAGGTTCCTCAATCGTAGTAGCTAGTGTTTAGCATTAAGTACCAATTCTAAAGACTTTGATCTGACTTGGCGATGGATTGAACCATAGACTTCCTATCCGGAGAAAAACACTCCAGCCCTCTTTCTATTTGATAAATCATCCACCAATTCTTGAGAAACTCTCTCCATTTGATGAATTACCCACCAATTTTTGAGAAGCTGTCTCCATTAGATGAATGATCCTAACTATTAAGGGTTCACGTGTATATGAGAGGTTTGATCGGAGTGTGGACAATGGTCTGGGGTTCATATCTTGGCAGTGGATCGAACCATCACCCACTGAACTGAAAGTGCGCCCGTTATCAGTGGGCCATGATGATCAGTTTTAAAATCTTAATAATAACAGATCAATTCAACATGTCTATGCTATGACATTAAGCTCTAGCGTATTCAGCTTATGTGTATGTATTTGTGTGTGTGTGTGTGTGAGAGAGAGAGAGAAAGAGAGAGAGAGAGGACGAGAGAGAACGTGTTCCACTGTCGTGCACCAGAAAAGTCATACATTTCCTCCTTTTTCTCTTCTCTTCTTTACCCAGAGTGTATTCTTCGCTTTGCCCTTTTTTTCTCTCCGGCATAGGAGAGTTCTCAAATTTATCCGCCCTCTGCCTTTATTTCTCTCGTTCGTATCCGTTATTGTCAACCATCTCATTAAAGATGCATACCTGTTGAGTTCCTATTAATTACTTTGGGGCGAGCAGCTACAGCATCTGTTGCAGACGATGCAATGGACGGAGCAGTATCCTTCCGCAGCCCCTGCCGCTGCACTGCCGAGGGCAGTAATTAGGCCGGATTATTCTGCAGCCTTCATCACTTGTGGCTATTCCGCCGAGCCGCCGATCACGGAAAATAGTTCTGTCCTCTGATTAATTCTCAAATCCCTCCCGAGGGTTTCAATTCGTGGATTCGACCCTGTCTTACAGGTTGCAGTGTAACGCAGCTGTGTCTGCCATCTTTTTCTCCAGGTACACACCTTGCCCGCTCAAAACGGTGAGCTGCACAACTGGAAACCCAGTCAAAATGCATCGCTAATTAGGGAAATACGAGGCTCTGGCTTTCTTTTTATTGAAACCGTCAAACAAAACTGTCTCCAAGACTCTCAAAATAGGTTTCTTCAGTTTTAATCTGAAGTGGATGGATGGATGGATATGTGCGTATCATACGTATATGCTGCACCTGTAATGTTTGATAGCTGACATTTTCAACATTTACTCCTTATCATGTCTAGAAAAAAAACCTCATATTGTTCCCGAAAATTCCTCCTTAGAAAGGTTTTTGAGACTGAGTTCAATTTCCAATATAAGTTCATGCTAGAGTGATACCTTAGTTTGTGTCCAGCAGCATTCATGTTTGTTTTTTGTTTTGTTTTTTGAAATTCTGACTCTTCTCTACCCCAAAAAGGCCAGATACGTAACTTATTTATTGGTTGCCCTTCTTCCAATTTTTTTAATTGATCACCCCACCACGGTATGTCACCAGAAGACGTTGGTCATCTGACGGTTTCGAATGAGTGAAAAAGCAGACCTATTCTCTCCTTTTTTTTTTCATCTTTTCGTTTTAACCGAATTTCAAATAAACAGACGCAATGCTTTCTGGACACCAATCACCGTGGCCCAGTGGTAGAATGTTCGCCCCCCAGACCAAAGATTTTTAGATGCTACTCAATGTTTCTCTACTCAGCACTCAGAATTTGTCTAGTTTGTTGTCTCGTTTGACGGATACATTAACCGTATTACGACGGAAGTTCATTTCGAATGAGAGTCTCTACATAATATAAAGCAATTTGTGATTATATATATATATATATATGTATGTGTGTGTGCGTGAGAGAGAGAGAGAGTGTGTGTGTGTGTGTGTGTGTGTATAAAATAAACAGTGTGATTTTCTTGGTTCTCTGTCCGTAACGATGGGATCTTCCACTTCAAATTTGCTGATGAAAATATCTCTTACCGATCATTTGAAACTATGAACTCAACTGTGGCGAGTTTTTTGTCGAACTCTTACGATTGAGTTTTAACTTCATTTTCGTACAATGACGGATTATTTTCATACACTGACGGATGACGATGACTAAACCAAAAACCAGTGACGCCATGTATGAATAATAATGACATGGTGACGTACACAAAAACTAATGACGACTCACTTCCACTTTTAAAACTCAGGGTCGACTTGTATTGCTGAATGTTGTAAATCCCATTTACAGGAACTACCAATGAAGGAGTTTGGGACACGTTGTTTTGAAATAACATTGTAGGGAGAAATGAGTTCTGTTTAGTTTACCTTTTAGATTTTAAAGAAGCAGGGAAGTGTGACCCTAGCACAGCCAAGCTTGTTTTAGTTTCTTTTCCAAAAAAAAAAGCTTCATCTTATAGTATTGAAATACGAATAGTCACCGCTTTTGGGAAATACGCTTTATGCCACTTTTTCGCTTTTTCGAAAGTAGTATTTTGATTTATTTTTTCATAGATTTGTGGTCTGGGAACACTCGGAATATTTTCTATATAAATGATTTTCCCCTTTACGATATTTCGGGTTACGAAAGGCTTATAGGAATGATTCAAATTTTAAACCAAGTAAGAATTGGATGCGATCATAGAATGGTAAGATGTAAGATGCAAATAAACACCAATAAAGACTGTTGAAGAATGTTCTTCACCAAACTGCAACCACGAAACATACTTAGTAAATTCATCGAACCCTCCAAGCTAGAATTGAAAAACAGACATAAAATCCTTACCGATGAAAACGACACCAACATCAACGAACTCCACAGCAAAATAACAACTTCTTTGATAGAAGCTGCCACTATGTTTAAACCAAGAAACACACAGACTATTAGCAAAATCTCTGGCGGAACCAGGAAGCACATTGAAAAGCGCAGAAACCTGAAACCACCACCAACAACAAAGGAGAAATAGAGGGGGCCGAACTAAACAAAATAAATGAAAAAAAAACTGAGAGGAAAAAGAGGGTAAACGACAGCAATCATCGAAATCACTCTCGAAAAACGTCGGGACTTCAGAGCAATAAACAAAGCTCTCAGTATGGGACATAACCAAATAACTAGCATACTCGAAGAAAAAGGAGACATAACAACAGACAGAGACAGAATTGTCAAACACACCCAAGAATTCTACCAAGAACTCCACTTTTCAAGACATGAGCAACTAAGCAACGACAAGGATACAAAAGACGCTGAAAATCACTTTGAGGATTTCCCAGAAGTTACACCATGGTAGCTAAAACAAGCCATCAAACAAACAAAAAAGAAAAAGCCCCTGGATCAGATAACATCACCATCGATCTAAAAAAAAAAAAAAGCTGGTTAGACCGTCAGCATAGAACTAGCTAATCTGTTCAACTTGTTTTTAAAACAAAGTAGAGTCCCGAAAGACTGGAACACAGCAATCATGATGCTTCTACATAATAAAGGAAACCCCAAATACCTCAACAACTACATGTCTATAAGCCATCTAAACTGCATCAATAAGCTGTTCTAAAAAATCATCACCAACCGGATCACAAAAACACAAGATAAAAACCAACCATGGGAACAGGCTGGATTTAGAAGTTACTCGACCATGGACCATCTCCATTCAATAAATCAGTTGAAACAGAAAACAGCAGAATACAAAATGCTTCTCGCTGTATAATTTATAGATTTCAAGAAAGCATTCGACTCTGTAAAAATTCCTATGGTCATGAAAGCCATCACTCTACTAGATGTAGACTCTGTATACGTTAAAGTACTGCAACAAATATACAATCACAGAAACTCTTTTATCAGGCTACATAAAGACTCTGAAGCCTTCCAACTCCAAAAAGGAGTAAGACAAGGCGATATCAGCTCACCCAAACTCTTCACAACCTACCTCGAGAGGATCTTCCGAAACCTGGACAGGGAGAATACAGGAATCAAAATAGACAACGAATATCTGAGCAACCTTGGATTTGCAGACGACATCATCTTTTTCGCAGAGAACCTACACGACCTCCAACTAATGATGAACTAAACGAAGAAAGCGAAAGAGTCGGCCTACACATGATTTTCAGTAAAACAAAATTCATATGCAACAATCACATCGAGAATAAGGACATAACTTTCACAATCGAAGATTGGGGAGAGTAGACCACTACATCTACCAAGGATAACTAATCTCCATGAAAACCCACGAAAAAGGAGAAATCAAGCGGAGAATCCCCCTAGGATGGCAAGCCTTCGGCAGAGCAAGCTCAACCTTCAAAAACAAGACAATCCTAATAATCCTAAAAAGAAGAGTATACAACCAATGCATCTTCCCGATAGTCACTTATGGAGCTAAAATATGGAACCTAGGCAAGAGACAGACCTACAAACTGAGAAGCATGCATCGTGCACTTGAGAGAATCATGCTCGGCCGCACATCGAAAGATCAAAAGACAGCACAATATATCAGGAAGAAAACAGGAATCAGAGACATCATAGAATATATAAGAAAACTCAAATGGCCATGGGTAGGTCATGTTTCAAGAATTTCAGACAACCGATGGACATCACGACTCACAACATGAATCCCCAGAGATCACATGCGTAACCGAGGCCGAAAAAATACAAGATGGATAGATGAACTTGATAAATTCAGAAATATGGTGGATACTGGGGAAGGTCTATGTCCAACAACAGACGTTTACAGACTGATAGTGATGATGACTCTCAGATAGTGAGAAAACCTGACCATCCAGGAACATTTTACAGGAATTGGTATATATATATATATATATATATATATATATATGTGTGTGTGTGTGTGTGTGTGTGTGTGTGTGTGTGTAACGGAATCGCCACATATTCCTTCACAGACATAGAACAACCTGGACTCAGTACCTAAGCCTCCAACAAATCCTTAAAGAGAGAACAATCTGTAGTCCACTTGGTTGGTTGGTTGGTTGGTTGGTCGGGTCAGTTGGTTTGGTCATTTGTCGGGCTACGGTGATTCTATATTCCAGTCCTCAAAAGATGAAAATAAACTCTAATTAGTTTCTGTAATTTTCGGTTCGGGGGCTTCACAATAACTGACCATTTAATTGCACAAAAAATAAACCTTGGAAATCCTTTATGATACTTAGTTCATGCCCCCTCCTACATTTCGAATATATACAGATGGATCCTTTTTTTTTTGTTTAGCAGTTTCTTCGTAATTTGAAATACTTGACGTTTGCGCTCATGCGCTATGATATTACGTAACATTGTCTAATAGAAAAAGTGAACTTTTCAATATCGTTTCATTTACGATTACAACTCTGACGAAGCCGAATGGCGTAAAGTGTTGATATAATGAACTTGATTTAACTACCACTATCTTTTGCATCGTCCACCCAATAACAGTGTCGGATATCGTGTCTACACACTCATCATACATTAGTATTGGTATGTGAGTGAGTGCTTGTTTCCCCGGAACCCAATCTCCGCACCCCTCCAAATCTCTCGCCACTCTTTGCTATCGTTATTAAGAATTGTCCGTCCTTTCTTTGAGGATGCAATACCTCTATCTAGCAATGACCAAACATCAAAGACACCAAACTGATTAATCTCTCTTAATGGAGACTCAAGAAGTAGATACCCGCCGGGACTCTGAGTGTTGACCTTTTTGTCAGTAGGTTTTGAGATATCCCTACATCGTGTAAATGAATCACGGTCGTACGCGTGTGTACCAGAACTGATTATCTAAGAAGTTATCTGAAATTAATACAGAATTATTCTTTTATCTAAGATTATCAACAACAAAAAAATACAGCCTTTAAAGTTTTCAGCGATGTTTGTTAAAAATGACCCTATAGACCCCTAGAAGCAATTTTCGGAACAAAACAAAATTTAGATGGTGTGTAGAGTGTACTCAAGCAAATTTTCAAGGTTGTAGCCCTTAAAAAATTGACCACAGACATAGACGAGCAAAGAGAGAATAATCTGTAGCTCATCTGACTGGTTGATCAGCAAGGGCTACGGTGACTCGATATAAGTACATGTTTAGAGATGAAAATATTTGAAACTTATCTTAGGCAAAAGTTTGTTTCTCGTTCGTAAACTAATATCAAAGGGATGTAACCGAATGCGCTGACTTATGCTGACGTATCCGGCCGTTGTTGTTGCTACTAACGTATTGAGGAATAAAAGAAAGCAGAAAACTTGACCATTTAAAATTGTATTTCATTAGATTTGCTTATTAAAGATATAGTATAGGGTTAGGATTAATTCTAGGCTTAGGGTTAGTTTTAGGGTTGAGTAACAAGTGAGTATTTTTCTCATAATTATAAAATCAAAAAGAATATTCAATAATTGAACAACAGTTTTGTCAGAATTTGAAGCCATGTAAAAAGAATCCAACGACTAATAAATATAGTCAGAATGAATTCTATTTATTACCTTAATTCTGGAAAATCTAGATGTTATAAATAAACCCGTCAAAATAAAACCAAGAAGAGGTAAAAAAAAATGCTTCTTTTTTCCCCCAAAAAAAAATCAAAACGTTTTTAGAATGGGTCTAGAGGAGTACTGATGCCAATATCCAAGTCTGTTGACAAAACAGTATAGACATGGGTACTTAAATACGCAAACATTTAAAGAAAACACACAGACGCTCGCATATATATAAAAAATAAAAAGAATTGAACCCTTTGCTATCTTTGACAGTCACTTATGGAGCTGCTATTGTTCACTGTACGTCAACACTAACTAGAAACAATAAAAGTATATCATGTCAGTATTAACAACAAACCTTTAACTTTTTCTGCCATTACAATATGGCGACGGTAATAGCAACCGGAAAATCCTTAAAAGACAGATTTCGTAAATAAGAAATTAATTTACGCAGGACAGTAGTCTCAACCCAGGATTCACATTTGAAAAGTTTCACTATTTCGGCTAATTCTTTGAATTTTGCAATATGTGAAATGGACTCAGGGGCAACTAGTACCCGAAGTGGCGTAACTCACTTCACTATGTGTTGTGTTACCAATAGCTTGAAGATGGGAGACAGATTTACGCTTTTACCAAGGACATTAGTGTCAGTCTCAATCGGCATTTGAACTGGAGTCGCCGAGTCTATCTTTCGCACTGCTAACCGATTGGCCACGTGTGTAAATATCTAAAGGTCAACTTAGGAACTGAAGAAACCTACGTTGATTGTTTTTGTTGGCGGTTCATTTTAAAATAAAGACAGGTATCTCTCGCTTTTCGAAGGTTCACGTTAGATCTCTTGGCCTTCACGAAAAACTTAGTGTAGTACAGTTTTTCTGCTATTCTGAAAGGTGTATAGAGAATTGCCATTTATGCAGGAGAAATTTTGAGCCTTCCCAGTCTCAAAGAATAACCCACGTCTATGTGCCTTTATCCCAAGAAGCTGGAATTCGTCCTCTCTCTGTCTTTATTGAGGTCGGGCACCCCAGATTTGCTTTAACTGTATTCTGCCCATACTGGAACACAGAATAATGAGTTGTTCTAAGGTTAGACGTACATATTTTTCGAGACCCAAGTTTATATTGGACGAATCTTCCAAAAAATGAACATTATTACCACTGAAGGAAATGGGTTTTCGGGACTAAGTATACAGTGAAGTAGTATCTCTACTCTGGATTCACGTGTATGGGTGAAAAGATGGGTTCTGCAAGGACCCGTGAGCAATTTAACAAAGGATAGCTAATATTAGATGTATCCATTAGTAGACATTGAACATACAAAAACTAGAAATTGAGATGTAGGTATACGCTTGATTACGCCACTATTATCATCCTTGCTTATGAAAGTTTTACTCTACCAAAGGATATCATTATCAATATCGTACACTTTTATTTAATTCAATCTTAGTGGCATCAAATCCCGTATTGTCATGAAACTGTCATTTCATGTGGTACAAAATAGTATAATAGATGTTGATCCTTTTTGGGTCGAATTCTTTTTAACGTTAAGCGAAGACATGGGAATTTGGACAACTGACATTCATATCTTATAAATTCATTATTATGAACAACTTTCTTCCATTATAACTATAAACTATATGAACGGAATTTTCACCGGAAAATCTATATTTGCAAAAATTAAAGACCTGACAACAATCGGCTCATAATCTGATTTTAATGAAATTTTCGACACTTACTTATTAAAGGACGAATTTTCAAAAATTCAATTTTTCGAGCTGATTTTTACCAAGTTTTCAAATTTCTCAGGTATTGATTTTCCAGTGAAATTATGTCCATATTGTTCATACCAATCTATTATATAAAGCAACTGGAGCTGTTTGTCACTGTGTCCGCCTTAAACTCTACGCACAAATTTGGTATGTATACTCAATAGATCAGGAGGGATGTCTTAAAGTAAAAAGTTTTTGAAAAAAAATCTTTAAGGGTTTTAGAAGGTTTTGAGGGTTCTATTCACACTGTAGCTATAATGCTAAAGTGGACCCTTACTTTCCATTCAATACGTACAGGCTGGAAGGGCGAGTTTTCGGCTAGTTACAGTATAAAGAAACAAACATGAATTTTGAAAAAAGAATTAATCCATTTTGAGTAAGGTTTTTGGGGCCGACTGATTTTGATAACAATAACCGTTCTATAACGTTATTCATGATTACAATAACTGCTTTCCTTTGCACATCAATATGACCATTACTAAATTCGTATCACACTATGATGTGTTTGTTAATACTTCTTTTTTAATTGCATTTTAGGTTTTCGTATATTAGACCTTTGAAGCAGGTAAGTTTTGAACCCTGGCAGCTGGCGCAGTAGACGAATGCAGTTTGAATAAGCCTACTAAAGTAGGCCCATCTTTTATTCCTGCGTAATTTGACCAGTATAAGATGTGTGTATGCATGAGGAGGAGGAGGAGAGGAAGGGATAAACTTTTAGCAGAAAGAAGAAAGGAATCTGGTTTTACGTAACAAATATCTTGCGGGTTGCCGAAATTTCGTCACCCCCACCCCACGTCCATCTATCAGTCTTTCCTAATTCAAGCTTGTCCTTTCTCTATTTACACTCAAAACCATTTCCGATTACGTCTACCTACGTCCAATCCAGAGCGTAAGATCAAAAACCCCAAAGAGGCATTTTGCAATCGGAGAAAAGACCGGACGAAACAGATGAAACGAAACAAATTTGCCCAGTACAATTGTTTCACCTTCAGGACGGAAAGGAAAAGGCGAGTTGTACAAATAGACAGAGAAACAAGTCTGGTTAGTCAACTGATAGAAACTGTCATGTGACCAACGTCTATTGACAAACATGTCGTGTTTGGGGTGATCAATGAGAGAATTGGAAAAAAAAGGACGATAAATGAATAAGTTGCTTCTTCGCCTTTTGTTGGATCATTAAAAGATTTTTTTTAAAAAGAAGAACGAATGCAACCGGACACAGGGTATGGTACAATTTATCGAAAATTTACATAGCAAATTGTACTGCCTCACTAAAAAAAAACACTCTGTCGGGGAGGGAATTTTCAGAATACAAAAAACACGTTTCGTTCCTAAGTATTATAAGGAGTATATATGAAGAGTGTGATTCCAAAACGCTATTAGCACCACTTTGGAATGAAATGAGTTTAATTAAGTTGAAAACTAAATTCTTGATTTTAATTCACTCATCTTATTACAATCTATGCAGACTGTAAAAAATGAAGAAGCTTTAATCTCATTTAAACACTTTTTAAATGGCGCCTGTCGTATTTTGGAATCCCAACCTTCATAGTGATATTTCTGGCACTCAAAACTCTGTTAGTGCAGCCATCACGGCCTGTACGCGTGATTCATTGCCAGCCAGCAAGATCAACACAAAAACTGAAGAAACCTTGAGAGTTTTGATGCCAGTTTCTGTTGACGGTTTCTAATAGCCACTGTGTGCAGCAAGGAACTGAAATTGATTGGTTCGTTGATCTATCGCTGGATTTCCACCTGTTTAGGCTATGCTTTCGAAATATTCGTTTAAGAAATCGTGGGGAATTGAATGATGATCGTTCGTGGGGAGCATTGGGCAAAGAGGGGAAGGGGGTCAGCGTATACCAACTTTTCAATTTCCAGGGGTCAGAACAGTCTCAAAATTGGCTCTATTTTTTTTTTTAATTACCCACGGGGGCTTACATTGCCACGGGACCCCCAGCTGCACGAGTTCATTTCGTTCATCCCTGGTGGCCCCCTATGTGATCCCTGAGCATAAATTCTAGACAAGGCCTTACTATATATACTTGGTTCTCAAAACCCATTTCTAACATTGGAAAGAAGGCTTTCATAAAATGCAAAAATGTTACGTCGCTAGGAATGGCTAGTTGGTAAACACGAAAGAACGCTTCATTCAAGTGTTAATGCTTTTCGCGCTAAATTCAGCGCGTTTCTGATCTTGTCGTCACGAAAACGTGCTAAATCAGCGTGGGCGTGCTCAAATATTTTGGACATTTTTTTTCTACTGTTTTAGACCATTTTTAGCATCTTTTCTATGTTTTGGCATTCTTTGTGTTTGGGGATATCTTCTTTCTTTTTTTTAAATTTGCGCTTCCTGGTAGTCAAACTTGCGAAAATATTTTTTCGAGTTTACAACATTGCTTAATTCATTGCAAAATTCTTCCTATCGATGGGATGTTAAACAACCAGATCTATCAAAGATGGCAAAAGGCTCTATCTTTTTCGTGTTTGTGTGTTCCAGTGCTCCTGGCCATGCTGTTTTGTCTGAATATTTGAAAATTGTCATCACTACTCCACTAGACCCCTTCTGAAAAAAAATGTTTTAATTTCAGGGAGAAAAATCCCTTTTGGCTGTTTTGGATTTATTTTTTATCCAGATTGTTTTAGATGTTTTGCTCTACTTTACTTGAGATGTTTCACCGTGGAAAACGCCAATGATGTCATAAATAGAATTTATTCTGACCATATTTATTCTTCAATGGAAATTTCTACATGACTTTAAATTTTGACGCTACGGTTGTTCAATTATTGACTGTGATGGTGAGTTTTCTTTTTAATCGATGTTTCACTGAGCTTAGCTTGGTCTGGCACAAGGACACAAGTTTTGAGTACTTAACGGGGATGGAATTCAATGTAAGAATAATATCCGTACCTTGCATAAATGAAGTGTAATCTGTAGGTGTGCCAAAACTGATTATCTAATAAATTACCAAAAATTATCTAAAATGAATAAATCTCGAATTAAAAACTTTTAGAATTATCTAACAAAATCTTTTGTCGGAAGTTATCTTTGAAAAATGAACATTTTATCTAAAATCATCTTTAAAAAATAGACCTTTCACCGAAAATTATCCAATTATCCTTGAAAAAAATTCAAAATGGTCATTGAAACCCCAGAATCATTAAAAAAAGACGTTTTTAGATAATGCCTACACTAAAAAAAATACATTAGCATAGGAGAGAATTTTCAAAATACAAAATAGATAATTTTATCTTAATAATTATAGGGGTTATATATGAAGAGTGTGGTTTCAAAACGCGGTCAGCACCATTTTGAAATATGATAGGTTGAATTAGACTAAAAATTAAATTCTGGGTTTGAATTTATCTTACAAAAATGTACTAGAATATGAATTCAATGGTGCTGGTTTTCATTATTGCAGCCCGAAAAATGTGACCACGAGCAACCGGAGACACATAGAAACACACGGACATTCAAAGAAAGAAGAATCTGTGACCCACGTGGTTGGTTGGTTGGCCATTTGGGGGGCTACATTAATTCGGTTGCTTGTTAAGCGCCACTCCACAAGGAGATACCCCGGGACAGATTTTCTCGACCTTTTCAGATTGGAAAAACACTCGAAATAATTTTTATATCTCAAGGAACCACTACAAAAATATCATGACTCGCAACGGGGGATGTCCAGAATTGTCCAGAATTGTGGCCGGCAGAAAAATAAAATGGCGTGATGAACTAGACAAGCTCAGAAGGTATTGGCTCTGCGACACCCATTGTAGAAGGGTCTGGCGAATTTTGAGTAAGGTCTTTCTCCAACAACGAATGCAGAAATGATGATGATGATGATGATGATGATGATGATGATGATGATGACGATAAAATCAGACGATGGAGTTCGACCAACGACATCGGGGCATGGAAAGGGGTTATTTTGTGGTCCGAGAACGCACAAGGCTTTTCTCATATAAATCAATGATAATTTCTTCTTCGCTTCTCGCCATTTCGGATAATTGAGGCTATACTAATATAGATATTTCGTTAATGCAAACTGGCGTAAAGCAAACTTTCGAAATGCGGGGAATACCAGAACTAATCTATCTACAGTTCCATGCTTTTTTTCCCATTTAGTCCTATTATCTTTCTCTACTCCCTCTGTTTTCTATTTACTTCACTTATTCTGTTCTCTTAATAATGATATATATATATATATATATATATATATATATATATATATATATATATATATATATATATATATATATATAGACAGAGAGAGAGAGAGAGAGAGAGAATTTTCACAAGGTACCTTGTCAAAATTGCAAGCTAATTTACACAGGAGAGACAACCAGACGTCTCATAAAAGCGGATTAACGAACAAGGGCCTTAATACTGGATAATCACTTAAAAGCTTGGGTCCAATATAGCAATCTCTTACACCACAATCTCGGCCTAAAAAGCATACACAATTAAACACGAACACGTCTCCAAAAGACACAGGTGGATTGAATCTTCCCTCATTTCTGTCAGCGATTAGATTATCCAGCACCGGGGTAATTTCCAATATGCGCAATCACAAGTAAAATTAATAATAAAACAATATAAAATAACCCATCATTCAAGTGACAACAACAAATTTGATGCTGGCTAAAGGCATAACATTTTCTAAATCTTCAAATACACACATTTCTCCATGACCCCTTTAACAAATAATTACCCCAAAAAGCCCTAACCTTCTTATTCCACACCTACCTCATCACCAGGACACTCACATTTCCTCCCACCAAAAAACAGCTTTCACTCTCCAAGTTCTGATGGAAGCCGGGATATACGAATGAATCGTATGTAAGTTATTACACCCATTAATTTAAAAGAGAATTGAGATGTACCAAGTTGTCTCAAGTCTTTTTCCATTGTCCATAATGTTAACCCTTCCACAATATCGACACGTGTTTCATGGTACATCCGTTTTCCAAGCGTAGTGAATGATATTTAGCAATAATCTAATTACGTTAAATATTCCTGTCCGGACGCAGTGTCAGAAATTAATTTCAAATACTGCTTCCATACAGAAATTGATTTTAAATACTGCATCGAAACGGAATTAGATTAATAGTAATATCATTCACTATTCTTGAAAAATAAATCTACCAGGAAACACGGGTCGGATGTTTTCTCTTTCCAATAAGTACGCTATTTCTATCTTTTTTTTTTTCAGAGAAAAACTTGCAGCAGTTTAGTGAAAGATTTACTATTTATATGTTTGAGGTTGAGGAGAGATTTTTTTCTTCTACATGCCCACGGGATGATGAAAAGATTTCTCTCAAGTTTTTCTCTTCATCTTCCAATTTTCACTTTCATACACTTTTGTGCTAATGGAAACTTACTATAAATTTGTTTCACGACTTCATGATCTTTGGGTGGGAATGCTTTTATTGAATTACCCATTGAGTTTTTATGTATGTTGCTTTTTAGATTTCTTAATTTTGATTCTAATTATAACCTCCTATTTGGTATTATTTGATTTCTGTTGATGTATTCTAATAATTTACATTCAGATTTAAGTTCCAACCTCCAATGTATCGTTATGGGAACGCTTTAAAATCGTGTATATATAAGAAAGTATGAACACTTAATGAGTAGTTCAATAAAGCCTTCCCTATCCGAAGATCATAAAATGGTGAAACTAATTTGTTGTGGGTATCTGATGGAACATAGGTTTATATGAGCTGTATTTCTTAGAATATTGAGCCCTTTATTAGTAAAAACAGCCCATTACTTGCAATATATATATATATATATATATATATATATATATATATATATATATATATATATATATATATATATGTGTGTGTGTGTGTGTGTGTGTGTGTGTGTGTGTGTATTCGTAAGAAATGGATGTATGATCCGACCGGATGATTAGAAATTGCGTTTTATTATATTGAAACTCTATTTGAAATGCTGTCTCGTTATAACATTGAATGTTTCGATTGTTGATTTTATTTACTTCGTCAAGGCCAAATCATACATTCACCGTGTAATAACGGGAGAGTAGAGTTTCAATGTAATACAAAGCAATTCATAATTATATATATATATATATATATATATATATATATATATATATATAATATATATACCCTTTCTCTTTCTCCTTTCCCGTCTCATTCTTTTCGCCGACTAGCTCTCTTTCCACACACCCTTCCCCCTTCCCACCATCTCTGTCATTTCAACCACTTTAGTTCTCATTCTACCCCCTAATTCTCTTTTCCTTCCTTCTTTCCCTTCCTTCCATACTTTCTTCTCTCATTCTCCTTTTCTTCCTATAATATCATCCTTCGCATATTTTTCAATTCTCTCTCTCTCTCTCTTTCTCTATCTCTCTCTATCTATCAATCTATCTCCCTCCCTCCCTCTCACTCTCTCACTCTCGTCCTCTCTCTCTTCCTTTCCATCTCTCTCTTTCTCTCTCTCTCTCTCTCTCTCTCTCTCTCTCTCTCTCTCTCTCTGTATATATCTATCTATTCGTGTCCTTCCTTCTGTTTCTCTTTTTCTCCCCCTTCATTTCCTCTCTTTGATGAATATGCTCTGATCTTACATAGCAAACAAAAAACTCCATTCTACAAACAATCCCTAGAGAACGCCTTCTATAAGGGAGACAACTCCTGTTCCCCTTCCAACGCCTGCCATTATTTCTGTTTCGTGACTCCTGCCTTTCTCCGCTCCTTTCTAATTCAACTGGTCAGTTGGGAAATCAAACCATCGTAAGACGATTTCTCCTTTCTCCGTCAAACAATGACCAAAGCTGAGAAACGACTTTAGCCTCTCTTTCATCTTGTGCAGTGAAGAAAGGAGACAACGACGATAATTAATAATAATAGTAATGAAATATTCTAAATAGCAACAACATATATAATAATAAAAGGCAGGTCAAAATCAATCATCATCATTACTTGACATTTATAATGTTAATACTGGTTGAACCTCACTAGTCCGGTATTCAAAAGTGTGTCACTCTGTATGGTTTGGGATGTTGATTTGAATCTGACAGTCATGTATGAACCAAAAAAATCAGAAAGAAATCGACATTTGGAATGAAAGTTAATTTCATCGTCAAAATCTTTGTGTTAATACCAAGAAGAAAGTTTCGAGAACACCCTGCTATAATGATGCTGTGTGCACTCTATAGAACTGTAAATAAGAGTGATGATATGAATCTTTTTGTTGTTGTTTTTGTATTTTTTTTTTTTTTTTTGTACCAGTGGAGAAAAATAATCGCAATAATTACCATCAGAAAATCTTAGACGAAAAATACCTCAATTTTAGAAAACTGCCAAAAATCCACAGATTATTGATGAAATATTCTGTACTTAATTTGAAAAGAAGGTTGGATTTTTTTTTCTTTCAATTTTCCTTCCGAAATCTTCCGAGAAAACTTTTTCTCTCGTGTGATTACGTCCCTTTCAATGAATTAGATGATTTATTTCACTCATACAATCGTGCTTGTGTTGAGTGTTATACATGTTAAAGATAATTCCAGGAGAAGTAAATTCAGTAGACCTTCATGAAAACAAAGCATTGCAGCATCCGTACAAATTGGAATACGAAAAACTGGAAATTAAAGTAGGTTATTGCTCTTCCTCGCAACTCTTTTAGGTCTCTTTGCAATACAGCACAGTAAACGTGTCATGCCAAATCGGTGAAATCGCCTAATCGGTGAAATCGCCTAATCGGTGAAATCGCCTAATCGGTGAAATCGCCTATTCGGTGAAATCGCCTAATCGGTGAAATCGCCTAATCGGTGAAGTTTCAACATTTTTTGCAAAAAAATAAATAAAAACGTGGTTTTGATTTGAACAAAGTTTCATTCAATCAAAACAAGAATACAAAACAACTATCTTTTTACAATCAAAAGTTTTTGAAATCAAGCTTCTTTTACAAAAACATACTTATTATTGTTTTACTATAAATAAATGCGTAGTTTTGATTTGATCAAAACTATTTCACTTGAAACAAAGATATAAAAGGATTATTTTTTACTATGAAAAGTTAATGTGATCAAAATGAAATCAAACTTTTTTTTTCATAGAAAAATAAGTAAAGGTCACTAGTTAAGTATTTTCACTAATTTGATAATTTCACCAATTAGGTAATATAACCGATTTGGTGTATCTTATATTCACTGGTCCGGGAGGCCTACTACTCCGGTACCTGTCTGGTCCCAAGCTGGATGGATGAGTGAGGTTCAACGTGTAACAATACGAAGAAATTCAAATTGCGTCATTTTCATTGCTAATGTTGTATAAGCCGCACTCATTTACCATTACTTGGTTGGTCGGTCTGTCAAGGAAGGGAGATAACTTCCACTCTTTTTTCTCAGAGTTAATTCCCTTTGGAGACTTCCATCCTTCCGTTATTTGTAAGAGAAAGATGATTATGCACAATGATATTTGAATTCTATAAGAGTTTCTCTATTGAAATAGCTTCACACATTCTCTTTATATATTGTGCATTTGCATTATTTTGATTGCAATAGCAAAATTACTTGAATATTGCCAACTTTTTCTGGATGGTGATAATAAACCAGTCGCAATAATAAGGAGCATAGGTAGTAAGCCTCGTTTCCGAGATTGTTACTTATTTCCTACTTTTAAGCCCTAATAAAGGGACCCACAAAGGAGGGCGAGATCAAGCAAAGAATCACCCTAGGATGGCAAGCCTTCGGCTGAGCAAGCTCAACCTTCAAAAACACGACAATCCCAATAGTCCTATAAAAAAGGAGTATATAACCAATGCATCTTCCCGATAGTCACTTATGGAGCTAAAATATGGAACCTAACCAAGAGACAGGCCTGCAAACTGAGAAACATGTAACGCGCACATGAGAGAATCATGCTGGGCCTCACATGGAGAGACCACAAGACAGCACAGTATATAAGGAAGAAAACGAGAATCAGAGATATCATAGAATCTGTTAGAAAACTTGAATGACAGTGGGTAGGCCATGTTGCAAGAATAACAGACAACCGATGGACATCACGACTCACAGCATGGATTTCCAGAGATCACATGTGAAACCGAGGCTGACAGAATACAAAATTTAGAAAATACTAGACAAATTTAGAAAATACTGGCTCTGCGACGCCCACGATAGAGAAGTGTGGCGAATCGTGGGAAAAGTCTATATCCAACAACGGACGTTAAAAGACTGAAGATGAAAGGGCATTCAAACTTCAAAGCCGATTTTCGAAATTAGTAAGAAAGCCCAACTCACTTGATTGGCGTAATACACTTTTCCTATTCTATTCACTTCTGTCCTTACAAACCAAAGACAGATGATGAAAGGAATGGGATAAAAAGACAGATACCAGGACGTTACCCGAGAGCTGAGAAGGCTACTGAATATCACAGGTTACGGTTATGCCCTTAACGATAAGCACAATTTGAGCACCACCATCACCCCAAAAAAATGAAAGTGCAACGGGAGGAATTGGTTTGAGGAAGGGTTGTAAATGTCCAAACTACGACATACGGGGTCGGTAGAAATAAATTCTTGTAAAGTATTTTGTTAGCTGAAATGGTGTAAAGTGAAAGAGAAATTACCAGTAATACCAATGTCAATTTTTTGAGCGTTCCCATACCCCAAAATGATGATGATGTCATGTTTGGCTGACTTATTGGAGGTTGGGTAGACAGGAAATAATGGACACTTCAGCGTTGGATAAAGAAGAAGATGGCACTGCCTCTTTAACGTCTACTTCGATTTTTTTGTTTAAATAGTGTTTTGAATTGAAATAAGTCATTTTTTAAGAAAGTTCATTATAATGTTGACAGTTCAATATAAAGTGTCAGTTGCTTTGTAACACACAAAACATGTCATGCTACAATTTTGTTCATATCTAATATTGCACACCCGCTACCTATTTCATATTTTCCGTACAAACCCTTGAAGTTATTTTGGGGTACTTGAAGCAAGTTTTAGATTGTTTCAATGTCTCTGTGTATCATCTTTCCGTTATTGTTATTCAGCAAGAAACATTTAAAAAGCTGATCAAGGTCTTCTATATAAACATTTTCAAATCTATTGCAAGGATTTAGATATTTTCTTTGGAGTTTTATTTCTTTTTTTAATTGTAAGAAAACAGTATAGAGTTAGTTGTAAAAAATAGAAATTACTTTTGTGCCCTTAAAGTAGGTTATAAACAGGTTGTAATGCCACTTCTTGTAATAAAAACAACTATTGATGTCTGTTGCGACTATTTGAATACTATAATTGAAAATCGTCAATTAAAAAAGGTAGAAGTTATAGAAATAGGGGAAAGCAACGGTAAGGGTTAAATACGAATGAGAATTTGTAAAATGCAATACACAGTGAAATGCATTTAAAATGAAACAATGAACAAGTATCTCCTTTACGTCACTATTTTTTCTTTTTTTTTTTTTTGCTTTTACGAAAAAAAGGCTAACAGCGGAAACAGCGTTCAGCCTTCGCTTTGCAGCGATTTGTTGTAGAAGTAGCGCGTACCTTCTACCTCCCTTTTCTTCACCCCAGTCTCCTGAGACTCTCACGATGTCAACCTCACATAAGTCAGCATAACATACCATAACCCATTATTTCTATTGATATTCAGACCATCCTCATCTTGGTTGTTTTTCCTACAACGTTTCGGCCGTTGCACTCTACGGCCTTCGTCAGGTATCATCTGGTAGATTTTGGGGAAGTAACTAACCGAACCCTTTATTTATCCGACGGGGGTATATTGAACGTACTCCCCTCTTTTAGCGTTAGTAGTATTGTTATATGGTCCGAATATCAATAGAAATAATAATAATACCTCATCTAAAAAATTCCGAGATATACCATAACCCCATCGGAGGGTGGGGCCTCGGAATGCTTGAAATATTCACTATATAAATTAATAGTGATTGCCTTTTCGCTTCACATCATTTCGACTTACGGAATGTTTCCATGGGAACTCTTAGAAAGGGACAGATGGACAGATAAAGTCTGCATCTCCTGAAGGAACTGCAAGTGTGGTTACGCTGGTGGCTCGTCCACTGGGCAAGGGAGGCTGATAGATACGGTGATTCAGAGACTCTTTTTAAGTTGCATTTTTGATGTGTTCAGTCATTTGAAATAAGATGTGCCTGAGAAATAAGACACTGAAATGAGAACTTCCAAGCTGAACGCTAAGGTAAATTTGTCAAGTTCATCAGCTAATCGATATAGTTTGAAATTCAATAAAAATAAAATACATTGTACCTCCGACGGGACTCGAACCCGCAATCCCCGGCTTAGGAGGCCGGTGCCTTATCCATTGGGCCACGGAGGCTGACACAAAAATTAATAAAAGATTATTTCATATTCATAAAGTATTCATATAGAAACCACGTAGATTAGTAATGCTTTTTGGTATAGTTGGCTGTGGTGTTATAATGAATAAGTCCATGGGAAATAGATTAAAAGTGCTAAAAAAGCAATTTGAGTATTTTAAAATGTGACCGTCTATTTCCATGAAAAAGCCACAGAAATGCTGGGTTAAGGGAAAAAGGGGGAAATATTGAATAAATCTTCACTTCCTTTCATTCGTATTCTCTCTACATGTAGCTGATTTTGTGGTCACTTCTCAGACAACGAGTAAGTTGCTGGATATCTGGATATGTTACAGGCCAAAAATTTGCAAAACTACAAAAAATGGTCAAAAGCAAAAGTAATAATAATGATTGTTAATAATCTCATAACACACCAAAAAAAATCATTAAAAACATTATTGCAACGAAGTCAAAATGGCTCAAAATTTTAAATACAACACAGTTGCAGATTAGAATTGGCCGAAAGCCTTCCATCAGGTCTTTTGACTATATACCTATTACTTATAAAATACTTTATGGGAATTGATTATATTGGTATGGTATTGGTAAGTATGGCTGAACGAAAAGTTTCATGGCCAAATGCTCTTCAAAAAGGCCAGATTTGTCAAAGTTGGCCGAATTTTTTCCAAATATTTAAATACAATAATATTTAATTCTATTTTGTAATGAAATAACCAGTGTTTTAGTCATACAATATCAATATTTTCCTCCATGACATTTTGTCTCTATGCACTGTGTCTGATAACCCATAAGAACGGCTTGAGTTAAGTTGAGACTTGGAGATAAACTTAAAATTAGAATACTTGGATTACTAAAAAATAAATCACTTCATAAATTAGCTTTCTTCTCCTTAGTGTCTATCTGCACATAAAAGACCCCGTCATTTTTCACGGGTATATGCAAGTAAATAAATGATCTAATGGTAAAACTCAGTTACTACTGCCACTTCTGAAGTCTTTGTCTATCGGTGTCTCGTAGACAAAAAAAGAGACAGAAAAAAACAGAAGATAAATCAATTTGAAAGAAATGAGAGGGAGAGGGGGTCGGGGAAGTCTTTACATCATAAACTCAGGGTAGAGCAGTCGGACAAAGGAAGAAAGAAAAGAAAGAAAAAAGTCAAGATATAGTGAGAAAGAAAGAAAGAGAGAGAGAAAGAAAGAAAGAAAGAAAGAAAGAAAGAAAGAAAGAAAGAAAGAAAGAAAGAAAGAAAGAGAGGGAGGGGGTAAGGAAGAAAAGAAGTTAGAATACACTGAGGAAGCAAGAAAGAAAGAAAGAAAGAAAGAAAGAAAGAAAGAAAGAAAGAAAGAAAGAAAGAAAGAAAGAAAGGGAGGGAGGGAGGGGGTAAAGAAGAAAAGAAGTTAGAATACACTGAGGAAGCAAGAAAGAAAGAAAGAAAGAAAGAAAGAAAGAAAGAAAGAAAGAAAGGGAGGGAGGGAGGGGGTAAAGAAGAAAAGAAGTTAGAATACACTGAGGAAGCAAGAAAGAAAGAAAGAAAGAAAGAAGGAAAAATAATAAGACAGACGGAGATTGTTTAGAAGTATAACTAGCGTACAATAGGAAAAGATTTTTGAATTCGATTTCGAACTTAATTTCTTTAAAAATGAAACGCCTGATTTGTTTCATTTTACAAATATTTTAATTATTATCAAAATTTGTGAAAAAACCACAGCACAGAAACGCTTTCATAGCACATTCATTTATTACTAGAAGATACCCATACAAACGGACGATGTTATTTATGTCTGGCTGACAGTAAAGAGCTAAAAGCCAATGTTGTAGGTTATGGAGTCATAACATATTTCAAGCCCAAACAATAAATAATTGATTTTTTTTTTTATCACATGATATCAGTTGAGCTTTTTCTTACGAAACTTTCTTTAAAATAACGGTTGTTGTAGAAATCAAACATTTGTCCAGATATAAAATAGGAAAAATAAGATGGTAAATTGTTGTTTAGAAAAATGAATAAATAAAACTATTAGCCATTAAATTAAACTTATTATGAAAAAAGTTAGATGTCCTCGGCTGCCCCCTTGCTAAACTCAAATTTGATTTTTCCGACTGAAACTGCTTTAAAGATAGACTAAAATCGGCTAAATCTCCTCCTCCCTTAACGGCTAATGACTAAACATGTTTTACACTCATTTAGAGCCCACTTATCATACGAAATAAACTGCAGACCTCAAAGTGTATCTCAGGTCTTACCCCATTAGTGCAATGGGGAGGTGCTGTAAAAGAACTCTTCAGAATAAGGGTTACCCAGCCACGAATCTACCGAGACCTGAGTTAAAAGCGAATAATGAGTTGCTGACTGTTTAAGAATACGTAAAACTCCCAGTGTAACGGCACACGTTCTTACGTCACATTTGTTTCACATTTACCCAAGACTGTTGTCGGAGAGTATACGTTTCCCTAGCAAATAGAAAATTTGCTTGCCATATTTTTTATTTGTAAGGAATATTCTTTTTAATTCGCATCCAATATCTTATAATCCATCAGTCATGACGGTAATTTGGATTAACGCCACTTACTGGAGTGCCATAACAACGGGAGTCAACTGTTGTAACCGATGTATGAAAAGAAAAATTTGATACCGAACAACGCTGGAATGAATCCTGTGCAGAAATATTAGAATGATGAAAGTCATGAAAATACATTGAAAGCCGTTCGAGTGACAATTAGTCAAAAGGTTTATCAACGGAAGATTAAAAGGTCGTCCTAAAAAAAAAAAAGTGCGTTGAGTGCGCATGCGTGTCCTTCCACTGGAGCATGCGCAATGGTTCACATTGACACTCGCATATTAAGCATGATATATGTACCTTTTTTACAAGAGGAAACACATACACACTCATACATACACACACACTCACACACACATGCGCGCGCACACACACACACACACACACACACACACATATAAATATATATATATCATCATTACCATCATCATCAACGGCCATCATAAGTCCACTACAAGACGAAGACTTTTCTCATCTCTTTCCATGACGATCGCGACGATGCAAACCTTTGCATTGTCTTACAAGCAAACCATTTTATCTCATCCCTCCATCCGTCTGTCTTTTTCTACTGCGTTTACTGTCCCATCAGCGCCAATCGGTTAGTCTTTTGCTTTATCTGTTGTCATCTTTTCTTGCTAAGTGCCCAGTCCATCTCTGCTTTTGTTGCTTAATTATCTGTATGATATTTTTCACTCAAATCCTTGTTAATCTTTTTTTAATCTCTTAGAGTTATTCCTAGTATTGCTCTTTCGCTGGCTCTCGTGCGTTTCCAGGCTCGTTCTCAGCTCGTTTTCTCAATTTCCAGGTTTCACGTCTATAATAGCTGGTTTTTGAATTGATTATATACTTTACGTTTAGGTGCTTTTGATATCTCTATTTATACCAAATGATTTCCAGCTGATCGTAATGAAATGTTAGATTTCGTTTTCATGGTCTTTCTCTGACTTTATTACCAGTCCTTGGTAACCGTGTCCATCAACCTCTTCCAGAGCCTCAGCCTTTATTCTCATGGTCTTTCAGAGGACTTTATTGTTGCGCATCACTTTTGTCTTTGTACTGTTCATTTTATATTTTTCTACTTTGCAATCGGATATGTATGTGTATACGTGTATGTATGAATGATTGTGTATATATTTGAGCGTATGTGTATTAACATCTATATGTCGGTATGCATGTACGTACAAATTTATGTATATATGTATATCATATATATATATATATATATATATATATATATATATATATATATATATATATATGTATGTATGTGTGTGTATCTGTATGTATATACGAGTATATACATATGTAATGAGTGGATTCTTTTATGTATATATACATATGTGCAGGCATGTATTTGTGTATGTACGTAATCTATATCTGTGTTTGTTTATATGTATATATATATATATATATATATATATATATATATGTGTGTGTGTGTGTGTGTGTGTGTATGTATATATACATCTCTCTCTCCATATATGTATATGTGTGTGTATGTATATATATAATGTGTGTGTGTGTGTGAGTGTGTTTGTTCCTGTACATAAAACATATCTATATATTTTTATATTCGTATATATATATGTGTGTGTGTGTGTGTGTGTGGTTCTGTATTCCTGTGCATGTGGGATTGTAAAAAGAAACTTACCATTCTATGGTGGTGCCATGTTCTGTCTGTAATTCTTCCTAATGAGTGTTTTCTAATTCCTTTCTCTTGAAATAATTCCATTCCTCTCAAGTCGAAACTCACTTCTTCTTCTCCTCCTTCTGCCGACCGTTCCATTGGCGCCAATTTCAAAGTCTCTTTCATCTTCAACTTTTCACAAAGTCATGGCTTTTATTTTTGGTTTTTCTTCTCTTTTCGTAAGTCTTTATAACCAATCACTTCAGTGGGCTTCCTTTCTTCATTCTCTTTTGTTTATTTTTAATGATATGTACTTTTTTTTCTTTTTTTTTTCTCTTTCAATCATCACACATCTCTCACTTTGTTTTCCTGTTTGCTCGTCCAGTCTACAGCTCTCTCTCTCTCTCTCTCTCTCTCTCTCTCTCTCTCTCTCTCTCTCTCTCTCTGTCCATCTATCTATCTATCTATCTATCTTGTTCGTTCTTTCTTTCTCTCTTCCTCTTTCTGTTCCTCTCGTCCGTTTTTCTTTCGCTTTTTCTCTCATTCACTCTTTTTCCCTTCCTTTCTCTCTCTCTGGCCCTCCCTCATCGTTTGTCCTTCCTCTCCTTATTTACCACTCACACCTCTTTTCATTCGCCCTCTTTCTCACTTTCTTCCTCATCGATCCTCCTCTCTACATATTTCCTCAATCTCTTTCTCTAGATCAACAATTCCCAACTGCCGGGCCCAAAACAGGTCATAGTTAGCAGCAGCTTTTTGACGTCCGTCGTTGGATATGGATCGTCCCCGAGATTCGTAAGACCTCTCTATCATGAGTGTCGCAGAGCAAATACTTTCTGAACTTGTCTAATTTGTCACATCTTATTTTTGCCGGCCACAGTTTCGTATATGATCTCTGGGAGTCTAAATTGTGAGTCGTGACATTTTTTATGTCATTTGATCTTTCTAAATGTCTTTATGATATACCTGACTCCTATATTATGATGGATATGCAGCTCTCTTGTCGACTGCGCTAAACTGACAAGTCATACTTTTTTTTTTAAATATTTATCAATTATATATATACAATACGAAAGTTGCAGTAATCATCTTCAGTTGGAATAGATGTGCGGGTGGGGTTTGACCCTGCAGCAAACTGGCATGTTTTTCTTCCTTTCTCAATTAACCTCATTTATTTGCCTTTCATTCTTTCCTCTATATTTATTCAGTCTTATTTCAAAATCAATCTTTCTCATTTCATTCCTTGGGCCATGACTTTTCAATTTCGCCAAAAACAGGCACCCTTTTACGGTAATTAGTTATTCGCCGCCCACCACCCACGCTTGGGAACCAAGGAATCACTTTTCGCTTGATTCCAACTGCTGTTATCAACGACTGCAAATATTTTGGCTCTCTCATCAATTTGGACGTCAAAATCTGTTTAGCCTTTCATCAGAGACAATTGAAAATTCACTGTCAATCAGGACGGCGTTAAAAAAAAAAGTACTGCGCTTGGTTTCGTTGGGGTTTTTTGTTTGTATGTTTGTATGTTTGTTTGTTCATCCTTCTGAAGCCGAGAAAAGTCTTTGTTGGAACTTGATTATAAAGAGCTTTCTCTTTATTTAAGATACGGATGTGTGGAATAAGTGATCTCTCTGTGCCTGTGATTGAGAAAGATGTGTTTCTCCTCCCACTCTATCACTTTGTACACCTCTCCATTCATACATGTGTGTCTACGTATGTGTGTGTGTGTGTGTGTGTGTGTACGTGTGTGTGCATATTCAGTGTCTTCCAAAGAGTTTGTAAACCTAACTCCAACATCATGAGAATAAGATTTTTTTTATATGTAAAAATATCACATTCTCTCTCTCTCTCTCTCTCTCTCTCTCTCTCTCTCTCTCTCTCTCTCTCTCTCTCTCTCTCTCTCTCTCTCTCTCTCTCTCTCTCTCTCTCTCTCTCTCTCTCTCTCTCTCTCTCTCTCTCTCTCTCTCTCTCTCTCTCTCTCTCTCTCTCCTCTCTCTCTCTCTCTCTCTCTCTCTCTCTCTCTCTCTCGCAAAAACTTACTAGAAAAGAAAATAATGTATCAACCTAAATTGGAAGTTAGTATTTACTAAGAAAGTATAAGGGTTTTTTAATCTCTGCCTTGATCCTTGAAGACAATGATGCTGCAAGGCTGTTATACAGATCATCGTTGACTTCCTGTGTTCAAATTGACTTCTTCACTTCTTTTAGATGATCTACTTCGATGATTTTAATTGTGCAATCTGTTTCATCGTGTTTTTGCTGATCATTCCAAGAGCCTGGTCTCATGATCCTCAATCCTTTTAGACGTTTTGCAATACGGCACCGAACACTATCTTTTAAATAAAACCTAAGTGTATGCAATCTAAGGTCACTTGATCTCAGTATCTATTCATTTATTCTGAAAAGACCCACAGTCTGCAACAACACGAAGCAGAGAGTGCCATCAAGCAAGCAAATACCACAAGAGCCTAAGAACTCTCCAAACTGGTCTGAGACAAAGTTTTTTTTTAAGCTCAGACCGGGGTAGTTTATGAAAAATATTCATGAAAATCTAGCGGAGCTCCCTTAAATCCATTTTTACAAAATGGAAAGAATTTGGGACCACGACAAACCTTTCAAGAGAGGGCTGCCCGCCAAAACTCTCGGACCGAACAGGGACGGAATTAATCAGGGAGACAACAGAGAAATCAAAGACAACCGTAGTGTCATATAAATATGGTCAGAGTAAATGCAATTTATGATATCACGGGAAAACATCTAAAATAGGGAAAAAAACATCTAGAAACATCTTGATTCTGGGGAATCTCAATGTTATTATCAAACCCGTAAGATTAAGGCCCCCAAAAGGTCAAAAAGCTTCTGTTCCAAAAAGAACATTTTTAAAAGAAGTTTAGTGGAGTACTGATGCCTATTTTCAAATCTGTCGACAGAACGGTATGGCCAGGAGCACTGAAACACACAAGCACATGAACAAACGCACAAATATGACAGAAGGATCGAAGCTTTGATCATCTTTGATGGCTACGGGTCTTCAATAACCTCGGATAATGGTATATCCATCCGTCAGATCACTGGGTCGTACATTCCACAGAGCTGGGCTTTATGGAAAAATGTCCAGGAAATGCCCTTACTTGGAGAAAAAGATGAACACGTTTGTAGTTCGCCTGAAGATATCTAGGAAACTCCCTAAAAATATGGAAGAAGGTATACTTGTTGAAAAATACTAAATTAAACTTGGCAATCAATAGAAACACCATGTCAAAAAGTGTTTCTGTGGGCCCGAATTGGACCAATTACTTCGTTGGAAAAAATAGTGTTAACGTAACTTCATTGGTTTGTCTTTAAGTAAATTCCTGATTCAAGATGATAAATATTATTCAGAAATAAACTAATCAATTAACGTGTAAGTTTTACAATGCAACACTTTTTTTCAGTGGAACACCTCTTTGCCATTTTGTTCACGGGAGTGAGAAGTAATACGCGTTTGTAGCGCGCGGTGAAGACACGGTGGCGTAGTTGCGTTGTTGTGCGTATGTGTGAGGCTGAAGTGAAATGGGCAAATTTAGCACAGAGATAGGTCACGGCGGAAGAATGGTCAAGATTGGATCGGCCAGTGGGTCAGCGAGATGATAACGATCTTAGGGAGATGGAAAGGGAAAGAGGAAGAGTAGCTGGTCGCAAAAGCCAGGGCCAGGGGTATGACCAGCTAGGGGTCCTGGTGCCAATGAGCATTTTGACCATGTGCGTCAAGGGGTTTCATAGGGGTCCGAGGAGGAAGTGACGGTTTGGATATTTAACTAAAAGAAGAGTTTCTTATTTAATTCCCAACTAAAATTGTAGGGGGCGCTACACTGATAAATACAGGGAAATTCTTGAATAAAACTTGTTTCACTCTTCCAAAGATTTGAGACTGGGACGTGAGCTACACCTACCAGCAGGACAATGACCCTAAGCATACATCTAGGGCAGTGGTCCCTAAACTTATTTTGTCGCGGAACCCTTTCAAAATTTTCAAAAAATCGCAAAACCCATACTTATATTTCAGCGACAACCTCCGCTATCTAAATGAAATAAAAATTGTTTTAGAGAGAGAATTTATTCATAAAAAAATATTATAAATGGAATATTAATATAAAAATTACTTGGCCTTTAAAACGCAGAACTTATCATCATAAAAATAGTGAATACTATTTTTTTTATAAACTAAATCTCTATTAGTTTTCATCGAGAGGTACCTCATCACGTGGAACCTCAGATTTATTTTTCAAGGTTAATCCCAAGATTTCGTGGAACCCACTTTTGGAAGCACTGAACTAATGCAACACCCGAGTGATTTGTAGGAAAACGTTTGAATGTATTCGAATGGCCTTATCCAAGCCCCGACCGCAATCCAACAGAGAATCTGTGGTAGGACTTGAAGATTGCTGAACACCGACGGAATCTATCAAACTTGAAAGAACCAGAGTAGTTTTGCCTCGGAGAACGGTCAAAATTCCCAGTGTCTACATGTACCAAGGCAATAAAATAAAAGAGAATAACAAGGGGACGAATACTTTTTTGAGATCCTGTATAAGACAGATTACATACGCGGTATCACGTATTTTATTTGTCCCTTATCCTTTCTCACTGTCGTTGTTCACTTGGAAGTTGCTTACCGAAGATTCGTCACTGTTTGATACCATCGAAATCGGCAGCAGTATTCGATTTAACGCATAATATTGGCTCGATTTGGCTAACGTGGTAACGTGATAACTTATCTGTTATTCAAGTGAATGGGGAGTTTGATGTCTACACATCATCTCGGGAAGAAGACTGACGCAGAGGGTTCCTGAGTGAATGTTACCTGACGTGATCATGAAAACACAGTGATTGCAGCCTTTTGGTTAATGAATAACACTGAGTCAATACAGCATTTCGTTTCAATTGAATTAACACGCACGTACAAATTCAAGTTTCGGCCGATATTCGATTCGGCTTCAATGTTTGTTTTTTTTTTCTTTTTATATCAGACTTTTAGAAATCCAAGGGTGAAAAAGTTGGAAGAGAACAGAATGACCAGGACGAAAAATATCTTATAACAGGCCACGGCAAGAAAATAAGGAAAAGTATTTGCTTTATTACCTATCATATACCAAGGTGGGTGTGGATTGATGTCAGGTGATTCTCTGTGACAATCGATCTTTTTGGTCTATATCAATATTTGTCCTCTGTCTGTCCGGAAACGAATCGACTAACACATGACTGCGAATGATTTTTTTACGCCCAAACGACTTCATGATATTTTCGCCCAGACTGAAAAGATTATATGAATCAAAGGAAGGCACCTCCTCGTGCGCAACTTACCTTAACAAAGGATAAATAGAAAGACTTCACAAATTACAGCTTTGTGGGACGTTTTAGAAGTATTTCTTAACTTGATAATAAAGGGTTGTTACATATCCTTCTTAGGCGCTAGGTCACTATTTGTAATTCTTGTCAATAAATCGGACTGGTCAATGCAACCTTGTCTAGATTAGGTATACACTCTTTCAAATCTCTCTCTACCTCTATCTCTCTCTCTCTGTCTGTCTCTCTCTCTATCTATCTATCTATCTCTCTCTCTCTCTCTCTCTCTCTCTATATATATATATATATATATATATATATATATATATATATATATATATATGCAGCCCAACCAAATTTAGCATGCCTGCTTATTGAGTGAAAGGAGACTTTTCCTAAAATAAAATTAAATTTGTGAAGAAATAAAAATTTTCAAACATTATAGGGGGTTATTATATTTATAACTATAATACAAAATTGGTCCCTTAATTTCTGTTCAATATATATATATATATATATATATATATATATGTGTGTGTGTGTGTGTGTGTGTGTGTGTGTGTGTGTGTGCGTGTGTTTCATCTCTAAATTCTCATTTTGTTTATTCACAGTCTATATCTGGTTTATTAGTTTCTATCAACACTGAAATCATGTTTTTAGGAAATGAATGTATGATCTAACAGAATGATTATAGATTTCGTTGTACTATAGTAAATTTCTTTCTTGACGAGCTAAATAGAATATGGTGCTGCCTCGGAATAACTGCCACAGGCCCTTTGTATTCGATTGCTCATCGAATTATTTGGGTTTTTGCTTTACTGGCAGCTGTTTAGCTCAATAGTAAGAGCAACGCCATGTTGAAGCGGTTTATATATATATATATAGAGAGAGAGAGAGAGACAGACAGACAGACAGAGAAATTGATAGATAGATAGATAGATAGATAGATAGATAGATAGATAGATAGATAGATATACTAGCTGAATAACCCGTCCGTGATCAGGAGAAAATGAGATGGTGTAACAATTTGGACAGGTTTAGAGACATATCAACGCCTTGCTGCCTGCAATAGAGATACTTGGGTAAGGTTTTTGAGTCTCAACTAAATCCCTTCTATGTCACTGGTTATATAACCCCGTGTCTCGACACAATAGTTTGCTGCAACGTTCACCCAAGTGTACCACGTGCATTTTTCAAAGTATGAAGAAATGTATCTTGTCCGTCCCACTGCCCACCACATAGTGGCCAATATCCTAATTCTATCACTGGATTTCGTGATATCTCAGCATTTTTAGCTACAGTTAGAAGGGAAAAGTGTGTGTGAAAGAAAACGAGAGACAGGCAGGAAAGGAGTGAGAGAGGGGCAGTGGTTTCATTGTGAATTTTTCTATGGCAATTTTTGCATGTAAATTGTTTTGAATACCCATTATGATTTTTCCTTAGTTTATTTACGAGCTCTTGACCAAAGCTCACGACATATTTTTTTTTATATCAAGATCAACACGCTTTGAGGTTCATTTACAAAAAGTTTCGGATGTTATAAAACTTTCTTTTTTAAATTTGGTAAAAATAACAGAATATTTGTTTACCAGAATTGTTATATAAGATATTTACTTTATTATTTACCACTGAGTATGTGCTGAATATTCTACATCCTTGATATCCTGCAGAGTTTTTATTGTTTCTTTTGTTGTTTTGTTTTTGTTTTTGTTTTTTTGTTTTTTCAGGATAAAAAAACTCTGTTGGATAATTATTAGATTTACCTACCTTGAAAAATGGGTGATTATCTCCCTTGCATATATTTTAGATTATCGCCCTTTGCTCATGTATTTATTATTACGTCGTGCAATTTTTTTTTTTTTTTTTCTTTTTCTTCATTTCAGTATTAGCTTTTTTCCTATCTTATTGGTTGATCGTGGGCCCACGGAGTTGGCTCTAGATCTTTCTGTCTTTTATCTGCGTTGTGCGTGTATGCACCTGGATCCTTACAGTCACATTTTTGGGACTACAACCTTGAAAATGTAAATGAACGTGTCACTAGGCATCATCAAAAATGCTTTTTTTGCCTTCTCAAAAGAGCACTTTTTGGGGTCTCAACGGTCATTTTACACCAACGGTACCTAAATCTCGTGCTTTTTTTTCCGATAATTTCATATATATATATATATATATATATATATATATACATATATATATATATATATATATATATATATATATATATATATATATATATATATATGTATATATATATATATATATATATATATATATATATATATATATATATATATATATATATGTATATATATATATTTAGACAATTTTAGAATTTTTTTCGATGATTGGTTTTGGTATGCGTGTGGGCTACGGTGATTCATCGATTCATTTCCGCGAGAAATGGATATCATCGAAGCTTTCCATGATAACACAACTGGTCAATACACTCTGTATTAATACCATTTGTTATTTCTTGGTCCACTCGATCTCATTGTAATTGATTTTTATTACAACGTTCTGGGTCGATATGCTCTTCAATAAAACTATTTTTTTATCAAAAGCCTTTCCCCATCTTATTTTTTTCCATTGCAACATTCTGGATCGATTAACTCTTCATTGTTACTATGATCTAAGAGTCAGGTTTACTTTATCTTATTACTGTTGCTTTTTATCGCAACACTTTTGGTCGATACACAATTCATTTTTATTATTATCTTATTGTGTTGAGTTCTTATAGTTATCTGATTTTTTTTTGTTTTCATCACACTGCTCTGGGTTGATACACTCTTCTTCTTCTTCTTCTTCTTCTTCTTCTTCTTCTTCTTCTTCTTCTTCTTCTTCATCATCATCATCATCATTATTATTGTTATTAGAAAACTAGCTTTAATTCAACTTGGTATTTTCTATTGTCTATCCCAACGGTCTGGGTCGATACACACTTCGACCGCTAAAGTAGCGTGAAATCAGAAATAGAAAAAAAAATAGCTGCTCCTGACGTGACTTGATCTCGCCTCCCACATGAGAGGCGCACGAAAGCGTAGATGATAAAATAGATAGTAAGTAGTGTCCTTACGTTGGCTGCAGCTTGGTCTCTGCATATTACCTAAATACTTACTCGGTCCTTCTGTGAAAATGGACCTAGTGGCGACAAGCACCCGAAGTGGCGTCATTTTCGTCACCCTTTGCTATTGTACCAATATCTGAGGGAATGGGTGGATTAATGCCTTTCCCAAGTGCATTGGTGCTAAGTATACAGTGTTGCCAATTTAACGCTTTTGGGGACAACGCAAAAAATTCTAGAACCATTTTCCAGCACTTCTGGCTATTCCCCAGCCCTTTTAATACAAATCTAGCCATTAAAGCTGTTGCAAATGGCTGTGTTTTGGGTGCGTTTTGGCGCTTTTTCGAGGTTGGCAAACTCTAAGTGATTACAAACTGCCCCAGTCATAATTTGAACTCGTCTCGCCGAGTTTATTCACGGAGCCGTTAACCTACGATGCTGATTAAACGGAATCCTAATCTTTTTCTTCCCAATTTTCCACGCCGTCTTCCTTTCAACTACTTTGAAATATTTTTTTAGAAATTTAGTTTCCTTCAGTTTTTGAGTTGGTGTGGATGACTGGATAGATCGTTATATATGTATACGCGAGCAGGTCGCCCCACTAGAGCTAAAAGGCTACAAATTTCGATGTTTACTCCTCATGCCAAAAAAAACGTTTTCTTTTTTTTAATTCCTCCCTAAATAGGTTTCTAAGGGATGGGGGTGCAATTTGCCATGTAGATTTTTGCTTAATTGGTCTGTTGTGTACGGCAGCATTCATGTTTGTTTTTAGAAAAGTCAGACTTTTTCAGTGATGACTACCCAACAAAAGGCGAGAGAATTAACCTCCTTTGATCGCACCTTCTTCATTTTTTAATTGATCACACGCAACATGGCTCGCTGCCAAAAGACATGGGTCACATGACGTTTTTTACTGAGCGACTAACCAGACCGGTTTACTAAGCTTATCAAAAGCCTGACTCAAGGCCACAAGTATATGGTACCTAGTGAGGATCGAACTCACTACTTGGTGGTGATGACCACCGACACTATTTTGTTATCTATAACACCATAGCAAGGATCTTTACTATAATTAATTTTACTAGTTGGACCCGTGGAAATTCCACGTACGTTGACAACTAAAATGATCCATTATCTCATGTCTGTGCTCTTCTCTTACCGTCTGTTGGTATCTTATCATTCTCTCCCTCATCTCTTCTAAACTCTGTTGCCGGTTCAGGATTTTATATAAATGTTATACAAACATGGATTTGTTTCATATGTGAAAATATTCCTACCTCCTCAGTAAACTATTTGATTTTCTTTCCTTACTTTCTTATTTAACTAACTACTAACTACCTCTCTCTCTCTCTCTCTCTCTCTCTCTCTCTCTCTCTCTCTCTCTCTCTCTCTCTCTCTCTCTCAGTGTTTCCCAAAGTGAGTTCCATGGAACCTCAGGGTTCTGCAAGATTGATTATCCTTTGATAAAATTTGATAAATATTCATTTTATAAAAAAAAACGACATTCACCATTTCCAAAATAATAAGGCAAAGTGTTGTTTGTTATTTTCATGTTTCGTTTATCATATGTTTTTCAACATGAATGGAGTTCTCTCTCTAAAACAATTATTTTTCATTTGATGACTTATAAAAATCAGGGTCGCTAGGGTTGTCCGTAAAATATAAGTATGACTTCTCCAAGTTTTAGAAAATCATATTGGGGTTCCGGGATAAAATAAGATTGGGAACCACTGCACAAGAGTTTCACGACACACAGACTGGAAAGCTCAGCAATATACTCTCATTTAACATTCAAGTATGAGGAAGCAGTGTCTGTTAATACGAAAAGTCCGTTGAATCCGAATTTGATACGGGGGGGGGTATTTTTTACTAAAAAAAAGCTTTAATCCAATATACAATACTGTACGGTATAAATCATTTCTCAAAAATAAAAAAAAGATTTATTTCAGGCATAATAAGAATTATAGGTTATTATGAAATGATAACAAATGGTAATTTCCAATATTTTGTCACTACTAATGCACAGAAATTATGTAGAATTTCATGAAAATGGTCCGTTAAATCGAAATACGCGACACTGGGGTCAATTAAATCGATTATTATTACCTGATAACGTATAGCGGTGCACGGTGAGACGAACAAAGGGAGGTAATTTCTCCAGGAGTAAGCTCCCCTGTACTGTTCATATTTTAATACGTTGAGAGTAGTTGGGAGTTATTCTGTGGCGTTGCAGTCATTAGGATGGAAAATGAAATTGGCATACCTGGTTCAAATTTCGAATGCAACTGATAATTTCACATAGCACTAATGCCTTTAGCAAAGGCATGAAATCACTCTATATGAATCCTTTATATGTGCAAAAAGTAGGTGGAAGGTAGTTCACTGGTAAACAGCACATGAAATTCCGTCTGCAACTGCTTCACTTAGCACTAATGCCCTTGCGAAAGGCATGAACCTGCCTCTCCCTGCATCCCATTTAATCAGCAAACTGTTTGATCTGCGGTTGCTATTGTTTGTTTTCATTTAGCATTAATGCCCTCGGGAAAAGTAAGAATCCACATTTCTGTATCCTGGCCTAATGCCAGTTATCCAAGTTTCGTATGGTACAAGGCCCCAATGTAGGGCACATAAAAAGGGTCGAAGACACTCAGTAATTCTCTAAGTGATTAGCTTGTTAACCACTCCATCATTTCAAGGTGCACAACTGTTTTTGGATGACTTTAGATGGATCACCTCACTACAGTAGTAATGGTCTGGGAAACTGACTTGCAAACCATTGCTCCACGGCGAGGAACCAGAATTTGGTGTTTTCGGAGTGAACTTGAAAATAAATCGATTTAGCAAAATATCTATCCAGTCCTCATGTAATATATTCCCTACAGCACATCAATGTTTTTTAATTACTACTACCCACAACAGAACGGTTTGATCACTGTTGCTAGTTTAAATAATTCATGTCTTCTGACATTTATATGTATGTATGTATCCGAATCTCACCCATCTGTAACCGTTCATGGAAAAAATATGAAATTTTGCAAACACACACAAACACACACACACACACACATACAATTAGATGGTATTGTTTTTGTTTTTAGTTGTTTTTCAAAAAAAAATCCCTCACCACGAATAGGTTTTTATTGTGGGTCCAATTTACAATCTAAGTTCATGTTAAATTGGGCCCTTAGTTTATGTCCATTTTAGGTGGGATTGAGAATGTAGGTGTTATTTCTACTGGGAAAACACTCAAATTGGAGTAACAAAAAAAACATCTAAAAAAATCTAGATTCTGAATAATCTGGATGTTACTATTAAACGATCCAAGAAAGCTTCTTTTTTATTATTTAATGAAAATCAAACATTTTTAGTATGGAGTGGAGTACTGATGCCAATTTCCAAATCTGGAAACAAAATGGTGTGATCGGGAGCGCTGGAACATACAAACCAACAAACAAATATATTAAAGGATAGAATCCTTCGCCATCTTTGGTGGCTACGGTTATTCAATTAGGCTTTTCTGGGTATGGATTTTCAATCAATTTAGAATATGATTTTATTTACCTTTTTGTTCTTCAATTTTCTTTTTATATGGATATTGATTTGATACATAAGAATCATTTGAATCTCGATATAATCTATTTTGACCCTGAAATGTTCACTGACATTTAGAGATGCCTTTAGACCTACAATACCCCATGTCTCGTACTTCAGTTATTAAAAAAATTAATTGATATTTTCTGGCAGAAAATAATTATAAAAAAATCCCACACTGACCACTGTTCAGTCGTATATTATTTTTGTCAGTGTTTCAGTTCAATTTTATTTAGCACAAATTCACCGGATCTGTCATTATTCAATTGATAATTCTACATAATTTTCTAACTTAAGTACATAAAAAAGGAAATTTTTCCTTTCAATTTCAGGCGCTTTGAACATCCGGAAGTTTATTAGTTTTCAGAACAGAGAGCGTTTTTAAAGTTTTACGAGATGGGGCTTATTAACAATGTAAGTATGATGCTAAACAGGGAACATGTTTTCCATCATTTTTACGGAAGTACAAACAGAAGTACAGCTTATATGAATTATCTTCACTTCGATCTGATTTTTATTTTGCATTAATTCTCTTATTTCTTCTATCATCTTTCAAACTTCTTACGGCTTGCAACATTTTTAGTACAGGGTCGTGTTAGCCGTACTTAAAAAAGTGAGTGTCAATTTATCACTATAATTACATTGTAAATATAATCCCACTGGTGAAACCACAAAAATATTTTCACTATCAATGCAGTGTGGTCCCTACTGGGATGCACCTTCAGCAGCCCTTAGTTAAAGATCGAAGTGCAGTATCTGCTCTTCTAATGACAACGAAGCATGACCTTCACGCTTTGAATTTTAAGCATAACAGAGATTATACGTGGCACAAAATAGGGAAGACGGTCCCGATTATAAATTTTCACCATCTTGCTCAATCGCTGCTTGAAACAGCGAACAAATAAGAAGAAATAAGTGGATTTAGGTAAAACAATTTAAAAATGATGATTGAAATTCATTGAGAACTTTTGGATGTATTGCACAGAGTGGATATTTAGCTTTGATTCAAGTATTCAATTAATTCTTTCGTAGACCATTGCCCCCGCTCAACTTCTACAAAATTTCATTGAAATTCATTTTGAACGATTGGAGATGGATAGGAAAATGGGAAAACACGGGTGAATATCTTTTCTTTTTTTTTTTAATAATAGCGAACTGAATTCAAAGAATTGAACAATTTCTTGCTGCGACCAGGGTTTGAACCCTGTCATCACATCGGAATCCTAACCTGTTGAGTAGACGGTCACAGCTAACAGTCACAGTGAAATCATCATCATCAGTCCGTCCGTCATCGGACCTTATCCTTCCACAGAATTCGCCATACCTCTCTACGGTGGGCGTCGCGGAGCTTATACTTTCTGAATTTGTCTAGTGCGTTTTGTATTCTGCCGGCCTTATGATCTCTGGGGATTCATGTTGTGAGCCGTGATGTCCATTGGTTGTCTGCGACTCTTGCAACATGACCAGCCCATTGCCATTTGAGTTTTCCAATGGACCTGTGATATTTCGGACTCCTGTTTTCTCCCTGATATTTTGTGCTGTTTTGTGATCTCTCCATCTGAGGCCCAGCATAATTCTTTTATGTCCACGTTGCATACTTTTCAATTTGATTAAGTTCCATGTTTTGGCTCCATAGGTGACTATAGGGAGGATGCATTGGTTGTATACCCTTCTTCTAGGGACACACGGGATCTTCTTGTTTTTGAAGGTTGTGCTTGCTCTACCGAAAGCTTGCCATCCTAGGGTAATCTTTCTCTTGATTTCTTTTTATTCTGAGGATTCCATAGAGATTCGTTGTCCTAGGCAGATGCAATGAACTTTCTGTAGTTCTGTGGCTTCGATTTTGCTCACTCACAGTGAAATACGTTTTCTTTATTTCGTTTGTAAAGATAAGAAAATTTGAAATTCAGGTAGAACTTTTGAAGAATTTGTGTTGTGTGGATATATAGCTACGATTTAGGGGAGGTAAGTATTGCTGTATCTGCACCAAAATCAAATCACTTCTTCCGTAGATTATTGCACAACCTTCCAAAGAGTTCCATAGAAATTAATTGAAGAACTTCTGAGGATAAACGGAAAGACCCGGGTGAATTGATATAGCAGGTCCAATTTCGTTGGCGATGATTTTAAAAATCTTTATGTTCCAGAGTTATTATACCTCTCTATGGTGGGCGTCGCGGAGCTTATACATTCTGAACCTGTCTAGTGCGTCTTGTATTCTGCCGGCCTCGGTTGCGCATGTAATCTCTGGGGATTCATGTTGTGAATCGTGACGTCCATATTTTGGGCTGTCGTAGCTCAATTCCTTTGCATTGAAACGATTACGCGCAAATTATCATTCTTTCAACTTATTCATTGATGTTCAGTTGTTCCGAAAATATTTATCCGTCCCTGAGATAGATTAAAAATGAGGTAACCCTTGCTTATACGTTTCTATACTAAAGTTGTTTGTATGCTGTGCCTAGCTATCATGTTTTACAGCCGTATAAACAAGGATTTCCAAAAATGAGACGCTTCAGGAATACTACTTGCATTCTCAAAATAATCAAAACTTGACACATACCTAATAAATCTTGAAATCTGAAATCTGATAACCAATTCGGCTATCGATTGTGGAAATCCCATTGTGAACCACCGTAGCCACCAAAGGTGGCGAAGGGTTCTATCCCTTTTTATATGTGCATTTGTATGTGTTCCAGTGCTCTTGGTCACACCGTTTTGTCTACAGACTTAAAAATTGGCATTAGTATTAGACCCCTTCCAAAAATGTTGTTTTTGATTATTGGAAAAAAAGCTTTTTCGGCCTTTTGGGAGCCTTGTTTTGACAGGTTTATTATTTTTGTTTTGTTTTTTCTTTTCGTACTATTCTAAGTGTTTTCTTGTGGGAAATACCAGTGATGTCATAAACAGAATTTATTCTAACCATATTTATTCTTCGATAGAATTTGTTTAAACGACTTCAAATTTTGAAGCTACGGTTGTTCCATTTCTATTTTCATTAGTTTGCGAGTTATTTAACTACCGAACCTTGTGAGTACGCCCCACAAAGGGGACACTGGATATATTGGGGGTGGAATTTGGAATTTGCGCTTTAACAGCGGAATGTGTTTCGTGGCTCAAAAACTGAATTGTGTTAAGGCATAACCCATTAATTCTTATACAATACTAACAATTCTTAATTATACAAATGTATCAATTACTGATTTGACTAAAGATTCCTTAGCAAGAAACGATTAGATCTTTATAGTGACGGAGATTTAATCAAAACGGGAATGTCGAAGATGTGGCTGAAAGCCTGGTGTTTAATTATACATACCAGCTGAAAATACTCGACCTTCTCTCAGTTATCTCCAGATATACGGAGCCTACACTCGTAAGATATGGAGTTTACGGTCGCAAAACCTGGATTTAGAAATGATTCAATGTTTTACCACTGTAAGCTCAAGATAGCTAGTGATTTAAATGAAGCTTTTTTTTTTTTAGAAAACGTATCAATTGAAATTCGGTTCAACTTATTTGTGCGTCTGCTGAATCTTCAGTGACGGAGATCCTAAAATTTGAATCGCAAATAAGTAATTTGATTTGATCTATCGATGGGGAAATCGAAGTTAAAATCAATACAGTTGCTTTTGCTCAAGGTTTTATACATTACAGTTTTCTCAGAAGGAAACTTTTTTTCATTCACCTTGTATGTAATATCTGGACCCGAAAGAAAATTGAAGTCATATCGAGATAAATGAAGCGAATGTAAAAAAGATTGAATGATAATTCCAACATGTTAAGTTTTAGTGATTTGAACTCAAAATCTTACGATACGATAATTATAGCCGTTTTCAGGTTCCAACTTGTGAATTCGAAATGTTTCTTTTTTTTAAGGTCTTAAAATACGTTTTTATGCTTTAAAAATCACGGAATATGTTTGAAATTATCGCTTACAACAATCTATAGTGAAATATCTGAAGCCAACAACTGTTGTTTTGTGGTAAAACGCAGTTGTCAGGGAAATACCCCGTAAAGTTAATTTATGTCTATGTAAGATGCGAGATCATGTGAGATTTGGTTCTTTTTGTCTCATGATATACGAAGTAAAGTTGGGTTTTTTATAAGCTTCATCAATTTTCCATTGTGTGAAGCAGAAGCAAAATGGATACAAACAATTGCTGAAAGGGGAAACCCCGGACTGTGTCACGAATCTTGAGATCGACATCTTCTCAGAAGTTCTTTTCAGAAAATGGCGTCAGTAACACATGGAACACTGAGTGGGACAAGGAACATTTGTTTCCAACTCACAGCTGATGGGTCAGTGTGAGCCAAGTAGTTTTAAAGCACTTTCTTTAACAATTTCAAATTTCACAAATAGTCGTCGTAAAGTGGCCGGATGTCCATGATATCCGGTTCAGCTGAACCCAAACAGTTTAAATTTGATATTCAAAGTACACGACTATAAAAATTGAATTCCATTATTTCTTGTCGTGTAGCAGTTTGAAAAGCTTTGTCAAGGGCCACTTGCATCAGTTCCTGAGGATTTAAAATTTCTTTGCATCCTAGTTTTGAATTCGTGGCTGTATTTGTGTGAAATTATTTTTAATTTAGGATGGTCGATTTTCGGTTAAACCATTTCTTTGAACCCTTGACTCTACCCAGAGCCAAAAACAGTTCCTATAGGCCCCGAATAGACTCTATGTAAGTGCAAAATTCACATGTGGTTTCCCCTCTCGTAAAAAAAAAATATTACAGGGTCTGCGTTCGTTCTCACCACGATAATAATGATCTGATTTTGTTGTTATTGTAGTAGTAGTAGTAGTAGTAGTAGTAGTAGTAGTAGTAGTAGTAGTATGATGATGATGATGATGATGATGATGATGATGATGATGATGATGACGACGACGACGACGACGACGACGACGACGACGACGACGACGACGACGACGACGACGACGACGACGACAAAAAAAAAAAAAAGATTTCAATTCCTACCATGCAATCCAATGTAGGTTTCCAGTGGTTGGTTTTGACATACAATGTGAGTTTATGACGATTTCGACCTTAAGTTTCCGCCCAGGGGAAGATTTTCAAGTAAAATATATACGACACCAAAGGTCAACTGGTGAAAATTTTAAAAAATATAATTTTAGTATTGGAAAAGATTTTGTTGATATGTTTTTCTCAGGAGTTCCGCACGCATATTACAATGGGTGAGCAAGGGTCACTTGTACTTTATATTTGTGGATTCATTTATTTCTAGAAAAACCGTTTGTAGCGATAATAGTCCCGTGGTTAGAGTCACGGAAAATGGAACCTTGAACTTTGGCGTTTTATGGATTTTAATTCTATAAGACCATCAAACCTTCCGAAAATTTGTCAGTTGTGAGACTTACTATTTAGAATGATGTTAAACTCTAAATCTGCCTGTTTAGAGGGGGAAATATTTTCGAAGTTCTTAGGGGGGAGCGCTATTTATTTACAATATTACAAACCAGAGATTACGTGAACATTTGTTTGTCTGTTTGTTATAAGTCTTATAGCTGCTCAAACGAATGCAGCCTTGGGGCAGAAAAATTGTCGATAAAATAACTTGACTCAAAGGTTAACATCAGAGGATATTTTGTGCCAACTTACGAGGTCCCAACAGGTCAATTTAGGACCAATCCTGCGATTCCCAGCTAAACCACAAAAATAATATAATATAACTATTCATTTCTAAGAGAAAATCTGTGTAACTCCGATGGTTGAACGGTTAGAGACACAGCAAAAGGAATCGGTGGGCAAGATTCAAAATCCAACGGAGAAAATAAAATCTTTTTGTCAACATTGAGTAAAAAAATTCATAGCTTAGGGGTGGTTATATTTACAATAAAGCCAGCGAACGTTTATTCGCGAGTTTGTTTGTTTGTTGGCGTGTTCAAGTCTTATAGCCGCCCAAACGACTGGGGGCTAAAAAATTGTTCACGTGGATTTCTTCGCCCCAAGATTAACGTCCTAACAGTTCAAAGCAAGGGCGAAGGAAATGGCAGATCGAACTCAAACTCTGACGGAGAAAACTGAAATAATGTATTGAACAACAGTAGCCACCAAAGGTGGTGAAGAGTTCTATCTCTTCTTATATGTACGTGTCATAGTGTATTCGTGTGTTCCGGTGCTCCTGACCGTATCGTTTTGTCCACAGACTTGAAAATTGGCATCAGTACTTTACTCGACCCCTTCTAAAAAACGTTTTGTGGGAGGGGAGGGGGTTACCTTTTGGGGGCCTGTTAGGTTTATTAATAACAGCTAGATTCTGAAGATTCAGATTTTCAAGATGTTTTTCATTCTATTTTAAATTATTTTCCGGGGGAAAACGCCAGAGATGTCACAAATAGAATTTATTCTGACCGTGTTTATTCCTCGAGGAAATTTATTTTTACATGACTCCAAATTAGTCCCATTATCGACTGTGATGGTGAGTACAGCCCGATCTCTATATCACCAGAAATGTTCCTTACGGATAAGCGTAAGACTCTTCCTGACTTGGTTGTCTTGAGAAAAGCAGTTTCTTAATTCCAGGACGCATGCGAAATTCAAAACTTTGCGTTGGTCAGATCGAAAATCTTCAAATGCACGAATACTTGAACACACGAAGATGGAAAGATAGCGTCTTGTGAAAAAAATCTTTCCAAACATCATGAAATGGTAAACTCTAATCCTTTAAGGTCTTTCGTGTTGGACATGGGCCTTCCCCCAATAAGGAGGGGGTGATTTGCTTTACCTTGTCACGCTGGTCCATGACATGCTAACAGAGGAGGAGAAATGTATACATACCTTTCCCCAGGCACAGTGAATGCAAATCTAAGCCTGGGTTTGAACTTGGAGAATGAAATCAGCGAGCCGAGGTCAAACTCCGTCTGAGATAATTTGCGGTCACCTCGCACGAATGCCCCTGGGAAAGACATGCATCAATCACTTCTCCTTTGCTAACTCCTCTTAAGCTTGCTGGAGGAAGTGGTATGTCCAAAAATGGACCTTAAAGGATAACGAACAAAAACCATTAGTTCAACAACCACTCTTATGACCATAATATTACAAGTTCTGGTAGTAGTAGCAAGGGAAGGGCGAGAAAGAGGGTGTTGAGGCTGATTCACATGAAAGTCTGGACCAAGATTCATATCAAATGAACATAATTCGACTGAGGAAATCGATATTTAACATTGACCGATCGACAGAAAAGATGTGTGGACGCATCTAAGGAAAAAAAAGCTTTCCGGACTTACTCTCAACAGACATCATGAAATGTTAAACTCAAGTCTATTCGTTTCAGTCGCGATTGAAGTAGACCATTACATCTCCCGAGGACAACAAACCTCCATTTGATCCTCAAAAGAAGAAATCAAGCGAAAAATCATCATAGGCTGGCATGTTTTCGGTAGACTCAATCAAGAAGTAACCATTAGTTCTAAAAAGAAAGGTGTATAATCAATGCATCATCTCGATCGTCACCTATGGAGCTGGAACATAGAATGTATATGTATCAAAATTAGGAGATTAACAAGAAATCAATTGTGAATTACAAAGTAAACAAGAATATAAGTCAAAAGATAGAAAATGTACGAAATATTCAATGGACCCCCTCCGGCATTTATCGACCCCCTTTCGACCCTTTCGAATAGTCCCATCTGCGAGGGCGAGACGAACTGGACAAATTCAGGAAATACTGGCTCTGTAACGCCCATGATAGAGAGATCCGGCGAATTCTGAGGAATATCCAAGTCCAACAACAGACTTCAAGAGACTTAAGGACTTCATTCCTAAAATTATGACTACCATCTTGGCTTTTCGCGCTAAATTTAGCAGGTTCCTTGTTTTAGCAGCGCGAAATTCAACATCTAGCGCTATTTTTTAGCAACTTTGGCTATATCTTAGCGTAATTAAACAAATGTTGCCGTTTTTAGCTATTGAAAACGGCCATGAAATGCTAACAGTGTTTTCTGACTTTTTGTCGAGGTCCATTTTGCACGCAGAAACTTTTGTTGTAGTTGGTAACACAGTAGCTGTGTACTCTTTATGAAAAAAAATGTGTAAGACTCACCGAATGAAATATTAACTTCTAATCACCAACTGAACCTGATTACGCATCTCAGAATGTACACAATTAGCTTCTGATTGAAAAGGAAACGTTATTAATTAAGAGTTTTCCGCCCTTTTCGCTCATGCAGGGAATCGAACCTGGGGCTATCTGCGTGGAAAGCAGATGTGCAAACCATTACACTATCCGAGATGAGTGCACTATCTAGCCTAATAAACCGTATAAACCAATCAGTCCATTATCAGTACAAGTGTGCGTATAAACAATAGCATCAAATATTGTACCGAGTAATCGGGAGGAAATGAAGGATCAATTCATATGGTTAGATTTTATCTTTCGCCAGCCGTAAGACTCTCGTAGTTTAGGAGGTAGAGCGGCAGCCATGATAAGACAGGTGTCCCAAGGCGAAAGGGATGGACAGTCTTTATTTTTAGATCTGCACTGATTAATGAGGGCTGACGAATGATAACTTGAATAATAGCAATAAAAAAAAAACAGGCCTTGCTAAGTCACTCAAAAGAATAAGAGACCAGAGTCTTTTGGCAAAATGCCGTTCTCATGGTGATCAATTAAAACATTGGAAAAAGGAGCAATCAATAAATTAGTTATTTCTCTAACCTTTTTTGGGGAAGTGATCACCAAAAAATCTATATTTTTAAAAAAAAAATCGGCAGCCATAAACTGATCAGTTCAAAATAAACCTTCATTGTATTTTGAAGACCTGCCGCTTGTATAAAACCTACTTTAGGGTGGAATTTTTTTTTTTTTCAAAAAATTGCTAAACATAATAAGACCTGAATGTTTACATTTTCAGCCCTCTAGCTACATTAGTGTGGCCTGTATGCATGATACATATATAGCCAGTCAGCCAGACTAGCTGAAAATGGTGGGAGAAACCTATGATGACAGTTTTAGTTGACAGTCTCTAACAACCAAAAGTTTACAACGCTTCAATTGATAGATATATACATTTTTTGTCTGTTTGTTGGTTCCTCCTCGGTGGTCACGCTAAAGCAAATACTTTTGATCTTCAGTTTTGTTTGTGTGTGTGTCACGCGATATATTGATCACATTTTTAAAATGAAAAATGAATTTAACATTTTATTCTAATTTTTATCACATTTTAACAATCAAATCATTCTCTACTTTGATTATTTTTTCCAACTATTTGTTAATTTAATTTGGATATTAATTTCATAGAAAAATGAAATGCACCAGCAATTTTAGATGAACGGGCATTTTTTAGATTAGTTTCCCGTCACTGACTCACTGACAGTATTTGTATAATGAGCCTGATTTATAAATTGCTTTATATCATATAGAAACCTATTTAAAATGATCTCCCATCGGTACACGGTAAAGATATCAAACAATTTAAACAACGTAAATAGAATAAACAATCAAAGACATGTTAAACATGTGCTAAACTTTGGGTTGAAAGCAGTTATTTGGCCTTCGCATTACCGATGGGCTGTTCAGCAAAATGTATCGAGAGAAAACACGACCATAGACCCAATTATATAAATACTGTAAAAAGTTAAACCGATTTTACGACAGACACAATAGCATAAATACTGTAAAAGATTGAACCAATTTTACCATATACACAGTTACATAAATAGGTGTTTTTTTTTATTTATTATAGTGTGAGAATTCTGTGACCAACTTATATCTAGTCTGGAAACTCATTAAAATCACATATCCGTAAACAACATTTTACATTACCACATATTTACATCTTGTAAGATGTGTCTAAACATCTCTGTAAGACACTTTTTGGTCGGTCAGTCGGTCCGTCAGTCGGTCTGTCAGCCGGTCCCTGTTATGTTAAACAACAGAAATAGTAAAGAAGGAAGAGGCGTGATGTCATTAAAAGGTGTGGTGTCATTAAAAAGTGTAATATCTGTTCCGAGCAGCTACAAAATAGAATAACCAAGGTCCGCCTAGAATCCAAAAATGTTTTTTAAAAAAACGTCAAAAACGTCAAAAATAGCCATTTATGATATTTATTGAAAATAATACTTGAAGAATATTGCCATATCGCAATATTTTACAAGTATGTGAATCACTTAAATCCAAGAAAGTCGACTTGCTTCTCTTCTTCCCTTCCTCCTCCAGCTTTTGATAACATGGACGGTGAACACATCGTTGAACTTATCATTCTTGTTTTTCTTATCGATGTTTGAACGAAACGGCGTTCATCGAGGACTTCCTGCACAGTCTGAGTTCGTTTTGGGTTCGACATTGGTCATCATCATCATCCTCATCATTCTCATTAGCCGCTTAACGTCCATCGTTGAAAAGAGACCTACGCCAAGATTCGCTAGACGTCTCTATCATGGGCGTCAAAGAGCCAATACCTTCTGAACTTGTCTAGTTCTTCACGCCATCTCATAATTTGCCGGTCATATTTTCACTTATGATCTCTGGGGATCCATGTTGTGAATCGTTATGTCCAATGTTTGTCTGACAGAATTGCAACCTGACTAGCCCATTGCCATTTGAATTTTTTCATGGCTCCTATGATATCGCAAACTCTCGTGTGTTTTTTTCTCATATTAACTGTGCTGTCTTGTGATCTCTCATGTGCACGTCACAAGGTTCTCAGTTTGAGGGTCAATCTATGGTTAGGATCCATGTTTCAGCTCCAGAAGTGACTACTGAGCGGACATATTAGTTGTATACCCTTCTCTTTAAGAGTAATGGGTTCTTGAAGGTCGAGCTTGTTCAACAGTGATTCTTCTCTCTCTTTTAAATGCACGATCTCCTTAAGCTCTTGAAACCAGCTGGTGGAATTCCCCGTGAGAAACGAATTTGCCCCATGAAATGGGTCAAAAACAGGTCTGGTTAGTCACTCAATAGAAATCGCCATTGGACCATCGTCTTTTGGCAACATGCCGTGTTAGGGGTAATCAATTGAAACATTGGAAGAAGGGATGATCAATCTTGCTTTCTGTTGGCCTGAGATCACTAAGCTGCACTAATTGGGGATCAAATTAGCATAAACACTGCAAATTTAAATACTTCCCCATCTACTAAGACTCTATTTTGAGGGATTTTCAAAAATTGGTATGGTCTGTACGCTTGATACATGCATACACGGCCAGCCAGCCAGCCTAACTTGATAACTGAAGAAACTTATTTGGACAGTTTTAGTGACAGTATTGTTTGACAGTTTTTAATATATATTCCGGTCGTGATTAGATTACACGATTCTTGACACTCTTTTATTTTTTGGTGCCGAAACACCAGATGTTGATAGTCGTAAGGGATTGAATTCTATCTTCTCAGGGAGTCATTGACACTCTCCTCCTAACCAGCTCATCCGAAATGACCATCTGCAACAAATAAACCCTTCGTGATTCCCCATCATACATTGCCCCTTTTCTTTGGGGGCTTTACACGCTTTTAGGAACTAAGAACCAAGGCTGTCACCATAAAACTGTCAACATAGATTTCTTGAGTTTTAAGTTGGTCTGGCTGGCTATGTCTCGCATGTTCAGGTCACGCAAATGGAACTGAACATTTTTAACATTTACCCCTCGTTATGCCTAGAAAAACGGTGTGTGTTTTTTAATTCCACCCCAAAAATAGATTTTTAGAGTGAGGTCAAATAACAATGCAAGTTTATGCTAAACTGGTGCTTTTATTAGTATCCTGCTGCACACACACTTGTCTTTTGAAAATTAAGACTGTTTTAGCGATCATTGCCCAGCAAAAGGTGATAGGGGTAACTTATTTATGAATTACTTCTTTTTCCATTTTTTAATTGATCACCAAAACCTGACCTGCTGCCAAAAGACTTTGGTCAGGTGACGGTTTTTTAAGGGGTTTCTAACCAGACACGCGTCCTAGGATTTTTTTCTCGTTGTCTTTTCAATTTGAACGTGTCAATAATTTGTAGGTGTATATTCTCTCCGTCAATCAAGAACGGATATCATGACTTGGTTGAAAGCGATCAGCAGATATGAAACTCTCAAATATTATCCGTCATGTTACAGCATTTTAATATCGAGAATATACGTATAGATTTTGGATAGTATCAATCTTGGTCTGTCTGTTTGGGTGTGTCCGGGGGCTCGTAGTCATTTTCCCTTGTGCACACCGCTAAGCACCATCTAAAAACGTTTTCTTCTTGATTTGTCTTTTCAAAAGAATGCTCTTGGGGGGTCTCTATAATCATTTACGATCAACAATGCCAAAATCTTGTGCATATATTTTATAGTTTTTGTTATTCATTTTTAGATAATGGATCCATTTTTTTTTTTTTTTTTTTTAGATATATCTTTAATGATTTGTTCTGGTACACCCACGGTCTACGGTGATTCATTCATGCAGTCTTGTCTTTCCTGATCATTGCCCAGCAAGAGATTAGTGGAGAAACTTATTCATGAATTACCACTTTTTCCATTTTTAATTGATCACCCCAACCTGACTTGCTGCCAAAAGATGTTGATCGAATGACGGTTTCTATGGAGTGACTAATCAGACCAGCGTTCCATTAGGAAACTTAAATAGCAATGAGTTGGCCATGTTTTAAGAATGGAAGACAACCGATGGACATCACGACTCACAACATGAATCCTCAACGATCAAATGTGGAACTGAAGATGGTAGAATATAAGATGGCGACACGAACGAGACAGTTTCAGGAAATATTGGCTCTGCGAGAGGGATGTGGCAAGTCCTAGAGAAGGTCTATATCCAACAACGGACGATAAAAGACTGATGATCATTAGGGTCATTCTATCACTAAATGCTGATAAAAGACAATCTTCCTCTTTAGGTCCCGGGACATCTTACGCCAAGATGCATTAACGATGAAGGGCTCAGTTTATTGCCTAATGAAAAAATAAAGGGCCAATCCTCAATGCTATACTTACAGAAACATTAAAAAGTGTCTAAAATCTGTTTTTTTTTTGAGTAATTGATGGATATATCGGTGGCTATTTAAACCATTGAAGTTGATACTAGAACTCTGGATTTCTTATGATATATATGGATATCATATCCACCTGGTCAACGGTAAATGTAAAGTTATTTGCACATTCAATCTTTTGACTATTAAACTCGGCATCACAGTCATTAATTGAGCAACCGTAGCATTCAAATTTGAGGTCATGTAATGAAAATTCTGTCAAAGAATAAATATGATCAGAATAACTTCTACTGATGACATCACTGGTGTTTTCCACTGGGAATATGTTTGGGTAAATCTAGATGTTATTAAAACATCCGTCAAAATAAGACCCCAAAAGGTCAAAACGCTTCTTTTTTAAAAGTGACATTTTCAGACGGAGTGCAATGGAGTACTGATGCCAATTTTCAAGACTGTAGACAAAACAGCATAGCCAAGAGCGTTGGACCAACCAACCAAACAAAAAAACCAACCAAATGAACTGACACAAACAAACACGTGAACAAACACACAAACAAACACATATATATAAAAGCATAGACCCCCCGCCATCTTTGATGGCTAAGGTTGTTCAGTTAAACGAGAATGGGATTATAATGATGTATCACTGAAAGGAAAACAGCAGACCAGAGGAACCACTGGTAGTGAAACTGTGTATAAGGGGTAACCTCTGGAAGGGAAACTGCGGATAAGGGGTAACCTCTGGAAGGGGAACCACGAATAAGGGGTAACCTCTGGAAGGGGAACTGCAGATAAGGGGTAACCTCTTAAAGTGAAACTGCGGATAAGCGGTAAGCTCTGGAAGGGAAACCACGGATAAGGGGTAACCTCTGGAAGGGAAACTGCAGATAGGGGTTACCTCTGGAAGAGAAACTGCATATAAGGGGTAACCTCTGGAAGGGAAACTGCATATAAGGGGTAACCTCTGGAAGGGAAACTGCAGATAAGGGGTAACCTCTGGAAGGGGAACCACGGATAAGGGGTAACCTCTGGAAGGGAAACTGCAGGTAGGGGTTACCTCTGGAAGAGAAACTGCATATAAGGGGTAACCTCTGGAAGGGAAACTGCGGATAGGGGTTACCTCTGGAAGGGAAACTGCGGATAAGGGGTAACCTCTGGAAGGGGAACTGCAGATAAGGGGTAACCTCTTAAAGTGAAACTGTGGATAAGCGGTAAGCTCTGGAAGGGAAACCACGGATAAGGGGTAACCTCTGGAAGAGAAACCGCGTATAAGGGGTAACCTCTGGAAGGGAAACTGCGGATAGGGGTTACCACTGTAAGAGAAGGTGTGGATAAGCGATAACCTATGAAAGAGAAACCAGCGACAAGGAGAACTACAGAAGGGGACACCCCAGATTAGGGCGAACGCAGGAAGAGAAACTATAAATCATTTAAGCTATTTCTATAAGAAAAACGATTTCAATCTATAACCCCTTGCTTATGATGACGTTATTTCATATCAAAGACGAGTATTGATAAAATAAATATTTGTTCTTGGTGACAAAAAAGAACATAGCATTGGAAAGATACTGCAGATGTATTTTTTTGTCACAAGAATTGATTTAAAAAGGAATGAATTTCGTCAGTTAAGAGGGGACGATTGATTAAAAAAACAAACAAACAAACGACGTCAATTAATTGTGGACAGACAAAGTAAGTTATAGAGATGTTGGACACATCGAAAAGACAGTGACGTGAAGGCAACCTGATAGATAACTTTGTCCCGGTGAAAATCTAGATTGCAATATATTTGAGGATTTCTTTTAACGTCGTTACTCATAAAGTATTTTTTTTTTTTTACATTATGGAGAATTATGCTAGAGGTGAAAGAATGAATAATATAATTGTAATTTTTATTGATACAATTTAAGTAGAGATAAAATTCTTTATTACTGGAGGTTCCAATCCTTCAACCGCAATGATCTTCCGAAGAAGTTGGACTGATTTTCAAGTACGGATTGAAATTGGAACACAATGATAACGTAAACAAAGCATTTGGAGTGAATACTACATTGAAGTGGGCCAAAATCTGTTCCTAATGATGGAGAGTTATCGACTGTAATGACCAACGACCCACGAAAAACGGTTCGAGCACTTTCAGCAGTCTTGGGGAGTTTAATAGCGATCAAATCACATCATACCAAAGCAATATGAAATGTAAAGAGTTAGTTACATGGGTCTCACATAGATATGGAATGAAATGCTTCCTGGCAGTGTCAGACTCAATACCTTTCAATTGACTTACCGATTTTGGATATGAAGTATTGCAACAAACTCTATATTTTACCTGACATTCCCCTATCAGATAATTTTATTGTTTTTTGTTTGTTTTTTGTTCGTTTTTTTTTTTTATTATTATTATTTTTTTTTCACTCAGTCACTTCAGACAGAAAAAACCCAGGGGACACTCTAGGGATAGGATTAAATCAATTTCAGGTTCACAAGATATTTATTGGCCCTGAATTTGAGGAGAGATATTATATCCAGAAGGAAAGCATTCTCGGGGAAGTTTGTTCCACAACATAGCCGTTCGGGGGAAGAAGCTGTTTGTGTAGAAATTGCAATTGGTGCGAAAAATGGTCAGAAAATGTGAATGGGATTCAGTAAAGACAGTAAATCATGTTCTAACAAGGATATCTCTAACTAGTGGAACCTGGTAATCGGGCTCCTCCGAACACTTTCCATGAAACTGGCAATTATCAAGCACTTTGAACTTAATATCCGTAATAAAATGTTCAATAATAGGGAAGTCATAATTCAACTTCTACTAACTCTGTGAGCACAGAACAAAAATAGTTTTTTAGTAATGGAATATTGTTATGAGAGGATCGTTTGAAGAAGTACGTAGCCTCAAATGGATCATATTTGGTTAAATTTTCACCGTTTTCTGTTATTTATATCATCCTTCATCCGAGTATTAAAAAATGACACTTCATATGTCACAATTTATATATATATATATATATATATATATATATATATATATATGTATGTATGTATGTATATATACATATATATATATATATATATACACATACATATATATACACACATATGTATACATATATATATATATATATATATATATATATATATATATATATATATAGTCGCGAGTGCATGCAAGAATATGTATATGTGTGTGTGTATGAAAAATATATATAACAAGTCGCATATATTATTCCGGAAAATCTTCATTCCAACAGTGCTAAATTAAATTTCAAGAACAGATTAGCTGACCATAAAACTTCAATCATTAAAAGTACAAAAGTAACATCTCACTGTCTGATCATTTTTAGAAACTTGGAAAATGATGGAAAAAATCCAACGATAGACTGGAAAACATTTTTTAAACATAACTTGCGTAGAAGCCCTAATTCTTATTTCGAAGTCAGAGATCGGGGTCAAATGTCAGCACAGGAAAAGATTTACAGTGAAAGAAAAATCAAAAATCAAAAAGTACAAAAAATAAAAATATACCAAATGCCCTTGTACAGCTTACAATCTAAAAAAATACGTAAAAAAAGAAATGATATAATCTGAAATATAACAAAATAACAAATGATATGATTAAACCCTATTGAATAATAAACTTTGCTAAAAAACGACAAAGATAAATTTTAAAGCAGATTAAAATGAAATAAAAAATTATACAACGAAATAACAGACATAGACGAAACCAAAACAACGAAAAATTAGAGGACAAATTTTCATTTTGTGAAAAAACGAACGGATGATTAAAAATGAAAAGCAGACTTGAAAACGTAGATAATGTGAATTAAAGATGAAAATTCCTTCAACAAATGATAGCGAAGAACCAACATCTGAGACACAATTGAAATCAAAAGCAACAACTTGTAATGTTACCAGAGACAACAAAACAAAATCTATATAATGCTTGCAAGGTTAATAATTACAACTCACTACGACTGTCACGTTTCAAATCATTGTGGAAGTTATCATCTGGGTATAAATTGAACTGTAAGGTTACATTAGCTATCCGAGGGGCTGAATAAAGAGAAACGACGGTATACCACAATCATATACAAAATTCATGTATTTGATATATATATATATATATATATATATATATATATATATATATATATATATATATATGCGTGTGTGTGTGTGTATGTATGTGTGTGTGTGTTTGTGTCTGTGTGGGTCTGTGTATATATGTGTGTCTGCGTGTGTGTGTGTATACATATATATATATGTGTGTGTATGTGTGTGTGTGTGTGATACACCGGATCAGTGCAATTGCCAACTTGACAAAATTTCAAAGCTTTTTTTTATAAAAAAAAAATAAATACATTAATTTTGATTCGATCAAAGGGTAATTTAATAAACACGACGATATAAAACAATTATTTTGTACGGTAAAAAGTGTGTGAAATCAAACTTTTTTTTACAAAAAGTAAGAAAATCCGTAGTTTTAATCCCCTTGTTTTTGAAAAAAAAGATAGATACATAATTTAGTTTCATCAAAAGTTTATTTAATCTGAACGAGGTGTA